>NCVS01000487.1:0-177152 GCA_003055095.1 Goniozus legneri | reverse complement strand
ATTCAGGACACCGTCAGCTACCCGGTGATGCAATTCTGCGGTAAGTCACCTGATCACCCTGTATATAAAACGAATGAGGTTGTTTTTTTTACCATAACACACTTTCAGTGCATAATATAATTAACAAAATTTAGGAATAATGAACAATTATTTAACTATATTATAATAAAAGATACCTTTCTCAATTTTATGAGCATTATGAACACTTGTTATAATTATCAACATAAATATTCCATTCGTCATATTTGAAAATACCAATAGTTTTGAAAGGAAGAAATAAAATTACCGAAAATAATTTTTTAGATATAGTATTTGATCGTTATTTTTAATTATTTTGCTTTGTTTATGAAACTATGATATTGATATTCAAATACGATAAATAAAATTTTTATATTAATGAAAAACATAATAATGAATGTTACATAGGCAAAATAAATTGTCTAAACGCGGTTAGACAATTCCGGAAACCAAGTTGACTAATAAGGTAAACAATGACCGCGAAAGTCTTAAAACTATATAATGTTACATTTATTAATTCAAAAATTAAATGCCACTTAAGCGCTTCCTCGATGCGACTACAAAACTGTAAATGTTTTGAAATAAAACATCTCAATTCGCAATATGGCACTACCGTTCCTATACTCACATTGATTTCGCTACCTCTTGCAATTCGGGCCGAGTGATGTCGCGATTGGCGAAAAATTCAGGTACAGCTGCGCGCATTGTGAAATACATATCTAGTTTCTTCTTGCACTTTTCCAGTGAAAATTTACATCCACGTAAAAAGGTCATTAGTCGGTAGTCATCTAAAAATAAAGAAAAACTGTGATGAATGGTTAGTTTTATCCAAGAAATGAGCTCCGGTAATTGCCCGTCCTCGAAAAAAGTTCCTCGCGTTGTCATCAAACAAGGATAATCGAGCGAATAGACATACGCGCAATCTCGTACTTGGTTGAAGGTACTCTATTTGCATGATAATTACTCTCCGGGTCACGACGCAATACCGGCATTATAAATATTGTTTATCCGCTCCGGTGAGCGAAGCACGCGCGCTCGACGCTCGGACGTGCCGCGAATTTTCGTCTTCGCGAATCCAGTACGGAGCGGGAAACGAGGGACCACCGTGACCGCTCCTTCCGGATTAGTCGAATAAAATATCATCGTCGTACCAAAGTTCGTTGGCAAGTGAGGTTGCTTTGCGAGCCACTCTTTAATTATCTCCACGTCTTTGTCCCGGGTGGCTACATTCTCATTTAGCTCCACGCGAATCATCTTTGACATTTCCTCTGTCGGCTGTATCAACAACTGAAAAAAAAATTCACTGGTTTATTACGAAATAAGATTTCACATTATCTCTAATCGTCAATCGTACAACAAGTGCGCAAAGTGAGAAATTTTTTGACAGGAAGTGTCTCTCTGTTTGTGCACGAGTTGTACACATTACTACTTTTTTTTTAAGATTGCAATTCTGGTAGTGAGAAAATCAAATAAATGATACATAATGATGAAAATTAAGATTATCGTTCACTTTGCAGTACTTCACCATGCATGTGCGGTAATGTGATGACGTAACCACTTTACCGCACGGTAAAGACACATGTTCAATAATATGTTATTGTGTGTACGTCACATAGTACGTAAAATAAAACTCTCAAAATGCGGGTATCGCAGAAACGTTATACTAATTTTGTAATAAATATTTTCGGTAGTGGGATGTAAAGTGTTCCTCCACGAATGAGTGGGATGTCGGGAATTGGGACGCGTAACCAGGGTTACTTCCGACACCCTGGATCACACGAGTTTTACGTAACACTTAAAGTTTGTAGTGAACAATATTTTTAATCATACATGTGTATCCAAAGTACCTAAAATCTGTAAAGTGTACTTCATTGATAGGCTCTTTCGTTCAATGAACTTTACCATGGCGAAAAGTGCTATCCATGAATTTGCATCAAAGGTAAGAAAATTTTATTAAACCAATTAAATATGAAATTCTATACAGGTAAAAGAATATTTTGTCAGATGAAAAAATAATTTGTGGAGTAAAAAATTTATTGGTTAATTTACCAAACATTTTGTTAGATTAAACGATTATTTTATTGAACTGTCAAAATATCGTTTTGACAGTATATAGTACTGCATATTTAATTGGTTGAAGAAAATTTTTTCTCAGCGTAGATCATCATTTTTGCGTTTAACGGCCTATTCAAAAGAGAAAGAGCCCGAATTGCGAAAATATGCATTTTGGTAGTTGCAAGTTCATTTGTATACGGTACATTCATCGGTCGTAACGTTACACTGTAACAGATTGTGCAAGCCGGTAAGATAAATCCCATCTTGTACGCGTGTACCTGTACGTACATACACAAACATGTATGCAGATATACGTATATACATAAACTATGTCTGTGAGAAATTATTGCTGACCGAGCTGCGGACTTGCTCAACCGCGGCACTTTCTCCTTCGCGCTCGTCACCGGCCCGTGGAAAAAGGAACGAACGATACAATTCACTGTTTTTGAGAAAAGGACAGCGATCGGCATATACTATTTCTTGCCCGGCTGATCGTGATCTTGCGCCTGTGAATTTCCTAAGTTCTCGTTTATCGTATACCGGTTATCGTATAATTATGTGGTAACCGATTCTGTCACCGTCAGGTAAATTCGGAAATTTTCTCTCTGTTATATACAGAGCGGTAAATTTTCATAATTAAAAAGATATTAGGTAATAAAAAGCGGTATAAACAAAGAGAAACCATTCGTTAATAATTGCGAAATTCACTCGCTTTTCCGCAATCCTGATATGTTTTCTGAACATTGAGAAAAAAAATTGTTGAAGCCACTTGATATTTATTTGAAAATATAAAAATAAATATTCAATTCGATCAAATGAATTATTGTTTAGAATAATTAAATATCAGTTGAAATCAAATTAGTATTTGTAATCCAAACAATTGTTGTGTCTACAAAATTAAATATTCGAATGTATGCAAATAAATATTGAGTACATTGGACAAAATTTTATTTATGCTGTACGTTTAACGGCATAAACGTCATTAAAATGCACGAACTATTTTTCCCGTGATTTCTAAATAGATGTATTAGCGGCGAGGTTGAGAGTTCACACGGACGAGGAAAAAATGTCGTTAACGCAATTGGTAGGAATAACGTATAGTACGAGAGAGGTATGAAGAAATGCACCTCGGAATTCATGAAAAAATTAATAGCTTTACCAAAGCATTGTCCTTGAAAGAACCTGAAATTAGGTAATAGAGTGGAAAGGAACGAAGCTCAAACTTTAATCACGCACGTCGGTAATAACTGTGGTTCGAAACCAAGTCGGTTGAAAAAAATCGAACATTCGCATGGATCGAACGCATGCAATGACAAAACAATTTTCACTTGAAACAACCAATTCCTTGATCCCCTCATTTTCGATAGAATGTCATAACAATCAATTGAGTAGGAAATTGACACTTTTCCTGATACTTTTTTTTCTGACAAAAGAAAGAAGTAAATTGACTCACCTCTGTAGCCATGATGACTGCTCTGGAGAAAACCTTTTACAAACAGTCGGGCAACGTGCACGATCGCTTCGGATGGTCTGAGTGTTGTGTAGTGAAACTCTTGAAACTCGAACAGTGGAGAACCGAAGAGATGGAGAACGTAAAGTGGAGTGGGAACGGTGCCTCTTGGACCGGTTCTCTTTATATTACGAGATACCCCACTCCATCGATTACCGGTATCGCACGAAAATATAAATGATACTCAAAATCAGGGGAAAGAGAACAATTGCGTTTACACCAACCATTTCATATCCCTATAATGTAATTACTTGTAGAAATAATAAAATGATTTCGTAACCGATACAAAGGGTGGTATTTTTTCATTTCCTTCATTTCCTTACTTCCCGATGAATTTCTCATCTCTTTTCTCCTCGATAATCGTCCCAGCCGATGCGAAAACTGGGGTGCCATAATTTTTCGAATTTGACTACCCCAGCGAGTAGCGGACTCTTGTTCACGAGTCAAGTAAACTTTTTTCACGCTCGGCCGACTGTCGAAAAAATCTACTATGAGTCATTTGATCTCCAGGTGAAACAAATTTCTCCCGGTATTACTCAACTAAGACTTGTTGTTATCGCTATTTGGAGCCTATACCGCAATTATCTTTAGAGTTCTCGTAGTGCACACCCGGCAATTTATAATTCAAGTTTAATAATCCGTCGATCGTGGACTTGTTTTCGACATAAAGGTATGAAACTATATTTTGAACTTTGCTCGAAACTCAACATTGACACTGCACGTGGATGCATTTCATCTCGACATTTTTTTTCGAGAGAATGATCAGGGTCGGATGAACATATCTACGCCGCGTTCATTACGTCAATATTGGCGGTTATGACGAAATGGATTACGCGTGTGTGTGCAACTGCATATTGCAATGGGCGATTTTGCAATTGACTCGAAATTGCTTCTCCAGCCGTGTAAAAAAGACTTCAGCGCCGAAACTAGAGCAACGTAAAAATTATCCTTCTCGGAAGCCAGTCGGAAAATTCGATTTCGAGTTCGGTTTCATACCGTTAATGAGCGAAATATCAGGCAGGAGAGTCGGCCGATTGAGGAAAACCGCGCAAAGCCATCATTCGACGGCGATTGATAGGTTTCGGTATCCGATATCGAGCCGTCGGCGACATTTGGCTAAAAAGCCAAATTCATTTTTGATTAATAATTTTCTCGTTTATAAAACAGTCAACGCGTAACGTTTATAAAAACTTTTTTATTTTTCCATTACTACATTTTCCTTAACGAAATACCGCGAAACGAAAATAATCAAGATGCAAGAAAGACGAAGTGATGTTCGAAAAAAAAACCGGTTCGCTCTCGCGAAAAACAAAATGTGTCCTCGCGAAAAATGTCTCTCGATGCCAACAACTGCCGTTGTTAATTTTCATCTCGATATTCCAAATTGGTCTCATTTTAGTAGCGTAAATTCTCGTACCTAAAATATAGAAAATCCAGGATCGATATAAAATCTTAAACATCTAAAACTACATAACAATTTCTTCGAACCAGTTTTTGTGTCTAAACGATCGTCGAATCGTCCTTACTTCTACGTGCATTTAACTGAAACGAGCAGAAAAACTGAATTATCGATACATAAATGTACCGATAATTAGCGTCATCTCGTTGGTTTAATTTAACGTCACGTTACGAGACGACATCATCGGTTTGCACGAATGATGTTTAACAATTCTATCCGTCTGTTCAGTGAGCCCGGGCACGTGACGCGCAACGTTATACCTGTACGGTCATTCGAAAGTCCAATGCGCGAATGCCGGGGGTTTACACACGCCGTTAAATCCAGAGAGCGGGAAGAGCATCGACTTGACAACAGCTGTTGCCCCCCGTAAACCACTTGCTCGAGTTCGATCGATACCGATACATCCTCGGACTACTCACCTCCCCAACACGAATTTTTCTTTAAGTGGTTACACGAGTTCCAGAGATTAGGAAAATGCGTGGTATTTTTACGAATTTTTTAAATTTATGCAATGAGATTTGTTAAATAAACAATTTAGTATATTAAGGAGACACATTTGAAGAATATTTCTTGACAGGTTTATTCAAAATTAAAATCCGAAAAATTTTCGTTCAGAAAAAAAGGTGGAACTCGTATTTGAACGAAGAAAATTGAAAACTATTCAAATTTAAAGTTCTGCTGGAGTTTTAAACAAAAAATCTCATTTTTTGGTTAAATTTTCATCACATATTGTCTTGTAAAATCAGTTGGGATAAACAAAAAAATATTCCTTCGTTCAAGCACGAGATCATGTCATGTTAAGAGAAAGTGCAAAATTTGAATGAGATTGGCCTGCAGTTTCTCGAGGAATCTTAACAACCGATTTCAACAATTGAGCTTTGAGAAAAATACATTTGAATACATATTTAGTTGGTTTTATCTAACGTAATGAGCTAAACTTTCTAAGGCTATATCTTTTAGAATATTACCTCGATCGATTCGAAATTTTGGGAGAATATTCTAATTATGTCGTAAGTTAATAAGTCGATTAAAAGAAAAATTGATTCTCTGAAAATCTGAAACCCATGTAACCCCTTAAAGTAAAATTCATCTTCTCCTTTGTTCTTTTCAAATTTTCTGTAGACTCACCGTTTTCTACGGTTCCTCGTGGAGGATCTTTTTTTCCTCGATTGGCGAAACGCTCGATGTCTCAACGTTGTTTCGACGCTCGCAATTCGCCTCGTTGCATTTGTTATTCAGAATTTTTTTTACAGCAGCAAATAGTTCACCAAGTGATTTGACTTGTTGCAGAGCCATCGAGCCAGGACCACTTGCCATATATCGCGCAATTTTTTTTTCGTGCGAACAAATCTCACTCACGATTATTAATGTTTCCTTCGAAGCAATCTGCAATTCGCAGACGTTATTTATTATTTGGTATGTTTTTTTAGTATCGGAAGGTCAAAATTCAAGGACACAGGAGACTCAAAGCAAGCACGAAACTCGATACGACGTCATTACCTTGTATTACCGCATTTGTGTAGTTTTAGAGCTATAGAATCGTTACACACTCGCGCTCACACTCATACTCACACACTCACTAGTACGAATTATATATATACGTATAATTTAACCTCGTTGCACAGAAAAGCAATAGTCGATGAGGGACCTTCGTTTCCAACAGCTATTATCACATAACCATTCGGATGGTGAACGGATTCGCACTTCCTCACGGTGTTGAATACCATTTCGATCGGCTTCGCTCGAACAAAACTCGCATCGTTCCACGCGAGACCGCTCTCAGTCTCGGTATAGTTTTTTTCCATTCTTCCGAACAGAAGATCTCTGATGAACATGGACTTGAAGCGTAACAACATCGTCCACAAACTCCAGGGAGCGTCACTGCTCGAATCTGGATAAGAACGGAATTCCCCCTTCCACATTATTTTACGTAATAAAAATATATTACACCCTTCAAAAAAATGAAGAAGACAGTTACAATTTCCAAACGACTATATCATAGCCAAAAATAATTAAATTCAATAGGTAATGTGAAAACTGAAAAAGTGGCTGAATGCACTTAATATTTATTTGCATACGTTCAAGTAAATATTTAATTCGATAAAATGAATTATTGTTTAAATTGATTAAAAATTATATTGAATAAGATTAGTATCTAAAATTATTTGTATAGCAAATTGAATATTCATTTGAACGTATACAAATAAGTATTTAATTTATTCGGCCAAATTTTTTTTATTTACAGTGTGATTGTTTAAAAACTTGAATATTCCTCTTCAAAACAATCACATGCTCTATTCGATTGAATGATTTTTGATCGAGATACAGCCGTGTAGAAATGACGAGTGTCCCTTTAATTTTTTAGAGTAGTATATTTCTAAGATGACAGTCTATTTCTGGTTCAATGAGTAAATTAGCATTCTCACTGGTTTTTTGCGTTCCCGCGTCGAATGCGGGAATGACTGGCGATGTTTTATTCTCTACGTCCAATCGCCATTCGTCGTACCAACATAGATTCTCGTCTAGATCCTGGACTCCGGATAGAGGGGGCAGAAAGAACCCCGGAATCGAAGTCAAACCTGTAGGTTAATTTCACGAATTATTGTTGAAATGTCTCTTCGACCTTTACATTGTGCGACTCGTAAGTGAAATTCGCGCTTTTAGAACTATCGATTTACAGTTCGAGTTCACGGTAAGTTGAGATTGAGGTGACCTTAGATCGTGTATCGCAAAATGGAAAAGGAAACCACTAAAACGTATCGAATTGTGCTTCTTCGCGGCCGGCTAAAGTAATCATTATTTATGACGTTTGTGTCGTCGACGCGTTTCATAATGCTCACCAGTTAGCATGCCTCTAGCTTGTCGAGCCCAACCTAACAATTCCACGGCGCTGACTCGCAACGAGCTTTTGCATTCGCACTTTGCGTATTCACTGTTGGATACATTGTTCTGACAATTCTGTCGTGAAGAAACAAAAGAACCATTAATCGTGCACTGAGAATGAGAGAAAAACTCTTTTGAACGAACTAAATATGTACTTCTGTATTGCCAGAATGATATTTTGTGAAATGAAAATAAAAATTTGTTCAGTACGAAATGTCTTGGTATATCTTGTTTCATATCTTGGTTGGTAATGCAAACGCTTGTCGGGGTGAACCGAGTATCTCATTGTATCACCAGAATATCGTTCTGACAATATAGAAATACTCAGTTGGTATAGTTATGACAACATTTTTTTACAGTACGAAGACATTAAATATAAAATTTTCAAGCTTACTTGAAAGTATCCGCGAACAGGGAACGATTCGACGATTTTAAAATCTCCGAATACTTCTTCGTCTTCGCCAAAAAACAGCAATATTACGTTTTTAGGATTTTCACTAGATTTAATCCAATCCTTGTCTTCTGGTTTGAGAGAGAGTGGAGCCGAATCTTCAGATTTTTGGAGCGTGAAAAAGTCATCCCAAATCATTTTCATAGAGTCGTCCGATTGTTTCTCTCGCAGCGTTCTGCGAAATATCGAATCTGCTTCGTTCTTCGTCGATTTTCTCGTTTCAGTGGCTTCCAAAACCTTACCCATACCGGCAACTTGGAGCTTTCCATCAAAGATATCGTAAATAGATCTTCGTGGTTCCAAAATTGGCGATTTACCATTTTTAGCTGCGTGAAATTATGTATATATTCTTTTAAACTAGCAATTTACAAGTGAATGTTTTATAAACTGACTTATGTCCTTAGCTTTCAGTCCATGACTCGGCGACAACGAGCATAGAATCAACGAAATTAGAATAGCCAAAAATGTTTGTTGTAGGATCATCTTCAACGATATCTACAACCTTCATCGGCCAAACATCGACGCGCGATAACCATGACAACTAGAAAAAGTTGACGATCGGTACACTGAAAAATAGAAGCTATGTGGCATTTTCCTTCAGTTGGCTTGATATTTATTATGATAACGACGCTACACATTGTAAATAACATTGAATTTTGCAATGAAGTCAATTTTGGAGAATAAAATACGCCTGTTTTAGTTATTTTATTAAAGATTTCAGATCAATGCAAAAATTTACGATGACTGCACAAAGTTAATTCTCATTTCTCGACAAAACGTCAAAACAGCAGTGTGCAACATGTTAGGTTGATGAACTCACTCGATAGGTACAACAACGATAACTTTACAAAGTAGACTTATTCGTTGCAACCATTCACTCGATAGATTCGTGAAAATTCATAACTCTTTCTGAGAATTATCAAATTATCGTTTGAAACACCATTTCCCTCGCTCAGTGTAAAGCAACTCGAAACGATCTCCTATCTTTTCGAAAAGCAAATGGCAAACAAGAGGGTAACGAGCCGTTCGAAAATGACTGATGATGCTGGGTAAAGAGGGTCCGAAAATGTTTGCAGGAGCTAATATCGATATAACGTGTACTTTATGCCCGGAACGATCGACTCGATTGTGGCCTGGTAGACCGAGTGGTCTTTAACGAAGCAAATACCATTAGCATCCCTCTCCTATGCTCAGTTAGCCGATGTCGCGTAACCGGACTCGATAATGAAGCTTTCGCTACTATGTACATCGTACACATTAAATGGACGCGGCTAAAGTTTTTTAACTTGGAAGCTATCGATGATGTATTCACTGTCATCGCTATCGCTGGTTTCGCTCAAAGTTCATCGACATCGTTTTGTTTCACTTTCCACAGAGAAGGGTTCCGATTTTCAGAAGGGAGATCCTTCCGGGAGGGAAGTTCCTCGCGACGCGGTTTCATCGACACCGCGAGGGGGTTTCGCGGAATAGAAAAGAGAAAAAGGGAGGGAAATGTGTAGTCGTCGTCGTTGTCGTCGTCGTCGGCAAACTGAATTATTAAGGTTCTTATAGTCGGTCTTAGGAGCAAGATGGCGTCGAGGGTAGTCCCCGAGTCGCTATTGGTCCACGTTTGAAGCCGGTGGGGAAGTTGTT
Source organism: Goniozus legneri (assembly GCA_003055095.1). Lineage (NCBI taxonomy): Eukaryota > Metazoa > Arthropoda > Insecta > Hymenoptera > Bethylidae > Goniozus > Goniozus legneri. The sequence continues at coordinate 167,144 of NCVS01000487.1, read as the reverse complement.
CGGGACCGGCGAGGAAACTCGTAGGGAAAAAGGCTCGAGGGGTGAGAGACGGGGTTGACGCGAAGGTGAAGGCGCAGGTGCCGCTCGGCAGGTGAGACTTCGTCGACGGGACGAAGAGCGAGTTACGTCGCGCGCGACCTGCGGAGGGCATGCTGGCTGACTCGCTCGCTGCGTACTTCCTTCGCGCGTTCGCGATACCATTCGCGAAAGTTCCCTCACTCGACGTTTCTCGATAACGTATTGATACCCGTAATTGCGTTTTCTCGTGGAACGTCTCTTGGAAGTTCTTAAAAAATCGTTTCTATAAGTGAAATTTAAAAAACATCAAGGTTAGTGCATTTCATTCTCTACACGTAAAAGTTTTGCACTGGTGCATCGAGTCATTATTTTTTTTTTTTTTTTTTTTAAATATTTGCGAGTGTAAAATGAAATGCGTCAAGAAAATGTCCGCGTTTTGTCGAGTATAACGCTTAGCTTCATTGTTATCGATCATTATAATAACCCTTCAAGGCCAGGCTCATGACAAAAACTCTTGATGAAGGGGTAACCTATGGAACATACAGTTGTCCCCTCGGTATTCGATACCGTAATTACGGTCTAAAGTCTTCTCGACTAATTAACGTTGGGCAAGCCCAGGAATTACGAATCGAATTCTTTTTTTCGAGGCTATTACTATTTATATTTCTATATAAATAAGACAAATGTTCTAAACATTTTAAATATTCTTCTGATTATTCAAACGGATATCGCACTGTAGATTCTTTTAACAAATTTCAACGAACAATATTGCTTTCCGATAGATGATGACGTATAAGCAACAGGGGCTGGTCGCCGACCTCATGCCGAATATTCGGCTCATGCAATTCAGCGGTCACTTTATGTTCAATTACTATGAAGGTGGAATGAAATTTATGCATAAAATTTACTGCTGCGTAAGTAGCGAAAATTTTCCCTGGCCAAAGAATAGATTTCGGTAGCGCGTTGACTTTTATTTATCGATTCGTAGGTTCATCTCTTCCTAATTGTCGTTCAGTACGCTATGTGCGCGATAAACCTCATAATGGAGAGGGATGATGTCGACGATCTTACCGCAAACACGATAACGTTGCTCTTCTTCACGCATAGCATTGTCAAAGTGATCTACTTTGCGGTAAGGAGCAAGCTCTTTTATCGCGTACTCGGTATATGGAACAACCCGAATAGCCATCCTTTGTTCGCCGAGAGCAACGCGAGGTATCACTCGATCGCGTTGACGAAGATGAGGAGGCTGCTCTTTTGCGTGAGCGCGGCAACGTTATTATCGGTCTTTGCCTGGACCGGTATCACCTTTGTCGGTGACTCCGTCAAAAAAGTCACCGATCCGGTCACCAACGAAACGACATTTGTCGAGGTACGTTATTTCTCGAGTCGAAAAATTTCATACGTTTAATTGTTCATTTATCCGGTTTTCTAGTCACAATTTTCGCAAGCACAACAGAAAAACCAATTTTTTTACATGTAAATACACGTGGACTTTTCATTTGTACATGAATCTTCCAAGCAGTATCTCTATCGATATTTATATTCTCTCCGTAATCCGATAAGAATTATCAGGTTCATTGCAATCTATAAAAAATTGGTATTTTACACTCAATCGTAGCCAAATTTGATCGGGTTCTGGTCACGATTTTTACAAATACAATAAAAACCCGCCTTTTTACACACAAATACAAAATTCGAATACAAATACAAAACGATAACTAAGAAACCGTTCAAATTCGGAAAAAAACAGATCAAATTTTTTGACTCGTGTCAAAAACTTCGACAAACTCTATTTTACGAGATCGATTCTTATTCAGATACCTAGGTTGATGCTTCGGGCTTGGTATCCGTTCGACGCCAGCCATGGAATGGCTCACGTGATGATGCTCATTTACCAATTTTATTGGCTTCTTTTTACAATGATGGACGCTAATTCGCTAGACGTGCTTTTCTGCTCGTGGCTGCTCTTCGCCTGTGAACAGCTTCAACATCTCAAACAGATTATGAAACCGCTTATGGAACTGAGCGCCACGTTGGATACTGTCGTACCGAATAGCAGCGAGCTCTTTAAAGCTGGAAGCGCGGAACACCTGAGGAATCAAAATAACCAGCCAGCCGCGCCACCACCACCTGGCGAGAACATGCTAGATTTAGATTTGCGAGGCATTTACAGCAATCGACAAGATTTTCAGGCAACGTTTAGACCTACTGCTGGAATGACCTTCAACGGTGGAGTCGGGCCCAACGGGTTGACCAAGAAACAAGAGATGTTAGTTCGAAGCGCGATTAAGTACTGGGTCGAGAGGCACAAGCACGTCGTTAGGTGAGTACCTGTAATGTCGTTTCGATTTCTTATTTATTTATCACCGGTAGGGATGCTCGATATTCTAAAAACGATCGATTCTTTTGAGGTTGTTCGGACGATAGTGCGATTTAAAGATACACTAAAAATAAAAATTTGCTGAATTTACTTGATATTTGTTTGAACGTATGTAAATATCGTAATTAAGTTTATTTCTATACTTTCAAATAAATATTAAGAAGCTTTAACAAATTTTTATTTTCAGTGTAGAAAGCTCAATTTTCAATACGTTATTTTTCACTGGAAAATATGTATGTATGTATAAATTTATTCTTGGAGACCTGATATACTATAGTTTTTGTGTAATCAGGAAATAAAAATTGAATATTAACCATGTAATCAACAGGGAATCTAGTATGACACGCATATTTTCCACTTAATTTAATCTTAATACTGGAGACAGTAGATATTTTGATATTTTAATTTCATGTCAACACTCACGAAAATATTAATCCGTCGTATTTTAAATTGTTGCAAATTTTCCAGTATGCGAGAAAATATTCGAGTCAAAAGACAGTTGTTTATTAACATCAGTAAATTAACAAATGAAAGATGAACGTAATAATAATCTCCAATCGTTATTCTTAGAAATATTTAAATTTTATAATATTGAATTCATATGATAAGAATTAAATGGTTCGATATTGGAAAACATATATCGATACTTTCGATTAACGATACTCTATCGAGCATCCCTAATCACCGGAATGAGAATTCATGTCACACTCGTGAGTTTCGCGAGAAATTGTTTCGATCGCGCACGTGCGAACTCGTAACCCAGAATCCCTGTGTGATCGGGGGCGAAAGAATGTATCGTTACGATCGACACCCCTACTTTTGTACCTGCAAACGCGCCCTAGCCGAAGACGGAATATCTTTCCCTTGTATAGTGAGAGATATCGGCCAAGGAGAGGCCTCGTTTACTCATCCGTTATGAAATATCCCAGATTTATTAACTCTGGACACCCGACTGTATCGAAATTTCACGCGGATCATTCGACGTAACCCTATTTGCCGGTTCGGTTGTTTTTTCGGATTTTCCCCTCTTTCAATATTATCCCTGAAACTTCAAGCGAGGAGATTACGGTGGATCGTGGATGGCCTACAGTAATTTTATATTTCGATGTCGAGGTGAGTGAACAACAAAGAAGGTTTCGAGACAGATCTATAGGACCTCGAAGCGAATAAATGGAACGACGACTGTGTTTAAAGACTATCGCGTTTCAGACGAAACAAAAACAACAGTAGTGGAAACAACCGAGAGAGAAGCGATTAAAATTGAATAAGGAAAGAACGAATAACGAATCGAATAAATAAAAATATTGATGAGCAACACGCGAGTTGTTTATTCCGAGGGAATTATCGACTTCGTTCGCGAGAAAGAGCGGGGTGCATGCGAATCTTGTGCGTGAAGGAGGGATTTCGCGCAAAACATGATCCGCGCTCGAGTCGAGGAGGCGGACTTGCACGTTCGCTTGCGTTGAGTGTGCGTTTTCCCACGCTGGTGAAGTATTTATTCTAAGAGAACGCGATATTGACCGCAACGGGGGACGTGCCCTACGAACAGGACAATTCGTTGGACAATTCGCGGGGTTGTTCTGCACGCTATCTTCTACCTCACTTTCATCCTCTCAAGAGCGAGCAATAGACGTTTAATCTGTTGAAATTTTTGCACCCTACGTATAAACGATGAGGGTTTTTTGGTAACGATTTTCATGCCGCTGGAGGGGTTATATGGATTTTAGATTTTCAAAAAATCGATTTTTTTCAATGACTTATATGCTATATCTAGAATATTCTTTCAAAATTTAAAATCGATTGAAGTGATACTTTAAAAGATAGAGTCTCAGGAAGTACTGCCCATTACGTTGTATTATATCAACTTGATACTTCAAATGCGTTTTTCTAGAAACTCATTTTTTGAAATTGGTCATCTCATTTCTCGAAAAGTTATATATTTGACCAAAAATTGTGATTTTTTATTCAGAACTCCGAAAAAGCTTCGAATTTCAATATTTTTCCATTTCTTTCGGACAAACACGAGTTTTATTTATTTGCTAAGAGAAAATTTTTTGGTTTTTAATTTCGGATGAACCTGTCGAGAATTATCTTGACATGTATTGATCGAGGTTGAATTTCCAAAATTCTATAATGAAAACTTCAAATAATATTCTTCAAACGTATCTCTTTAATATACGTTATTGTTTATTCAACGAATTTTACTGCATACGTTTGAAAAAATTCGTCAAAATAACGCCTTTTCTGTGCTTCTGAGACTCATGCGACCCGTTAATTGCATCATTGATAAACGGTGCATCCATCCGTCGAGTGGCGGACAGTTTTCTCTCTCTCTCTCTCTCTCTCTCTCTCTCTCTCTTCCCATCCGATGGCGCTCGGTCGTGGGAGACGGTGCGATTATACGCGTTGCGAGCTAACTAGGTCAAATTAGAACTTCGTCTATTAATTTCTGGCGCTGCCGACACCGCGAGGGAGGTTAGCTATGAGTTTATTTAGTTATACTCGTCGTACGTCGTCGAAACGAATAAACGAAGGTGAGAAAAAAAAAAGTTTACCGATTATCGATTTATCACGCGCAGGTTGGTAACGGCCATCGGAGACGCTTACGGCGTTGCTCTGCTGCTGCATATGCTGATCACCACCATCACGCTTACCTTACTCGCGTACCAAGCCACCAAGGTATTACAAATCGATCGTCGAGTTGCCGTTCTTTAAAAGAAAATAGATGATAATGGGTAACGATTTTTCACCAGGTGAACGCGGTCGACGTTTATGCCGCCACGGTGATCGGTTATCTCCTCTACAGTCTTGGTCAAGTCTTCTTGTTCTGCATTTTTGGCAATCGTCTGATCGAAGAGGTATAGCTTCGATTAAAGAGATAATCCTTCTTTACAAGATCTAAATAAACCTTGTTTCGAGAATTCTTTTGGGGCAGAATTAAATAATTTATCAAAACCAATTTTCCGGTATAGTTGGTAACATAATTTTAGAATAAAAAACAATTTTCTTCAAGCAAAAATATTCACTTTATTTGCATATTTTATGTAGTACACATTTACAAAAAGCAAATGAGTTTTTCAGCTGTGGGAAGAGTAGAGCTTCTAATACTTCTCCGAAACATGTGTGGAAGAACATTTTTAATCCTTATACATATATGTCTCCCTTCTATCTGAAACTAAAGTTTTGTTAAAAATATTTGTTTACACAATTTTCTTTAAAAGAACGTGTATTTTTTCTTAAGAGTTGCTAAAAATATAAAATTTCACATTCTCTCAGGGGTTTTACGTTCATTGTCAGATAGAAAAAAATTATATAAGGATTAAATAAGAATTAAAAATTTTCGTTCCATGCATGTAACAGACAAGTATTACAAGCTCCACTTTTCCCACAGTTGAAAATAAGGCTTTGTGTAAATGCGAACACAAAATATGCAAATGTGAATTGTTTGCTTGAAAAAAAATTGTTGTATAGTCTACAGATATAATGCAAACAATAAATTATTTCTTCCTATCCTAAAAAGACTCATTCGGATAATGTACGAATGTTATTGAATTTGATGAGTGAACCAACAAAATCTTTTTATTTTAGAGTTCATCTGTAATGGAAGCAGCGTATTCTTGTCATTGGTATGACGGATCGGAAGAGGCCAAGACCTTCGTACAAATCGTATGCCAGCAATGTCAGAAGGCCATGTCGATATCCGGAGCGAAATTCTTTACGGTCTCGCTTGATCTCTTTGCCTCGGTAAGTTTCGCGTTCCCTTTTCATTCCACTTCAGGTACGTTAATTTCGTTATTTTCATTTTATTTTTCCACAGGTGCTAGGAGCAGTGGTGACTTATTTCATGGTGTTGGTACAACTCAAGTGAACGATCAACTGGATTCGTACCATCTCTCGTTTATCGGGTTTTCTCCTTGCAAAAATCGCTCAATTTCTCGAGACAACCGAGAATATGGAATTTTTGACACTTTTCAAAAAATCAAATATTTTATTTATCAATTCGTGCATGAAAAACTTTATCAATTCTTTTTTTCTCCTAAAATATTAATTCTCTGTCGATTTTGCACCGATATGTCAAGTTCGATGAATAACAAAGAGAACGGGTAGGGCGCGAAGGGGGAAAAAGTCGAGGAGAAAAATCCATTGTGGACGGACATTACACACCGCGATTAATTTTTACGAGCGAATTACCTACTCTGTAAAAAAATGGGGGAAAATATTACGCTGACGCTTATAGTCAATTTCACGTCGTCGTACATACAGTGTTGTGCCATTAATCGATAGCTCGACTTCTGTGGCGATGTGTGTACACGTTTTTTCTTACTCAATGTTAGAGGAGGTGTGAGATCGTATGGATATACGGCCATTTCTGAAAAATCTTCTCCCGACGATCTGGCTCCTCTCCTTCACTTACGTTTACGTTCAGTCTCTCTGCAGTGAATTGTTTCTTTGTGAATTGTTTCTACCGAAAAACGTCGTTATAAAAAAGTTTACTATAAGGGAACTCAAATAATTTCATATAGAAATATGTAAATACAATAGTAAACTAGCTAATTTTCTAGGTAAGAATGTTTTAAGAAAGTTTCGAATCGTGCTGTACGGGACTCGTATTGGATGGGATAACAAAACCAAAAAATCTTATAATTTGGAAAATGCGAGAATTCCTCTTTTGTTCTCTTTGTTCGTGAAACAGGAGAGCGAAGTAGTCTCGTTCGGCTTCGAGCTAATAAAATAATCTCGATTACCTCGAATTTCATACTTCATAGTTACGTAGTTTTATTTGATGTGTGATTACATAAGTTAACGTTAAGTTTTTTGAGATCGTCGATAAGCGCATATTGCGAATTACGTAATTATATACGCTTTAAAATTAATATTCTACTCAAGTTTTCAACAAAGCACGAAAGTTCCTTGTCATTGTATCGAAACGGTGGCACTGTGAATCTTTTTTATCGTTCGCACGAATCGCTTTCGGAAGAGAAAGAGAAAGAAAAATGTGAAGGAGAGCGGTGAGTGCGCCATCGGGCCTACATAGAGCGCACTATAATATTTTTCCTTTTTTCTTAACAAGAGTTCAGTGCTCTCAAGAATCAACATATCGCTAGAATTAATTAGACTAGAAATGCGTAATAAATATGAAATAATAAAATAGAATCTCTACGATAATTTTGAGAATAATTGTTCTGTGTGTAAAGCTGTATTATATTTATTTAATAAAAGGTGAAAAAATTTAATTTCCAGAACATGGTATAAATACCTACCTCGTTTTATAGCGACAGCGATTAATGAAATTACGGTTGCATACAGCACAGGTTATTTCGAGAAATAATTGCTCTCTCAGAGGCTCCACCGAATTTCACTACCGCTTGCTACATTACGCAAAAAAGAAATTCATCGTCCAAAGCGAGGATTTGTAATAAGAGAAATACAGAAAATTCGCCTCAAAGCCTCGTTTTCTCGCGATAAAATCTGGCATAGTAAGGGCCTTCCAACCCAGATAGGAATCGAGTCATGCCGAGATTTAATCGAATCTAAAAATTATAATTTGGTAGTGCTCTATTGTTCGATTCGAATCAAAGAAGTCTCGACTTGTTCGTCGCCGACCCAATTTCACAATTATACGCACACGTTGGTTCAAAAAGCAAGCCGTATTTATTTTTACCCCAACACGACTGCCGCGGTCTTAGCGGCTAAATGAATTTTCATATTCGTACTTAAAACGGAGTATTTTACTATAAAATATGCACGATGAAAATATTAAGTGCGAAAAAAATGGTGATTTCAAACAACATTTTAATAATTTTTACATTGCTTTACTTCACTTTCTTAACTTTACTTTTATTTTTATATTATTGTACATATCGAGTAAGTTCATCAACCCATGTTGTTGCATACTGTTGCTTTGAAAACAAATCTGTAAATTCTAATGAAAATATTGTATGATTATATTAAGAAATAAGATCAAAACAACAATATTCAATAATAAACTTTGTAAATATTTGCACTGATCAAGAATCTTTAATAAAATTATTAAAACAGGCATTTTTGATTCATCAAAATTGAATTTGTTGCAAATGCAATGTTATTTACGTTAACATCATTGTTATTATAATCAATATCACGCCAACTAAAAGATAATGCAACTTAGTAAGCTTTTATTTTCTCCAGTGTAAGAAGAGAAAGATAAAGAAAATCTCATAAAGCTGAGAGAAAAGAAAAGACGAAATAGTTTCTTGGCTTTTTTCCCCCATTTGGCATCGAATATTAGAGCATCGTGGAAAGAGGGAATCGCTGGTGGGAGGTAAATCGAGGGGGAAGTTGGTGGGAAATTGGCGCGAATTTAACGTCACGCGCTTGCGCGGTATCTCTTGCTCTCTCGAAAGAACGAGAGGGGGGAGTTTCGATCGGCCGGGCTCGCAGCCCCGTGTGTTCACGAGCTCTCTCTCTTCCCTCGCGGAGGCATTTCCCTCGTGACGGGAACTGTACACAAGAGAGCGAGGGATAGAGAGAGAGAGAGAGAGAGAGAGAGAGCGTGAGTGAGTGAGAGAGAGAGAGAGGGAAAGGGTGGAAAAGAGCGAGTAAGTGATCGAGCGCGAGAGGGATGCAGAGTGCGCGCGGATTTTTTTTACCGAGCTCCGACGTCTCGTGACGAGCAAGGAAAAAGAGAGGGAGGCAGAGAGTGAGAAAAAACGAAGAGAGGCTGGCTAGTCGAGTAAAGGGCGGCGTAGGATCGCGGGGCGAACATCCAAGATACGCTCTCTCTCCCCGATGACGACCAGATGAGAATTCCATCTCGCGTATTGATTCGCGACGGGGTTGACGAATTCCCAAGGTCGTCATCCCAGGATCGAGAATCGAAAACACGCGTGTCGGATTTTCCGTGTGCGTGACGGAAAGACAGAGAGGAAGAGAGAGAGCGAGAGAGAGAGAGAGAGAGAGAGAGAGAGAGAGAGAGAGAGAGAGAGAGAGAGAGAGAGAGCGAGGGATAAATCGGCACGTGCATGCGTGAAAAGGGGGGAGAGGGAGAGAGTGCGTGTGCGACGGGGAGCGAGAAAATAATAATCACGAATTGTTCTGTGAGTGAATCTCGAAGTGAACGATTACCGTTAACGAGGCAGTAATGATTCTACAATTATCGTGATGCACCGTTCATGAGAGAGTTTCTTTCCAAAAAGGTATCTATGCGTGTACATACGTAAAGTGAGGGAGAGAGAGAGAGAGAGAGAAAGAGAGGAATTTATATACGTGCATCGTAGGATGATCGATATCGTGAACCTCTGGTGAGCGGAAATATGGTGATGTAGGCTCGAGAACCCCCCGAAATGTACGAGTATACATGTGTAAACAGAACTCGATGCTCGGTTAAAGAGAATTTCGCTTTGCTCATCGCCAACCCCGTTGCCAAAATCGTTACCAGTTGTTTGTTGTATATATATACACACATATATATATATACAAATGTATATGAGTTACCAAAGCAATATGACAAAGCGCACATGAAATTCAAGGACGTGAATTATCGATAGACTATTTTAGATTTTTTAAAAAGGAGGAAAAATAAAGAAAAAAAAAATAAATTGACGAAGATAGCAATACACTGATTAGCAATACACCGACGTTAAATAGCAAGTGGAAGCGAACGAGGACATCGAATAAAGTTAAATATAGTTACGAGGTTTCAATTAACTCGAGAAGTTGATCAATGATAATAAAAAGGACGTTACGCAATCGATAATACAATCTCGCGCGAGAGTCAAGCGCACGTGGTACGAGCACTTTACACTGCCGGTACGGTTGGAGGGTCAAAGAACCCCCCTATAGTGAACGGGGAAACATCCAAGTTCCGGATTACGCAATCAGCGCCGTACGAATCTCGAGGAAAAACGTGGGTTGCTAGGAGAGCGGTGTCGAGGAATCAGTTTCTCAACTTCCGCGCCGTAACCTTCTCGGGACTCTGTCTGACCAAAGCGGTAACCATAGGTACAAAAACCGCGAGCGGCAGGAGGAGGCGGAGCCTCTTGCCGCAAAAACAATGCCGTGAGTATATAATTACATATATATATTTATACTATAGTCTATATGTATTCGTATATGCAAGGCGTTCAAAGAAAACCACTCATATAACGAATAACACTCATTGTACCGAATCGAAAAGGTCCTATAAGTGTACACCGGAATGTCAACCTTTTTCGAAGAGATAAGCACTTGTATTTTATTTTTTTTTCATCACCGACCACGAGAATAAATAATTAAACTATAAAAAGAAGAAGGTAATAATAATCAACTAACAGATAAATGTAATTTTCTAATTACATTATTTTAATATAATTATACATTTCTAATACGTAATTCTTCTAAGTAATTTATTGGTAAGAGAAAAACTAGGCTTTTTAAATATCTTTATAAAAAAAGGGTAAAACCCTTAGGTTCGAATCGGTTGATTGAAGAGGCCACGCTTCTGATCAACTCGTATACCACCTTAGGGATTAAGTGAAATAATTTAGAAAAATGTATATATCTTCCAAACGATTGACATTTCGATCTACGTTTATAAGACTTCTTCGTTTCAGAACAGTGAGTACTATTCACCATATCAATGCTGAATGCTTGCTTTAAACACCCTGTATATCGATACCACGGTTTCGATTTAATCTGGGCACGGTTAATTAAAACTCTTGTTTCGAGCGTATCGGAAAGTTAAATGAATTTCCCGGTTCGCGTGCGTGGGAGGGAATTTTCCCCATTGGAAAAATCGAGGAAACAAAACTAGTGGGGGTTTTGCTCTCGCGTAAATCTCACAGTACGTTGACTTTCATGCGATATATACATGTGTGTGTGTGTGTGTGTGTGTGTATGTGTACGATACAGCAACATGGTTCGTAAAGCCCGTAAAAATATTCTTCGACGATATCATTTCCACTGACGCTCCGTAAATAATACAACGGCGATCTCTCTGTTATAACGGCGAATAATGTCGCGATGCCATCGAAAATTGATTCCTCGTAAATAAAGTTTAGGGAGAAAGAGGGCAAAATATCTTGGCAGACGTCGCAAGGGATACTGAATGTCGAGTCGGATAAGACCAAATGTGATTTCGGGAGGGGAAGTTATCTCTTTGACGAATGGAGAAGCTCCATCGGAGGAAATCGAGGGTGAACAAAAATTTTTCCCTGTCATAACGCAACGATCGTGTTTTTCTCTCTGTAATATCTTTTTTTAAAGAGAAATAGAACAAGAATAGAATGCAAAAATATCAAGGGAGGTTACAATTTGAGAATTAGTAATTAGCCGGCCAACGCTCTACGTTTGAACGCGCTTTAAAGCTCACAGTGGTGAGAAAAGAGGTGGGGGTGGGGGGATACAGCGTGTTCTACCGAAACGATGGCGGATGTCAGTCGGGCTGCGAATCTCGTACGTGCAGGTTGCCCCTGCGGCAACCCCGCTCTAGGTCGTGATCTCAGTTTTTCAATTTCCGTGATTATTAATAAACAAGATGGTGTAAATAATAGCAGGATAAAGTTAAATGGATTCTCACAGAAAGGAGAGCGATGCCCTCTCGAAATCTCTCGTGAATAAAAAATTACTTGGTAATGATTTAAAAAATACTGTACTTATTCTATTATGACTTTATCGCAATTTCTTTTCTTAAAATACTAGTAGCAGTTTCAATGCCTATTCGCGTTACTTACATCGAGTATCGATTTATTAATATTGCGAATTAGAATAAGTTATCCAGATAAAAAAAAGTTGTCGAATCTTGTCTTCGAATGAAATGAACAAACAAGGGTTGAACAGTGAAATTGAATTATATCATCCAGTGATTCTTCAACTGAAATGTGTGAATTTAAATTAGGGCTTAATTTTTTTTAGTTTAAATAGATCTTAAATTTTGATAATTCATATTATTCTTTAACTCGAAAGTGAAAAGAATTTGGTGAAAAGAATAGCTTGGAATTACCAGGTGTATTATACATCGATGGACTTTTGTGGAATTTTACAGAACTAGATCTGGACTATTTAGAGAGGAGAGGTGGCGAGACAATAATCTATGAAAACACCGAAACAGGGTCCAAAGAAGAAGAGAGTCCTGCCGACAGTCTGGATCGCGTTAAGGTAGTCTTCCTTGGCGCACCAGGAGTGGGCAAGTCAAGCATTATTCGAGTAAGTGGATTAAATCATTTACCTACAGCATAGCTGGAAGCAGTTTCTCGGGAAACCTCGCTTCTTTCGAAATATACCAAAATCTCTGTTCTCGTTTATTAATTTATGAAATACTCGAATTATTCAAAGTTGTTTAATCCGTTTAAATTCTTAAATTGGATTTCAACGATTTTTTTCCCCAATAGTAGGCTCACGCGCTTCCTAACATATATTTTCGAGTCCATTTTATGCAAATTAACGGGCAAGTTTTTCCAAACGAAGATGGATTGGTACTAATTTTAACTTTGGATTCGATGAAATTTGAATCGCGATGCTATAATCTTTTGCCGATTATTGCCGGGAATATAGCGGATAGAGATAAGACGCGTCTTCTAACAGCGAAATCGGAATGAGACTTCTGGTGGAGCCTTTCGCGAACAGAACGAAATGACTTCCGTTAATTTCCGCGGGTAGTTTCCGTTTATCGGAAGCGGCCATCGTGAGCTTGAGGAAATTAAAAGACGCGGGGGAAAATGGCGTGGCCGACAGCGGTTATAGGGACGTTCGGGATTATCCGAATTTCGTGAAAGAAAATCACTTCGAAGGAAGCTCTATCCGTAGCAATTCGTCTGGAGCGAATTTTCGGAGGAGTACCGGCCGACCGAGAGGCGCGAGACCTTCTATCCCAGCGTGGTGCTCGCCGATAGACTTTACGAGCTCAAGATTACCGACCTGCCAACGATACCCTACTTCCCTGTCAGCTCGCACTTGGAATGGACGGACTTTCGTTATTACGGACTGCGGAGTGCCACAGCTTACGTGCTTGTTTTCGATCTTAGCAATCAGGACACCTTTCAGGCAAGTACTTATACAGTACCTGCGAGTAATAGGGCCTAGCTAAGCGAATATTTAAAAACAACGAAGAAAACTTTAAATAATTATTATTCGTTAACATTAATACCTTCCCGTGTTATTTGGCTCGAGTTAAACTCGTCAAAGCATGGGAAGGGATTGATTGTTATTGTAATAATTTTAAAATGACCTAGGGTGTTAATTTCGTTGTTGCGTTCATGAAAAACTTAGGAATAAGTCGTTTTAAAAAATACTGCTCAAGTGTAGGCTTTATTTCACTACGGTCGGGTAACAAGGCCTATGAGTAAGATCTCATAAAAACACAAGAATTAAAAGTTTTAATTAAAATTCAAACTAAGGACTTATTCACATTTGTCGAACGTGTGCTGATGTTTTTATTCGCTATATGTTCTTTTTAGTACAGTTTCTGAATTTTAGGCTTCATAACCCGCTAGGCCTTATTACCGATCGATGAAATATATGTACACGTACTCGATGAATCAAAGGTTTTATCGTCGAGCATGTCGGAGAGTAGAATACCTTTCGCAAGGAGAGGAAGCGAAACGTGACTCGGTGGTACACACCTAACGAAATTTTTCTTTTCGCACCGCGTCACAGAGAAAAGTCACCGCGAGAAAGAACATAGAATGCTCGATTGTAACTTCGTTCCGTCTAGCGTACCACGTTGTAAAAGATAAAAGAGGAAAATGTTAAACTTTTCCGCAAACTCGGCGAATATCAAACGAATGTTCGAGAGTCTTGAAATTTCTAAGTCCGACGACTTAGCATTGGGATTTAACGCAACAATTGCAATTCTCGAAATAAAATCTAAGTGGTTTTGTCGATCAACCCTTTCGAGACTCCGTAATCCACCGTATGTACTTGTAAATGTTATGTTATAATTTATCACAGTAGGTATTTAAAATATTTTGTGATTACAAGTTGTAAAGAGAATTAATATTTTATGTATCCACGTGAAAAATCTGTTTAAATGGGTTTAGTAGGAGTGATACACAAAGACGCGTGAATTTTATACTTTGATTCATTTTTCTTAAAGAATGACTTGTTTAATGTTTGAATTGAATTTTAAAAATTTGGAGATATATTTCTGAAATTTTGTAGTGATATATTATGAAAAAAAAGTGATAACGTTAACGTTATCTGTGCAGTACATCAGAACGTTGCGAGAACAGATCTACGAGGCGCGAGATATGAGGGGTGTACCGCTCCTCGTGGTTGGAAATAAGCAGGACGAGCTATCGGCGAGCGTAGCATCGAGCACACGCTACAGAGACATTGTCAATCTTGTCCGCAAACACTGGCGTTGCGGTTACGTCGAATGCAGCGCCAGATTTAACTGTCGCGTCGTACAAGTCAGTTTATAATTAATAGTTTGTTAGTTCGATAGTACACTGGGAAAAAAATTTCATTGAACCAATTAAATGTTTATTATACTGCCAAAATGATATTTTGTAAAGCAAAGAATATATTTTGTTGAACCAACAAAATGTATATTCCTACACTGTGAATAATTTGCTAGACAAAATAATTGTTCGAATTGCAGATACCAATTTTATATAAACTAATATTCACTGATTATAAACAATAATTCATTTTATCGAATTAAATATTCATTTGAACGTATGCAAATAAATATTGAATACATTCAACAAAAATTTTTCAGTGTATATGTATATTTCCAAAATGACACTTTAGCTCGATCGAGCCAACACTCAAGTCGAAAAATAAGATCAACTTCAAACCAAAAGGAAGGGTAAAACAAAGGATTTGATTATACATTTTGACTTTTGACTTTTTGACTTTTGATTTTCATACGTCAAACAATATTAATGTCTAATATCTGATTTTATTTTTCGACTCGGGCAATTCAATAAAATATTTGTTAAATCAATCATATTTTCCTCTGAAGAGATTTTTCTCAGTTTAGTTCGGTTTGGCTCATTCGAATCTTCCTATCGCAGGTATTCCGGGAACTGATGAAGAACATTCAAGCGGTGGAGGCAAGACCGCCGTCACCGGCACCGGCACCCTCGCAGCCCCAACGATCGCATCAGCACGAAAATAACGAGCGTTGCATTATTCTCTGACAGTAAGACTGGCGATCGGGCAAGGACGATCGTTAACGACCCACCGAAAATCCGGATCGGAACCGGATTACAATCCGATCCGACAATGTTCTTACATTAGACGGCGTTTCAGGGCCTGAAATACGAAAGGTCGATGCTCGAAACCGAGCAGAGACGACGACGCACAAATACATTCGAAATTTACCATGGTTGTGAAATAATGATAATAAATAAATAGGGGAATTACGATCGGTTGTCAAAGAGTCAATCTACGTTTAAGCCTAAATCTAGATAGTTTATATCTAATTGCGTATACAAAATTTTTGTAAAATTCATTAGGTCACTTTTCGAAAGACGTTATCGAGCAAAATGGCATTTGTGCTGTTTTAGGTCCTGACTCGTTCGCCTATATCCTCGTATTGCATTCGGCCTATCACAATCTTCGAGCGATGCGTTTTATCGGGAGTTACCTCGGCTCAAGCAATAGTATACATATATATTTTACTATAATCGTTAAGGAAATTAATCACTAACGTTAAGCAAACGTAGTCATTCCTGATAAAGTCGTAACGAATTGTCGCGATGAGCGTGTGTACTCAAAGAAAAAGCCGTTATGCGCCACTCGAACGCAGTATGTTTACTACATCAGTTACAGTATTATAGAGTTGGGCATTATTGTTATTGCCGTTGTTGTTTATATGTGCGTTAAGCGGAGAGCGTTAGCGCATGGTAAATCCGTTTGATCGTTAGCTCATTGCAAATATTTTACGTTCGTCGGATTTCGTAAAGCGTGTATCGTCGGCCACGTCGTTACTTGTTTGGTCGCGCGATCGTGCATTCGATATTACCGAATGAATACAATTTAACCATGAAACATGTGTTCTCTGGTAACCCTTACAATGACTGAGCAAGAGTGCAGAATCTACACCGAACAAACAAATAAGTAATTGTACCAGAAACGCAAGGTATTAAGAGAAAAGCAATTACTATAATAACATCCTTTTACATAGAGAACTGTAATTCAGTATTTTGTATTCACCAAGTCAACGCATACAATAAAAATACACGATTAGAAAGGTTGTCGAGATTTTTTAAATCGTTCACTCGTTTCGCTAATCCGAACCTAACTCCTAATCCAACATCTGAACATGTCCCGTAACCCAGAAATCTTCGGATACAAATAAGTATAATGTATTGAAAATCCCAAGGTACCAAAAATCTAGACTCCATATAAAATATCGAGTAGAAAAATGTCGTGAAAATGTTTCGAGTAAATGAGAAATTATGGAGTAAAATAATTCAACGGACACTATCAATAGAAAAATCATGTGTAATGAAAACAGAACAAGAAGGTTATCTCAGCGCTCGACAGGTAAAGTTTTCTTCCGTTATAGATAATAACTTGCTGTAGTAAGAATTTATTTACAAAGATGATTACATTACGGAGATCGAGTCAAAGTGCCAATTTGAAAGAAGCGTTCTCTGAAAAAATCGCAGTACATCACGACTTTTTGAGAAATTTCCGTCGATGGCGTGTTAAAGATTTTACAAATCCTTATATAATTGACAATACCCGCGAATTGAAAAGCGCTTCAGAAAATACGGTATAGAAGTGTTTAAATAAAATAAGACTTTTTCAACTAATTGAAAAATAATAGATTAGGTTTTTAGTGGATTATCGATAAAAGACGCGATCGATCGGTTGCCTCGTTATGGCGATTATCCAAGCTCGGAAGCTGTCTTTTGGCTACTTTTAACAGGAGATATCCCAACGAACGAGCAAGTCGACTCGTTGATATCCGACTGGGAATCACGACGTCGTAAGAAAGTTGAGCAGTGGACGGTACACGGTAAAATAGATGATTTTAATTTAATATATCAGTTGTCTATAGAGATTCACATATTATTTTATATTGATCCGACATAATTTGTTTTTGTTGAAATTTTACAACACTGCGTTGTTCAATTATTCACATAAATAGCGTATCAATGTTATATTTTCAAATTATGTATCTGTAAAAATAGGTTTTATGTAATTCTACAAGCAATTATGAAATGAAAAATCGATTATATCAAATTGTACATGTAATTGTATATTTTCATTTTTCGTAAAAAATATATAATTTGTAGAGATAAAGAAATAGGTATATTAATTTAACAAAATTATCCAATCATATTTCGAAAAGACTAAATAACAAAACTCATATGTCAAATTAATGATTGTATATGTTAGATAATCAACATAAAATTTTGATAGTGAGATTTTTTTAATATATCACATTTTTTTTTATCGTGTAGGTGACGACAACAATGCTATAGAAGCAGTTCTGCGTTCTCTACCGAGAACTGTAACACCGACAAGTAGATTTTCTATCATTTTAACGGCACTCGAGACTGATGGAATCCATTCTGGCAAAATTACAAAGAGGGACGTAGATAGTTATGAACTCTGGGAGGTGATAATTTCTATTAGTCTCGATTTTATAAACCGAAAAGGGAATAATATCGATTACTACTACAGAATACATTCGAAAATTGCATGGAATTGTTAGCTTCTCTGCCAGTTATTGTTGGTTTAGTGGCGAAAGGTCGCAAATGCGAGAGGAATTGGGAAGACAACGGTGACTGGGTAAATTCGTTACTGAATTGCCTGAGCGAAGCATACCCAGACACGTTACGAAATAACGTGTCACTCGGCAATTTCCTTAGACTATATATTATGCTGAACGCGTGAGTCGAGTTTTTAGATGGCGAGCGATAATTCAGTTTTTTGAAACAATGTTCATTAATTAGAAACGAAGAATCGCGAGTGACGCAAATTTTTGCTGCTTCAGAATCCAGTGTCAATCATGCTCTTGCCGCTAAAATCTTAGCTTGTTCGAGTGGCTCGAAAAGTGGTCAAATGGCACAGGCAGGTTCAATAAAAAAAAAAAAAAATCGGAAGCACATAATGGTTTGAATAACGTAGATCTTCGAATTTTACATTTTGTCGCAACAGTGGATGGTATTCTTGAAAAATGTGCAGAATGCTCTTGGTCAACGACCCAAGAAAGATGCTTTGATGGATTACGTAAATAACTACATCAAATCACATAAGAACTTGATAGGTCATGTAAAAAATGAATTTTACAATTCGAGATACGCACTGCTCTTGAATTATGCCAAAAAATATTTATCGGACTGTAACGAAGTCAAGGTATTTCGAATGCAACTTTTGAATTTCAAATATTGTATAAAGCGTTTTAAAAATAGACAAATCATTCAGTTTGACTTTTGATAAACTATATAAAGAATTTACTTGTAGCAATTCGAGTTAAAATCTTCCGTTTTAAACTGTTAAGTTCTTTTACGTGTTTTCCATCGGGAAGTATAAAACTTTTCTTATCATCTTCAGCCGTTATATGAACGATAGATATAAGACGTAGATATTGAAACTTCTTCGTATGTACTATTGTTCACAGAGTATAACAAAAAAATTAAGATCGAGTTAAGTTTTGAAGTGCGTATAATTTATAATTATTTAATAATGCTTATTTACAGCTTTCTCACGATCTCGGTCAAATATTAATGGAAATTTCACGTAAAACGGGAAGAAAGGTCTACCCCAATTATCATATTATTGCTGCCCCAATTTTTCAGGTATAAAAATTTTTATTTCAGATTTAATTTATTCTCATGAGCAATCTTCTTATAGAATTACGGTTTAACAAATATGAAATTTAATGATGTATTGTTTTGCATGTCACACATGTTAACTGCTATTGCCACAATTATCTGGTTTAGAGCAATGAACTAATCGATCGAGTTTTTATGAAAATGACCAATTAATTGTATTTGAAATTAATCAGGAAATAAATAAGCGGAAAGGAAATTTGGAAAATTGTAGAGAAATATAATTGTCAATATCAACTATCGATCGTTCTACATCGTAATATCTACTGTTTATAATTATCTAATTTGGAAAGATAACTTTTTCAGTTTGAATTATTTTTAATTGGCTAGTTCTTTTTGGTTATGTAGTTCACTACTTTCTATACTACTGGTGTAAGGATACAAAGCATACGACAATCCCCTGGAGTATCTCACCATTAACTATATACCAAATTCGTATGCAATGTAAACACAGCACATGGTTCACTTCATTATTGTATAATAATTTGACTTCATGCATGCGTTTTCCGGTTTCAGACAGAACAACGATTTTTTGGACTACAAAATGTATTTGAAAAATAAATTTTTAAAGCAATATTAAATTTTAACTTAATTTTAATTTATTATTAACATGGTGAATAATGATTGAAATAAAAACCTTACACATTAAACGTAGTTATTATTACCTGAAGATTTAAATTATTAGCTGTCGAATAAGTGAAAATGTTTTTGGACTGAATAAGACTGAATTTTGGAATGTAATTGGGTAGAATACAAAATATTCTATTCGAAATTATTTAATATATGTTTAAATAAAGATTCAATATGTCGAATTGCTTGACGTTTTATCATTTTCGTAATTTATGTTTTTTTAACACCTAATATATCATTGATATTCTGTAACATAGACTTATTATATAATCCATAATCCATTGGTACAACTGCAGCAACTGTTGTTTTCAATCTAGATTCATCCTAAAAATATTCATTTTAAATATATTTAATAATATTCAAAAATAAGTTGTGTTAATCATTATTATACGTACGTTAAAACTCTCCATTTTCACCCTCAATTTCAAAATATATGAATTGAAAGTACTCTCGGTAAATTTTTCAGTATATTCTTCTTTATTCATTTCTTGGAGTTCTCCCAATTCTTGTGCTGATAAACCAACGAGTTTTTCAGCATCTTCGCCGAACGCAGTTACCCACTGATTATCAGTCCAATCAGCCAGACTTGCCTATGTGAAAAACAATAAGACTAATCATAAAAACAGCAAATGAGTTGAAAACTTAAGATAGTTTGAACACTACTTACACTTGCTATCAAACGATACGTGTAATTGGGATATTCTTTGTTGCATTTTTCACATCTATACATTTCATTAGCTTGACTTATAAGCTGGAAAGAATAATCAATTATTTAATTTTTTTAAAATTAGTCCAACACAAAGAAGAATACATACTTTCTTTTTACATCCATCTGCAGGACAAGATTTATACAGTGCATTATCTGGTCTAAACATATTGATTGTGGCTTTAACGATGTAATTGTCAGGCGTATCTTGGTACCCTAGTTTAGAGTCTTTAGCTTCTTTGAAAGTAATCAATGGTCCGTTCATTCCACCGCCACCACCAGGACCGAGCGATGAAGAAATCGATCTGCATTCTTCACTTTGACCAACGCTCTTATACCATCCTTTCAATCTGAAGCAGAAATATGTTTCAATTTTTATAAAGCTGTATTCATATAAATCTACAAATGAAATAATGTATTACTTGAATGCCTCTGGTATATCTGGATCAATCTGCATTGTAGAAGAATTAAGCATAGTCAAAGATTTTCCTCCATTAAAATCAGAAATCCTTGCTCCTTTAACTGCTATAACTGGATTACCTTCCGCATTAAATTCTTCAGCTTGAGTGCCCCATAGTGTGATGTTTATCTTAAATTCATTTTATTAAATTTATCATATAATCAATTCATTTTATAATTTATTATTGAGAAATTATTACCATTGTATTAGATTCGTCTACCACATTAAGTTCCCTCTTTTTTAATTGACGGCCTGTTGAACGAGCTGTTATCGCCTGCACATCGCCGTACGATTTCACAATTCCCAAAATATCTATAAGAATTCAAATATTAAATAATTATCTAAAATAGAATTGGAGAATATAAATTTATAAATAACTAAAAATAATGGTTTACCGACTAAATCGTTTGCTTGTTTAGATTCTAATTCTTTTATAGAAATAAAGTCAAATTGTATTGTTGGAATTTCATCAGCAGCATCGTGGCAAGGTACAATTTCGGAATCTCTGGTTAATGTCATTTCATAATCGTTCTTCAATGTTGTATACTGCTTATTTGCTGGTTTTAATTGGCATCGAGATATATAATATACTTTACCAATCTATAATCACATTAATTGAATTAGTCAGTTTTTTTTTGCCGTTATCAAGTTTGGAATTAAATTTTACAGAAATGTAAAAAATACCTCTAACATTTCATAAAACTTATCACACTGTTCCTTGAATCCTGTACATCTTATCTCGCCAGATTCGTCAATTAGATCCATAGAAAATAATTTACCTTCGCCTCTCGAATTACTCCAATGCCGAATATCTGATTTATTTGTTACACGTGCTTTGATAACCCATCTATAAACATTCACAGGATGAAATTTATTTTATGTTATGTGAAATAGAATGAAGTTAAATAAATATTATTTTAATTTAAACCTGTTCTGATATGGACTTAGTCCAGCTATTGGTACTGTTGTAATAGCATCGGTATTCATAGATTGATTGAAGTTTGGTTTCATTCTTTTCTCAGTACCATTGGTGTGTTGTGTATTACTCGAAGAAGCAGGCTGTCTGCTACTTTCCTTATTTGTATCGCTAGTCGAATCTGAACTAGAAGGATTTCCTATTTTGCCATCTACTTCGCTTCCAGGAACTTTTAATTCCAAATTTAATATCACCATAACACGTCTTGAATAAAGAGTTTTCTCTCAATGGCATGATAAAACAGATCAAACAATTAACAATGGGGAATTGTTCTACTTACTTTTGCGTACCGCTATTGTTAACCAAACTTATAGCATATCGATTAATTTGAACAATTGAATATTCTGTGAGAATGTTATTGGTGATCAAATCATTTAGTTGAGTAGCCAGCATGGTAAAAGAATTAATTCGCTTGCCATCGGATACCAGTAACCTAAAACGCTCTGCGTTGCTTGAACTTCCTACTCGCTTATGACCCTGCAATTAATTTTCAGATATACAATCTATTTTCGGCTCCTTTTCTTTCCCATAATGAACTCAAATAATGCAATCAAGAAAACTTCATTTCATAATTAAACACCAAAGTAATTTGTTAGATACTCACAAGTATTTGCAATATCGGTT
Organism: Goniozus legneri; assembly: GCA_003055095.1. NCBI lineage: Eukaryota > Metazoa > Arthropoda > Insecta > Hymenoptera > Bethylidae > Goniozus > Goniozus legneri. Next base: position 144,596 of record NCVS01000487.1, on the reverse strand, counting down.
TCTCAACATCTTCACCATTCATTATTTTCTAAAATAATACAACTTTAATACCTATTGTTTCATGTTACGTAGTAGAAGTGGTAGAAAACAATATTAACTTACGTCTATTGCGCCTTCAGTAAGAGAATACATGTTTTCAAATAATTACGAAAATGGTTCAAAAACTTAAATACAAAGTGTACAAAACACAAAAATAACAAAATTTTAATTTTTTTTGTCGAGGGTTTACAAAAAAAAATAAATAATTTAAATTGGTACAACAATTTCACAATATCTTTTCACACAACGTATCTAACCACTTGACTGCGAATTATCCGTATGTACATACATACATATAAAAACGGTTTTCGCGTTCGCGCCAATTCCATAGTTGCCACCACACATAACCAAAATTTTAGTGATTTTTAGTCTGTTCTAGTTGCTGTGAGCAACTGCGAATTGCAAATGCGAATCATTCGAGAGGATCAAATGAAAAGATGGAAAATACTTCTTAGTGAGCCAATGAGATGAAAGTAATGGTTGCGATTTCAGGTGTGCACAAAATGTAAATACCGAAATGATACCGAAGTTTCATTGAATATTTTTCGGATTCAGATAACTGACACAGACACATAATATTACTGGGAATATTATTTATTTAGAGGCTATATTGATTCATAAAAAGGAATATGGTTTGGACGTAAAAGATATTAATGAAAAATTATTTAACCTATTACATAATTATATTTAATTTTGCAATTTTTATGAAAAATGAATCTACGCGAATATTCTACGGCAGGCAGCGGAATATATATAATTGGTTTATAACAGTTGTTAATATACTTTATATACTATATATATGTATTTTATAAAATGAAATGCATTCAAATAACAATTAATATCATAACGATGTAACAATTTGAGATTTAATTAAACTACACATAATACGCAATAAGGTGTTTAAAAATGTAAACTCTGTTTAAGAGAAGAAACGCAAGTTATTTAGGCCTAAATTTTACAATAATTAAATTTTTCGTACTCGTATATATCTGGCTATATTGTTTACATTTTTTAAAAGTAAGGTTATATACTATACTATTCTATGTGCCAGTCATAATATAATTGGAGTATATTCGTATAAATTTTGATTATTTGAGCGAATTAACATTTCTCACTTGTAAAGTCGTTTAAGTTTTAAAAACTAATTTTCGATTTACAACCTACATCCATACATACATTAAGAATAAGAATTACTCGATCTAAATGTATGTGTCATTAGAAGACATAAATCCACTATAATTAAATATTCAAATGAGACTTTCAGATGCACGTGTCGTTCATTCGGAAAAGTATAATTCTAGAGATGCAATTAAATAACTTTTAAAAGTAATAATTCCCATACAACAGATCGTGCAATTCTTATTTTTGGCATTTCAATAGCAGTCTTCAGTTTATTGAGAACAATTTGATATTATTTATTTCAAAAACGTTTTCTAATTTTAAAATGTTAATAAATCAAAGTATCCGAGATAAATATTGATTATTTTAAAATTGAAAACGAATACTTTAGAGCCAATTTAATGTATATTCTATTAAAGAGATTTAATTTAACAATTGTAATTAATAATTCTACTTATTGAGTTGATTTTACTGCATAATAATAGTTGATTTTTATATGAGCGGTCGGTCATCATACGATTAATCTAATTCCAATATTATATGTTAACTTATTGAAGTTGAAAGGTGTTTCTTTGTTAATGAATATCGTCTTCATCGAACATTGTATATTATTTGCACGAATCTCATTTATAGGTATTCGTGTCTCCTGGACCCTGCACCCCATTTCATTTTTTCTTCCCCAAACATCAAGGCGAACGTATCGTGGTGGTGTTATTAGCATTGAGATACGAATTAGGAGAGACTTGTGGCCCCGATCTAGACGCTATTTTCACGTTTCCCTGGCTACCGTAGAACGATGTGAACGCCGTATCCGAGCTGACACTCAGTGGCAAACTCGTTGCGTCGATTGTCTCGCGTTCGCTGCCGAGCGTTGATGCTCTCATGTCGAGAGTGCCGCTAACACCGGAAACACCCGAACTCGTTGCCATTTCAACGTCTCCAATATCAGGATGCGATACGTGTCTAAAAATAGTCACGCGAGAACTATGAATTTTTTATCGACAGTTAGCAGTAAAGAGTTGGGTATAGTTACGAGAAAGACACGCGAACTTTCGAGCTACCAATGGATATTTAGCACAAATCGTTCGTTTGCCCTTTAAAATTCACGTCCTAAAAACATTTTTTTCGAATATCTCGAGAACCATTAAAGATAGAGAACCGAAAGCAGCATAAAAATTTGTTTTATCAAGCCTTATAAAGAAAGTCTCTTCAATTTTTTAATTTTGTGATCTTTCTTTTTACAATATCTTTTAAACCAACGACGATGGAAATATGTATTTCACACCAAGATGTTAGTCTCAACGAGCTGTACAAAAAATTATACTAACAAAAAGAGGGAGGGAATGCAAAAGCGTGTCTCTTTAGAAATTTCATCCAGTGGATTTTCGCACGTAATCACGACTACATTGTAATCTTTACCTATAATCTGGAACCGGAGGTTCGATGTGGCGTCTGCGTGAATTGGCCGACATTGGCGTTCTTTTTATCGCATAAATGTATATGCCCGTCATAGTGAGCGAATAGGAGACAAAGTATAACACATGAAACTGCAACATAATTAAATCGCATTATGTATATATTTTATTCGTGGGATTGAAAAAAAGTTGACTACCTTATAATGTTGGATCAACATTCCCGATATAACATGAAACGAATCTGCTGTCAATAGAGCTAATTGCACCGCCGTAGCACCCGATTCGAACAGTATAACAGGTACTAGAGAGGCAAAAACAAATTGTGCGATACAATAAACAACAACAAACATAACAACCGACAAGTCCTCCCAAGATCTAGTCAACATGATCTGTTCTCTCTCCAGTACAGCGCTGAAATAAAAATTTTTCAATGAATTTTCAGTTATCGTAACTACAGCCTATTACTTCGCAGTGAAACTTACATTTGTAGACAGCTGATTATAGTACCGAAAAATCCAATCATGCCCAGATACTCAACAATATCGACCGTCTTCATAGCTAACTCTTGAAGTACCGTTGTTACGGAGAAAAGCACCGCTCCGCCTAAGCACAGCATGTCGCCAACCAATTGGTTTTTGCCTATTTCAAGAATATCTCCTATTAAAACTCTTACGTGTATAAATAATATTTTAAAGCGATAAATATAGTTGAAATAATTTACCACCCGTTCCGGGCGAATTGTCGTTGATTCCGGCCCAGACTAAACAGCCTACACCCATCAAACAAACGGAAACTCCAACAATGTGCACCATTCTATATCTCACTCCTAAAACTAGACACGACAGCGCCAAAGCAACCGGTATCGCCACGCAATCGAGCAACTTGAATGAAAAATTATATTTGTCAAATTTTTGTCTATATCGGTAATGATGTTGATATACGTACATTGTCATATGAGTGATTCTTAGTTAGATAACTATGATTTTTATGTGTCCGCTATTTCATTTATTATTCAATTTCATTTTTTTCTCGTTGAATGTAATGATCATAATAAATTTTATGGTATTCTATAACCGTCATGATAAATTGTAGCATAAGTGGTCACAGATTTTACACAATTTACAGCTTGATATATTTTTTCTCAACAAACCATTTTTTATATAAAATTCATAACTCTTAGGTAAAATCAATAATAACATAATTTTAAATGAGGTAAAGATTGATTGAATCTGTATTTATTTTACCGTTACAAAAAAATGGTTAAATTAATTTCCAAATTAATGAAATGTGAAGATCGTTAAAATAATCAAATTTTTCAATCTGTATAATTTAAATAAAACAAAAAACTAACTAGAGCTCACGAGTAAAAGTATTTTTAACTTATGAAAATTGTTTATTGTAAAAATCAAAGTTATCCGAAAATCACCTATATAATATTAAATATTTTAAATGTACCTGTATACTCGCAAGACTTGTAAAACGATGTGAAGACGTTATCAAGGTGCATGCTTCGACGTCGATGAGAGCTATTAACAGATATCTCCAACCACGAGATCGTATTACCGAGAAGAGACCATTACCCGCACCCCTGCATGACATCCAAGTAGTATACACCAAACACATGATCACGTAATGTGGTAGATTTTGTGCTATTTCATGAATGTCGTTAATATTAAATCATTATAATCGGTTATATCGAATGAATAATTTTAGCATGCGAATATAGTGAAAATTTACCTGTTGGTAAGGAAAAATGGTACTTGGAGTTTATGTAATGATTTATGAGCATCATAAAACACAACACCATGGACAAAAATTGTCCCATTATTATTGCTCTCCATACCGCCCTGTAAATATGCGAATTGAGAGAATTTCAATATTTTTCATAAACGAAATAAGGTTAAAAGTTTTGATCGGAATTATTCGAGTGGGCTCACCCTCTGTATTGGGCCAAAAGATATAATCGTGTTACAAGACCGTATACTTGGAGGAAAATGTGACTTACGAAAGATAGTAAACATTCCCTTGACCTCCCCACCCTCTGAATGCACTGCTTCACTCACGATGTTGTAGGTGGTAGTACCTCGAGCTTTGGCCTCTCGGTTTATCAATTAAGAGATTAACGGTGGTTTATACGTACCATTGTCCTAAGTCGGATATGTAATTTTCGATTTTGTCGCATATCCCCTTTTTAGGTCGCATCGTTGTAGTTTGATGATTGAGGCGATCACCCATCGACACTCCCATGCCATGGTGCATCTTCGCGCTGAGCTTTGTACCGGCTCATTGTCGAGCTCGGCGCCTGCGTGACCCTCCCTCCTCTTTCATTCCGGTATCATAATAATAGTACTCGCAACATAGAGGTTAAACCATCCCAGATTTACAATTAATCCCCTCTCATATTTCCCGACCCTTTTTAAAAAAAATTTATACTGTCTGAAATGAATATACATTTTGGTCGATCTATTTTATTTAATTGAGGAAGGTTGAGAATGCAAAGGAAAATATATGTATGTGTTTCGTTGTTAAATAATCGAAAGTCGTAAAACAAAGAATTATTTTTCTTTATTTCCAGGTAATCCTGTCGTAAACATTTTATATACAATATAGGTACCGATACTCTCAGATTTATATTGTATATTAACTCAGTCATCAATAATATTCAAAAAGTTCCTTTTTCATATAACAGCGAAAACTTGCAATTATATAAACTTTAAATATTCTCAACTTACTCGATAAATTTCACGTCGTGTGTCAAATTCTTTAACCGTCGCATAGTAAAATTATACGTAGATAATGAATGAACGTTCGACGCGTGAAAAGAAGGCAATGACTATATATATATATAATATGTAAATTTGTGCAGTCAAGTAGCTTCGCAGGTCACATGAAACCTCGCTAACCGCATATTCGTCATTTTATCTACTAATAGAGAGACTACTAATCGCAGCGAAGAGCTACTATTACAAAGTTGAAAAAATATTTGAATTTAGCTAATTTATGAGCATTTTCACTTTAACATATTTGCGATGGATCGTCGATCGAATGTACTTATATTATCTAAATACTAAATGTATATGGAGCATATTCGCACGTCAGAAACACAACATACAGTCGGAATAACGATTATCTATGTATGAAGAAGAAACGTGCTCTGTGCCGATCGCATTTTCGGCATTTTTAATCTTGTGAAAAACGCGATTATAAGGATTTGATTTTTTACGTGATTTTGTACCTTATATAATTATTATTTTTATATATAGAAAATTGACTCTACGATCGAAGACGTTGCAGGAAAAATGTCTTCTTCGTCAACTAGGATCAATTGGTCACCTCCATGTGCTTGCTAATGCCGAGAGCAAAATATCAAATCGCTATCTATCTACTTTTTCTTAGCTTCTTCTTCTACTGCCTCGTTCTGTTTGCGGAAACAGTCACCGACAGGGAAGAAATCCCAACACCTTTGTTGATACATGTTCCATACGTAAGTTTCCTGACCGGTATATTCGGTATCCGGTTTATTAATTAGATGCATCAAAAAGAACCTAATGAGATGAAAAAACGAATATTATATCTGGTCTACACTTTTCAACAAAATTAAGAAGACGTTTATTATTTTCAAAAGGTTGCATTTTAGCGAAACATGGTGAAATTCAAGCGATCATTTAAAACTTCTTCCTTTTTGAGATGATCACCTGTTCGATTTTATTCAATTATTTTCAGCTGAAATATACTTATTTGGAAATAACGAGTGTCTGCTTAATTTTTTTGAGTAGTATATTAGGTTACAAATATAAATTTTAAATACTTACATATAATTTGCTAGATTATGTTCTTGTTGGACGTGAGTATCGAATCCGTGAGGTATCGCATCGAAATATTCTTTCCCTAATCCGCATATGAAACAATTACTTTCCATATTGGTCTTCACGCTTTCGAGTTGATCACGAAGCTCTCCGAAAGCATCAATGATCAAACCTAATTTAACGAAAGAAATATTATCAGTCGTTGAAAAACTTCATATTACGAATTTCGAATAATTAACGATATCCCTTACCCTGAATGATAGCGAGAAGAATAACGATAACAAAAAAGAAGAAAGTAATATCGAACATGATACGGTACACTTCGTAATCATCGCCGTCGGGTTCGCCGATTTCATCACCTATGCCACCACCAGCTCTTACACCTTTGTACAAATGGAAGACAAAACACTGCAAGAATAAAATAACCGGTTGATTTGTATATTTTCATTATTTTTAATCGATTTTTTCATCTCTGAGATTTTTATCTTACCGTGAGCATGTCATGACATTTTTTATCAACCTCGTCGTCTTCCTCTTGAATGTAGAACTTTCTAAAGAAATTAAAGGCTATAACTGTGTAAATGTATACCACGATTGTCAGCAACATCACTGTCAGCACCAATTGTTTGCCATTGTGCGTTACGGATTGCAAGATCGTTCGGAGAGTCTTAAAGCCCACAGCAACATCCAGTAAATGGGCCGCGAAGAAGAAGTTATTATAATTTCCAAGAATTGAAAAGATGAAATACCATAAGCTATACAAAAATGCCTGAAAATGAAAACGAAATGTTAATCACAAAATTCATAAACACGAGTGACCAGAATAATATCTCGATAAATAAATATCATTTCTCACGTTATCTGTGATGGTAACACCAGCTTTCCACACTTGGTATCTCCAGTCGATATTAACGATACTAAATAAACAATAAATTAAATGAGAATATACCTTGAATTTGTTATTATTATGCGAAAATCGATATATCATTGATTTACGTACAAATGTACGAAGCCAGATCCTTCCTCTTCTTGCTGACTGAACGAAGTTTTCTCCATACCGAGAAGATTACTAATATAATCAAAATCGTAAGTTTCACTGTACTTCTGTCGTACTTTCTTCTTCACAAATTTGTCCCAATAGTTGACAGGGAAGGTTTTTGCTGATATCACCATTTTATCCCAATGAGCTTTTATATCATCTTCCTCGGGAGTTTCAGCTATATATAAGCCATCAAATTCAACGCGACGTGCAATTTCCTTCTCTCGTTTAAATATAGCCAATGGAACCTACGACAAAGTATATTCGAAAGTTAAAAATGTTGATAATAAGGGTTTGAAAACAAATAGTTAATATACAAACTTTTAAGTGATAATAAGCGACTAGCATCGCTAAGGAGACCATGGAATGGAGAGCAGCCATCAATCTCATAACGTGAGCCATATAATAGAAATCTTCGGATACTTCGACAAACTCTAAGGCGTCTTCTTCTTCTTCGGATTCGTCCTCTCCACTTCCACTACCTAAATCACCAGCCGCGCTACCACTTATACCAGAACCACCTTCTCCAGACATTTCCGATAAGAGATCAGCCATTGAATCTCCACTACCTTCGTCGTCATCACCAACTAGAGATGTCACCTAATACAATAGAAACGTTATTTTCGTATCTTAAAATTGTAGTATTATTTTTATACCTTATAGAATAGAAGCATAAAATTGATGCAGAAGGCCAAAACCAAAGCGACGTATTTTAAATTGTAGAAATTTCTTGCTAAAAATGATACAATGCGGTGTGTATAATCGGATATGTCAATAGTCGATCCAGCGGATGGTTCTGTTGCTGTTTCTTGTTTAGCTTCAGCTTCGACTGCTGCCATAGCTGCTTGTTGCGCGGCTGCAGCTTCGGCCGCTGCTGCCGCCTGAGCTCTTGCTTGTTCTCCACTGTGAGGATAATTGATATACAATAGTATTTATACTGATAATGAATAATATTTTGTAATATTAACAATCTTGCTTACCCTAGAAGATCTGCCAATGAAACAGGACTCTCCCCTTCCCCGGTACCTTCAGGCTTCGTTCCTTCTTCTCCCGTGCCTTCTTCGGGCGTACTTTCGCCAGCCTCTTCCATACTAGATTGTGGTGTTGAGGCATTCGATTCATGAGGCGCTATTTTTAGTTGTCCCCCTTCCTCTTTTGTTATATCCATTCCAAAAGCTTGTACCTGTGATAAGATATTTGTATAAAACATCTGTTTTTCAACCCTTTATATACATATACACTATCTTTTTCGGGACCGTGTTTGTATACTGAGTCTTCTATGAAACCGTAAAATATTTCAGATGTGAAAAAATTCTAGGTTTCTCCTTAAAGTGTTCAATTTATATGATTTCGAAGAGAAAAATTTAGACCCATTGTTCATAAGAAACGGGTTAAACTGGGGTTAATGGGCTTGAGTTTGTTCTTGACGTTCCTTCAAAGACCCAGTGTACACACGCAGGGTTAATTATCCGAAAATATTAGGATTTACTCTCGTATAAAACGAACCTGTAGATTGGATTCATCTGGCGTTGGTGGTAATGCTGGTAAGTGTCTCGAAGGTTTACCCTCTTCTTCTTTGGCCTCAACGACCGGTTCATCTACGTTTGGACCTCTCATCAAACTCAAAAGCAACCTCATGAAATAACCTATTACGCAACCAACACCATAACCTGAGTAATAAAATGCGTAGAATATCATTTTGAAGAATCCAACAAAAAGTTCCGCTATTGTCATCTGTTGCATTTCAGCTATTTTATTCTTGATGTTGGTAGGTGAAAACATATTGAAGAATAGATAAATGCCATCTTTGAAAGCTTGGATTCCTCTTCTTATAGGATCCTTGTTTCGTTCTTCGTCATCGTCAGTCATATAGGTGTAAGACGATTCTCTCGCTTTGCCGATTCCTCCACTTTCTTCTACGGCCATTAAGGCACTTGCGTGTTGCATTTCAAATATGGCATCCTCGCAGAAATTAATGAACGTCTCCAATTTTTCTTTCTCTCCGGCTTCAACAACAGTATTATAGAAATATGTTCTTTTTGATTCCTTAATCTGTGGTTTTTCCCATTGTTCTATATTCGATTCTTTAATTTCAAAATATACCCTCTCAATTCTCTTATTACCGCCTAAAATTTCAATTCTACCTAAGAAGGGTTCAAAGTAATTTAATACCGAGCCAGCGGTTTCTAAGAATCTAGCTAATCTCGGTTCATTCGGCATATGCTCCGAGAGGTTAGTCAGAAGTACTGCTAAATTGAAACCAATTTCTTTAGATGGTTCGTGGAAACGGTCCATAAACGCCACATAATCTATTTTGCCATCGTGATTTGTCTCGCAGCAAGCTAGAAGAAATTCTATCTCTTCGCTAAAAATAAATAATAATTATTAATTTTTTCTGCAAGTATCGTTTATTCTCGAGAAAAACAAATTGAATTTACTCTGTGTAACTCTTCTGCTGTTCCATTTTTTCTTTGAAATCTTTTGGATAAACCCAGCCATCGTTATTTAGGTCAACTTCCAAGAAACTAGGCGATGATACAAGATCTTTCAATTTAAGGAACATATCGAAATATTTCAAGATCAGTTCAACGTTTCCAGCCGATTCTACTAGTGTATCAACCATCTGTTTTCCAATCGTACCATTAACAACGTTTCCTGCAGAATTTTGTCAAATGTGAAAATGAATTTTTCAGTGTAAAAAATTTATATGTATATCTGTAGATTACAAACCTTCAAGCATAGAGAGCATCATAGTAATCATATCTTTTTGTAAATTCAACAGTTCTTTAAGAAGATCAACTTGACTAGAATGTTTGGACAATTTATCTTGCATGTGTGAAAATAAGAAAAGAAAACCGCCAACTGCGTCCCATAATCTCGAATGGGCCAACGCTTGTTGATTCTGTGCGCAAGGACCCTGAATTACTTCAGTTAAGGTGTTAAAGACTTGACTAGCGACACCAATAGCTTTGAAAAAGTTAGCTTTTCCAGCCGGATCAATCAACTCTTTACTCGAATAATGCCAATAAAAGTCCATAATTGATTCTTGTAGACGTAGAAGATAGTCAACGGTACAGATAACTACGTTTACGGTAGTTGTATTGCCAGCTTGAGTTCTGAGATAATTCTGCCAATCTATTAAGAAAAAGAGATGAAAAAGTAAAATGTTAAAAATGAAAAGGTACAAAAATTGAAAAAAAATGACATACCCAAATTGTGACCTTCACAAGTCAACTGAATAAAGCGAAACAATGCGCAAGTGAATTCGGCGTCGTGCATATTTTTCTCTCCTGCTGCTCCCTCCGATCCTACGCCAAGACCTTCAGCTTTTGTGTTTCTCTCAAAAGCATCTAAATCCAAAACACTGCAAGAGTTCATCAAGCCAGCGATCGATGTGAAGAACCCAACGTCCTTCTTTTCTTTCAGATGATTCAGCATGCCTCTTTGTATTTCGATATTACCACCGCGAAGAACGGAGATTCCCAATTCTAAGGTTTTCATCACCATTTCACTCGGGATGCCCTTGCAAGCGGATATGTGAAGTAAAACCATCTCGGCAACCCCGCGATCGGCAAGCCGGGCTTGATGAAATAGAAGTTTTTGTTTTTCCATTTCTTGTTCCTAAAATATTTCCTAATATTATTAAATTACCAAACGAATTTACATAAAATGATTCCATGTTTTTGACATACACTCACTTCAAATTTAGTAACAAATATAAACAAGCTTACCATCAATTTATGCATTGGCCTCTTAAGATCGCATGATAACATTAATTTTTATTAGTATTTAAAATAATACCGATATATTAATTTTTCTAGCGATACAATTCCTAGTTGAAAATAATCTACGCACTAAGTAGCTCAACTACTTTTAATTTAAACAACGCTATAAGTGATAAATTTTCACATCAACTACTTATGCTTACCATAAGTAGTTTACGTTTCGACTTTGAATAGTTAGTGAGGTAGGGAAATAAAACGTGTAATATTAGAATATAAAAATACAATAACGTGGTTGATTATGAAGCAATGTTATTGAACTTACATGAATTGACGCTCTACCATCCTCCTCTCCACCTCCACCACCGCCTTCCTCTTCTCCCTCTTCCTCTTCCTCACCGCACGATTTCGATATAATTTGAGCGTAACTCATATATAAGGGATCTTCTTGAAGAGCACCAGACCTTTCCGTCATAGCTCCTCGGCAGAATGTCGTGACTAATTGAGTCAATGGATCTGGCTTTCCCTCATCTTCGTCCTTATCCATTTTTTTCAATTCCGCATCTTCGAATGATTGCTAGAGCAATGCAAATGATCGATAAATACTACGTAATAAACTAGATCAATTTTCGAGTTTTTCCACAAAGTACTTACCGTAAGGTCTTCGATCATCACTTCCTGGCCAACATTTTCATCTTGTAACCAAAGCTCAAAATACGTCCGCGCGAAGATATTTATAGCTCTATGTCTGCGAAGTAGAATAATAAAGTTAAGATGCTTAACTAAAGGCGCAAATTAGAAAAACAGAGAGGTTGCAAAACAAAAATTAAATAGATGTGATGTCTTGCTTTCAGCCTCCCAATGCGCTTCGTTTGAAATATGGAGCTGAATTACCTCCTTAGTTTGTAGAGCGGTTCACTGCGTAGGCATGCAATTGCAGCCCTCTTTCTGGCAGCACATAGCACGCGATTCCATCCACCTCGAGATGGTGGTGGCTTCGTCGCCTATTAGCAGCATGCACACACAACTATATACGTTAATACGCAAAGAATAATTATCATCTTTTGTTCGTCTTATTAATGAAGCTTAACGCTATAATTATGTTTATGACACACGTGAGATCACTATAATTCATCGCTCGCAAGAAAATAAACGAAATCCAAACAAAGACACGGCAAACTCAACCAAATAAAAAGAGGATACCTGGGCAGGGAATGTAGGGAAGTTTGTCGGAAACAAGCAATAACCGCTCGCTTACGTTGTATAGATACCACAGAACGATACTGACTCTTGCTTTGTTGTTGCGGATGATCTATCTACTCGAAAAGATAAAAATAACTTAATAAATGGAATGATAAATGATCCGAGAACTACTAATATTTAATAACAATGTTCTTAATGACAGACACAATACGTATGCGTTTCTTACTCACCATATGAAGGCCGTACAGAACTTTAGCCATATCGGTAATTCTGGCAACAACGTCCTCCAATTGTTGTGCTTTAACTGGTTCCATAGTGTCTTTCTTTTGTCCGAGCTTTGAATATAGATAATGCTGCCACGACATTTCGTCTGCCGGGTCTATTTTATCCGGTAGCGTCAGCTGAGTTTTAGCGAATTCGAATATCTCTTGCTCAGGCATTTTCTTTAGGAAACGATCTTTGCAGTGCTGTACCAATTCTTGTTCACGTCCAGCAAATAAGTTCAAGCCAACGGGAAGTAAACGCTTCAGACAGGCGACCATTAACGAAGCTTGTACTTCTTTATCCTTGTCTCTCTTCTTATCGCGATGCTTCTTCTTTTTCTGGAATGATAATTGCAAAATTAATTTTTTTTGTATATACGAGTCAGTATTGAGGGATTACTTGGGGTTCAGATTTATAGAATCATACGATATATCTAGAACATTCGGATAAAATTTCAAATCGATCGGAGTAATATTAATGCTCTATCTCTTAAAAAGAATTTCCTTAGGAAGTTCCACCCAACACGTTTTATTATACCAACTTGTTATTTTAAACACGTTTTTCTCGAAATTCGATTTCAAAAATCAAATTTACAATTTCACAAGACAATAAGTGGTGTGAATTTGATCAAAAAATGCGATATATTTTAATCGAATCTTCGCCAGAACTCCAAATTTAAATATTTATTAATTTTCTTCTTTCAAGCACGAGTTACATCTATCTACTAAAAAAAATTGTTATTGTCAACTGTAAGAGCCACTTTTTTTGGCAAGGTCATGGGAGATTAGTTTTTAATGCTTGAATTTCCAAAATTCTTTACTAAAAAATTCAATTGAATTCTTTGAATCAAATTGAGCAGCTAATCATTTTAAAGAGGAAGTTTCAAGTTCTTAAATGTTCACTTGATTGATTGAATTTGATAATTTTTAATTGATGCAAGTTACAGTCGTTTGGAAATGATAACAGTCTCTTTAATTTTTTTAAGGATTGAATAACAAATCTTATCGCATGTATGAAAAAAATTCGTGAAAATACGCGATTCTCGAGCGTTTGAAATCGATGAAACTTTTTAATCGGAATAAATTCACACTTACTTTGCCTCCGCCTGCAGGGGCAGTACCATCCGAAACAGCGGTGGGTCTTCTCGTAGCAGTTGGCATAATCAGTACCATGTTGTCGATTTCGTTCGCGGATATAAAATTTTGTTCTTCTTTCAGGAAATATTGCGACTTTGACCATATATTGAATATCGATGCTACGTGGTTGTATAAATCTTCAGCTTCGGGAATATTATTTCTCAACCAATGATTTCTTTGCAAATCAACATATTTGATCAATAATGGATAAAACGAGTAAATGTCGCGAACCAAGAGTTGCCAATCTTCTTGTATCTGCGCTTCTACTTGCGACGTGTCATCGGTAGACGATTTAATAAATCCACGTAACGATTCTTCTTTATGAAACATATTATCGGTACGTTTCCTCACACGTTCGGCCAGAGGCAAGAATGGATCTTTCAACAGCTCCTCTGAAGAATTGATTATAATTTGTTGCGTATAAGCAGCGATTCGAGTCATCCATGGGGCATTCTCGTTACCAATATTTTTCTTAATTAATTTCAGGACGTTCTTCAGTAATTGATTCATATGATCGCTCGTCACCATACTGACGTATGTACCCTCTGTTGGATTAACATTATCCGGACCTTGCGCCCACCAGAACGGCAAGTACGAGCACAGAAGTGGTAAAATCACATCCACAACATATGGCGCATCCGCATATGTTTTCTCTGACTCCACAAACTGATCCACCTCGGAAAGAATGGTCTCCAAATTTGGCATACTCGATTCCATTTTGGTCATAATATCTTGAGCTTCCAACGAATGATCGGCAATACGATTTAAGAGAGAAAACTGATTATGCTTGTTCAAGTGAGGCTCCAAGAAGGCAACGGGAAAACACGACGAGAAAGCGCCTAAACAAGAGCCTAGATTCGGTTTATGCCGTTCAATTTCTGTTTTCAAATATTTTCTGTCGTGCGTAAGAGTTGCGTCTGTACCAAGAGTGTACAGAGAAGCTAACATTTTGTAAGATGCTACTTGAATTTCGTCCAACAACAAATCACTACCATATTCACAGGCAGCTAAATGATCGAACATAGCCGTCAGAACCGGTAACACAACGCTATTTACATACGATAAAGAAGTCGACGTTTTCAAATGCGTACCTCGAAGATGACTGTACTTTCCTTCTTGAAGATTCAAAATTGTATGACCGAGATCATCCGCGGTATTATTGAAAAACGTTAACATGGAAGTTCTGATAAATTCAGGACAATTTTTAACAAGACTCTTCGCGTCAATTCCCTTTACTAGTACTTGAAGGCATCGTACGGTGATTCTCACATCAGGTCCGAACGCAGCAAGTCGAGATCTCAGCAAGCTAGCTAATTTACAGAATAGAGCCGCGACCATTTCCTTTTCTTTCAGCGATGCCGCTCCAACATTATTCGTTGCTGTTGCAACGGCAATGAAGTAATTTCTGTGAGTACTAAAGTACTTTTCCATGAGTGGTAAAACGACTTTGCTGAAAAATTTGATATCCCTCGTTGACGTCTTGAAACTGTTTCTTCGACTGAATGTATCGGATGGTTTTAATAGTTTCATGTTAATAGTAGCTTTGTCCAAATAAGCGATCAATTTTTCTAGCAAAGAATAAGCAAAACGCAATTCGACGGTTGCACCTGCACCAGCGACTTCGGTCTCGGTACCCCCACGATTCGGTTTATGTAATTTGTAACCTTGGTATTGAAGATATTTCAGGAATTCTTGCGAACGTTCGCGATCTTTCCGTTTCTCTTTGTCAGTCAGAAGATCGTACGGAACCAATTGAGGATGAATGCCACCTCCGCATGTTACGAGCTCTTCTTTCTTCTTTTTGGCCCAAATATCATGCGCGTTATCCGCCAGACGTTCTGCCATATTTTGCATCTCTCTGCTCAACGTCAAGTTTGTCATATCGACAGGGTGAGGGTTGTAATTGAATGGATTAGCGGTATCGGACTGACTCTTGGAAGACCTTCGTAATGAACTACGATTTGTTGAAGGCACATCGACTTCGGTATGCTCTACACTCCATCCTATCGCCAGGAGTGCTTTCAAACTCTCTCTAACCGGTTCTTTATATCGCTCTCGTTCGTAATCACTTAACATATTGTAAGGCTTTAATCTTGGATGCGTTTTGTTTGTATCAGACCACTGATCACCGTACGTCCAACCATTTTCTAGTTTCCGATTGGCCCAAGCGTCGTGATAGTGCTCTGAGAACTTTTGCACTATTTGATTAAGATCGTTGTTCAGATTGACACTGGACGTATTGATCGGTTGCGGATTGTATGGACCGTCTGGTGATTGTGTCGAGGCTGATTTACTACCGTACCATTCATCGTCGTAATTTTTCGATAAAGAATAATCTGGCGGTAATGCACAACCAATAGCAGTTAAGCAGGGCAGAGCTTTGCCGAACAATTCGGGATCGTAATCCATTTTCGACAAGGAATCGAATATATTACTGAACAAGACCATTGTGAGTCTTTTTTCTTCGTCGCTAGAGGCACCGTAAGTTCCTTGTCCTCCCGTTGAACCATAATATTTAGCGCAACGATCGTAATGTAATGTTAATAACCGAAGAGCAACAGTCGTATATTCAGATAATTTCGATACATCGACAGTAAGCTTTCTCAACAGTTTGAGTAACATACTCGGTTGCATTTGACTTGTCAATGCTACAAGGAAATCCGAAACCGCTTCTCTCTGGCCTTTAGTTAACATTCTATTCTTGCTTAAACGATAAACGGTGTGTAATGTAGCGTCTAACAGACTCGTATAATTGTCTGCTTCGCTATAAAATTTGGAATGCTTGATCAATAGTGGCAAAATGCTGTTACCAATATATCGATTCATAGCAAGTGCCATATCTGATTCGTAACCGTCGTTCCTGTCCAACATTGTCGCTGCTCTTAGATCTGGTAAGAAAGCTTCTTCTAATAACTTGAAGAACAATTCTCTCGTTTCAATGCCGTATACACGCTCCAAGAACAACACAACGCTCTGTTTGTGACCCGGGATTAATCCAGATGGCATGTCGCTCTTTGGTCTTTCTTCGCCAGCGGCGGGATTGAATAAAGTGAATCGTAGTGACAATACACCTTGCAAGTCGTCGAGAGGTACTAGTGATCGCAAAATGGCTCTTGCTCGAAGTGATTCGTTTTTTCCTGAAAAATTTTATTGGTATTTGATTAATTAAAATCGATAGAAATTATATATTAAACGGGTGATTCCTGCGTAACTGGGATTTTTACAACAAAAATTTTTCATAAATCGAAAATACTTTTACTCGTAAGTTTTAGGTATTTTTTTACTCGATTTATACACAAAACCAAGCCTGACATATCATTCTCCTACAACGGTAACAGAATGAGAGTTATAACGAAATTTGAAAATTTTAAATCTCACGGTATTTATATATAAATAAAATATTCATCTTATTCGCATAAATTATCTCCATATCTCAAAGTAGTATAGTAAATTCGATCTTAGTTTTAGTTATAATATGCAACATTGCTAAAAAAAATTAGAAATCATAATGATGAAATTCTGACATTTTGAGTATCATGTCAGTTATAAAATATCACCAAATTTACTATGGTATTTATTTTCAACGAGATAATAATGACATTAATTAATAAATAAAATAATGGACATATAAAAATGATAGCTACCTAAAAATCACCCATATGTATACACAGTATTGAACAAACACAAAAAAATAGTATATTTTACCTTGTTCAATGACAGAAGAATCTGGTGCGCAGCGACCGAGTAAATCAACCAGTGTACAGTAGAAATTCAAAATTGCAGCTCCCGTGTCAATGTAATCTTCATCATCATCGGATTCCGGAAGTGGGTGTTCAAATTGCACAACCTCGGTATCATCGTGCACCTGTTGCATATGCTAAGTTGGTACCAAATTAGTAGAAGATCGTGCACATGCAGCAAATGGCTAACATATTTGACAATAGGACAATCTAACAATTGCGGATATCAAACTTAGTTGAAGGTGTCTATTAGATATCTGATTAATCATACGATGAAATATTTTTTATTATATCTTAAATAATTTAAACAAAATAACGAATTGCGTTTGGTGAATGAATGACGTAATATTTTTTAAGTTGTAAAGGAATGCATTGAAAAAATTTTATAGATAGTTTGACAAATAGGTGCAACGAATAACAAACATGTATTCTCAGACATTACTTACGAAACTCGAATGATTTAAACGGGACGTTTTTTATTTAAAAAACTGCCAAATCGTTAGACTTACTTTTCTGCGATCTGCAATACGCTCAGACATTTTATTTGCATCGATGATAGCTGTTAATAATCCTTCGCCTTCTCCACGAAGAGCAGGACCTAAACACTCGGGTCTACGAATTAACAAACGAATCACCAAATTTGCATTCTCTTCCACACTTTCACCTAAAATATCGAAATTACTGTTATTAAAAAATTCTTCGCGTTACGTATTAAGATAAAACAATAGTAAAATATGCAAAGTAATTACTAACCATTCACCCATACACAGAATCTCAAAAAATCTAAATATCGTTCACCCTCAACAGGATCCCAACCGAGATCGGGATAACCTTTTTCAACTAATTCTGAGTTTGATTGTAAACCGCACCGTGATAAGTATATTGCAATTTTTTCCAAGTAATGTTCTCTTAATGCCAGAGCAAGTTCGGTATTTTCCATAAGAGACGAATAAGCAACATCTAGTGGCGTCGAACCTCTAAGCGACGGTCTAGCCAAAAGAATATTACTGTTTTCGAGAAGGAAATCGAAATGATCGAACATTGCCTTTTGATTTTGCCTCGATGTGCGACAGAAGTAACAGAGGAAACGACAACAAGCTACTACCATTTCGTGAGATGTATCTTTTTCCTTCGATACTGGCTCACCACTTTCCACCGTTTGCGCTTGAGTTTGCGCATCCGATTGAGCTTGTTCTCTTCGACTAAGAGTATTCATCATAATCGCCATTACGTTCTCGTGAATTCTTAAAACTCTTATTAAATCTGGATGCTGGAAAAATGTGTGATTGTTGACTAGCTTCCACAGCCTCTCTCTGACAAGTTCTTCTTCCTCTTGGGACATTTGCACAGGCAAGAGAGCACGAATTTGACTCAATCCTACCCACATGAGAGCCACGTCGTCTCTTGTTTTACTGTTCGTCACATAAGTTTTTTCTAACGCTCTTATGAGTTCACCGATTGTGTCGTATTGACGTACCAATAAACTGAACATTTCACGAACTAATTTTGGTGTTTCGATTTGAGACTCTTCTGCCCATCGGACGATCGTAGCAATCAGAACTTTCCTGAATATTTCTGCAACAAAAACATAGATTGATCACATTAGTGCATTGTTTCGTATAGCGAATAATCGATCGATTATCACCTTCCGGTGTTTTTTTCTCAGGTTCAGGCTCTGGTTTTGGTTCTTCTTCCAATTCTTTAACAGCATTTATGAAATTGAATAGCCTCTTCATGGCACCGGGTTTTTCAACTTCAACCTCAACTTCAGCCGCTGCGTCTTTTGCCTCTTGCAAGGCATTCAATGATACGTATTGCATTAAGTTGCTGTGAAAATCGTTCATTTTGCTTATCAAATCTTCGCCACAAGGGATATTTTCGGGATCGTCGTCTTCTAAATTTTTAAAACTCAGAATGGCATTCATTTGTTCGCGAGGTGGACATCTGAATTCTCTGGTCTTTTTCGCAGCTACTGCAGATGGCAAATCCGACTGCTTTATATCGATGTATCGTCGAAGTTGATCCGCTTGCAATTCGCCGACAAAATCGAAACTGAAAGCGATTATCGATTCAACTCGATGACGTAATTGGATATCATTCAAATGATGCAACAGATAACACATTTGTAGTTTTGCTCCTTCAGCCATTTTCATGTGTAATAGACCTTTCCTGTGTTCGTCTTTGCCTTCTGAAATATTCATTAGTAAATCGATGAATTATATGTGAGTTGCATATTAAAAATAAATAAAAAGAAGACAACGAACCTTTGTCAAACGTCGGATCCCAAGTTTCGGGATGTATCATAATAAGTAGTTTTCTAACATCCTCGTTACTCAACATTCCAACTAACAGCAATCTGTCCACCAATTTGATGAGTGGCCTGCGAAATTTCAGTATAGCGATATATTTTATTTAACTTGAATCGAAAAATTGAAGCGTTGCGTTGCCATTGACATACAAATAACTTTATGTACAGAAGAAAATAGTAGCTAATAGAAAGAAGTGTATAAATGAGACAGTAATAGAAATTATATCGATAATCAGTAGCGATAGCAGCAATAGATGTGCAAGCTTACGACGACCACGTATTGTCTAGCTACATACAAAAAAAGGTTCTCGTTGCTGCCTCCTATAGGATCCCGATTATGAACCTGATTGACCTGCACAGCTTCGTTGAGTGCCATCATAACGTAATCTCGTACAACGTCCAGTGGGAAATGCGGACTGTACAAGTTCCGTATGTTCTCGATCGATTGGTCACTGGAAGGAATTTCCCTTGAAGGTATTTGATTAGTAAAAGAGTTCACATCTAGGTTTCGTAAAGATTCACTTACCTGATATCCGTCATTTTCATTTGCGGTCGCACGGATTCAGTTTCCAAGTATCTGAGACTGTGTCTCATTTCTTCGTCTTCGTATAAGTCTTTTAATCCTTGACCTACGAGAATGTAAAAATGAAATAATGAAAACCAATATTTTTGTGGACATTGCACCGAGAGAAAAGTTTTGTCGAATCAATTAAATTTGCAATCTTACACTATCAGAAAAATATTTTGATACGGCAAAAAGAAAATCTTTGAGTGAAGAATTTATTGAACAAATATTTTGTTAGACTGAATGATTATTTTGTCGAACTGCAAAATTTCGTTTTGGCAATATATATGAACGCATACTTAATTGGTCCAAAAAAATTTTGTTCTCAGTGTGTAGTATTTTTGAGTTGAAAAGTTTACCTAATGGTATGATATATTCATTTTTGCACTTTTCCATCGTTGTCGCATGTGATTCGAGGTGAAGAGCAATAAGTAAATCGTAGAAGCCTTGTCGGAGTGGTCCCGACATGTACTCAGCCCGTATGGCATAAAGTAACTGTTTCTGATCGACGTGTTGGCATAAAGCATGAGCTGCTCGGTAATTCGATTGATAGCAGAGAGCCGCATACAATGTTAGGGTATGGGCGTGAAAACTCAGAAGTTTATCCATTTCGATTAATTCAAGTATATCAATACATCGATCTTCCTCGGGAATGTGCAGAGCCAGCATTGAAATTGCATCTTCGCACAACATGGACCAACCTCTTATATCGGAGAGCTTGAGTGCGTGTACTTGAAGGGATTGATTGGGTACCCTAGCCCATTGATGTGGTTTTAAACACTGCACTTTCAATCTTGGTGGAAATTGCGGTGTTACATGTCTTTCGGAATTTTGAAGAACAGCGACTGATAGTGGTAAGGTAGTAGAAGTTCTTCCAAGTTCAATTTGTAAAATTTCTTTGCTAGTAGCCTCAACAAATATAGCGGGGAATAATTTTGTATCTGGCTCCATTCTGAATTTGTGACTAGTTTCCTTTCCTTCGCAGGTGAATGATACCCAACCTGTAGCTGTGTCTACAAAGCAACCGACGAACATTCCTTGTGAAGCTCCTTTGCCTGAAGCATCTTGAGTAACCTCGTTATATAGTTCGTCGGCTCTAACCATGTAACAACTTTGTCTGTCCACTCTGTAATGAACGAATAAATTAAATGACTATAAGGATGACAGATAACGATGATTTTCAAGTGAAAAAATGTTCAAGTTCTTACTGATCAATTGGTTGATCGTATTCATCGGTGATGATTACAGAAACTTTTCGTATTCGTGACAAATTGAACTCTTTTGTATGAAGGTGATATTGCGAAGTGACCCAGCCAACATATACATGCGTTGGGTCTTGTCCTGGGAAAACACGTACACCATAGAAATATTCGTTCATGAGTTTCAAACATTCGGCGTCGTATATTTCGTTGCCAATAGCTTCTATACCGCTACTACTGATAACGGACATAATTTTTGGAGCATTGCGTTCGGGAATTTGGGGCGGCACTACTTTCAGATCCGTCTGTCACAGAAAAATCATCAGTGAGGGAAATTTTACGTTGAGAAGAACATTTTTTTGAATCAACTAAATGTGCATTTCAATACTGCCAAAATGATATTTTGTAAGATAAATATAGAATTCATTTGAATAAACAATATATTGGTTGATTTAATAAATTCTTGTTGAAATGAACCGAATACCTCATTGAACTATCAAAACTTATTTTGGTAGTATGGAAATGCTTGTTTAGTTAGTTTAACAAAATTTTCTTCTGTGCAAATCTACCAACCGTAGACATGTGCATCGGTGGCTTGTTGGCCGATTTATTCAGTTGCAATGTTTTTGTACTTTTGTCGGATACATCTGCGCGTACTTGCGGTTCTGGAGTTTTCGACTTTGCATCTGGAGACTTGGCCTTCCTAGAGAAAAATCTGTAAAAAAATTGTAAGCATTAATACAAATTTAGATTTATTCTACATCGATCGTCACATTACTCTCGGTAACCAAATATGTATAATGGAATTATTAACATGGAACTTACGGCATATCTTCCATTTCTTTACTAAGTTTGCTAAGAGCATTCGAAATAAAATATATATTAACTTTTCCGAAAGCAACTATCAATTTTTATTAGTATAGAAAAAATATATTTTCTAATAAATTTCACTTACCGAAATGGTGACCGTCCCCGTTTCTTTTTATCGTCTTTTATATCGCCATTCATTTCTCCGTATCCGTTTATTTCAGCCTCACTGAACTCATTATCCATAGTTCCAGCACGCGACCCATAAATCGATCCTTTACGTGGCGGCCTTGCTGGTTTACCTCTTTGAACTGGGACTGGAGACTCTTTCGTCATTTCATCTCCTTCTACCGCATCTTCGGAATAATTTCTCTGCAAACCTATTATTTGGACATTTGTGAGATTACAAGCATCGTTCCCAACATGAATTATATACACTCCTCAACAAAAATTAAGGAACAGTCTGCATTTTGGTTAAAAATGAACAAATTCTATCGATCAAGTGATCATTTGAAAAGTTGAATCTTTCTCTACAACATGATTATTTTCTCGATTCAATTCAATCATTTTATATATTCGAATTATAATCGTTTAAAAATGATGAGTGTCGCCTTAATTCTTTTTGAGTAGCATGAATAGCGAAAAATAGTTGGTATTCTACCTTTGAGATCGCTCATACTGAAACCGGACTGCATAATTTGTTCCATACGAGCTGTTGGCGTTGCCGCGCTCTGAGCTTGTTCGATTTGTTCTGTCAACAATTTTGTTTGACGCGTTTTAATTTCTTGCCATCTACGAACCTTTTCACCTTCGGTGATAAAATTCGATTGACAGATAACTGGCAAGGATAGTCGGAGAAATTCCCAATTCGCTTTTTCCATTGTTTCAAAAGTGTTATGCGATATTTTCAAGCAGGGTGGTGTATCCGAACCAGCAGGAATTCTCGCAACGTCTATTCTAGTGTCAGCCATATCGTCGGTATTTTCGAATATCGGCTGGTCTTTCGTATACCAAAATGTGACGTGTCGATTCATATTTCTATGTAAATTAAGTGCATTTATGAGTATTGATTTTTCATTTCTATTTTTTTTTCTTTTTAACACTTGTTTTGCTATATATATATTCCTTACACGCAAAATGGCTCGTATCCTTCTTGCAACCCACAGGTGGTGAAAAATTTCAAGGTATTTACATCCTGTCCAAATGTTAATTTTGCTCTTTGACCTACGCCTAATGTAAACGCGGGTACAAAACAATCGCCTTGCACATCGGCAAAAGATGTTTCTCCTCCAAGGGCATCCATCAAGAGTTCGCCATTTAACGAGAAACCTGAATCAATTCAATTGAGTTACTTTCTCGAGACTGAAGATTAAAAACATAGAATAAAAATCACAATGAATAATTGACTTGCATAGTGAATAGAAGATAAATTAAGTTGATATGAAAAAAGATGAATATCTTTTGAATTTTGAACTTCGCTAAGAAAGTCAATCATTCGAACGACAATTTCATGTGAGTTAAACAAAAATTGATGGCGTCACACTAAGCAATACATAGAAAATTAATACAATTAACAATAGATAGCAAATACTTCACGGAAATGAAAATTTAGCAAGCACGAATATGAACATTTTATGCTATTCTCAAGTGGAAGTTAATTATTCATTTGATTTTTAGAATAAGTCATTTGTGCAGTATAAACGAGCAATAAGTTAAGTTTGAATACAAATAATAATAACATACATGCTAACGTGAATTAGAATTATGAACTTATAGCAACATAAAATGTAATAAGGAAAAGATATAATGAAATTTAATATTTGGCGGAAATAGATGAAAATAAATATCTGTAGACCAATGGAAACAATAAATTCATAATAAGAGCGTGAGAGAGTTAATATGCTGAATTTTGATTATATGTGAAATAATAAAACGATGCAAAATAATTGCACCATTTACAAGTGGTAAACGTTTATCGATTAAACTAATTGAATAATCGCGACTGTGCTGCGGAATATTTTTTACGTATATATCATTATGTTATCGATAATCAACTTATTGCATATGTGTATGTCGAAGAATTCAGTCCACAGGGAGACATGAATTCTGGGGAAAGGGTGTTCTACAATTGCGTCTCATTGAGGGTCAGTACATAGAACATTAATTATTAACATGATAATTTCGGGGTCATCCCATTTGTTAGTGATTAGTACATATGAATGAAAGCACTGTTGTCGCAAACAGTATGTTAATAAATAGAATACTGGATACGAATAAAAATGTTGATACATTGTTGAGTCATATGGTTCTAATAAATGACGTGATAGTTCATTTGTTAATTGATTATCAATGATCACATTACAATGACATTATAATGGAGATGAATATTATTAATAAAAACAAATATTATTCAATTCGTCCAAGTCATCCCGTCCGACATTACAATTTTCTTTTTGGAATCGAGTAAAAAAAAATTTGATTATTTTACACGAGAACTTCGTAACTTTAAAAACTTTTGACGAATTTAATCTCGATTTTTTAAACAAGTGTAGCCGAAATTTATAATCGCAGTCACAAGTCGTATCCAGTAATCTATATTCTAAACCAAATTATGTATATAGCTTGATATGGCAGCTGAAGCGTTCGCTTAAATGTTCCGTCTTACTAATCGTTCGGTCAATTAGATCCAGGAAAACCCCGACAACGTCTCCAATCTGCCATTGCTTGCCGAATGTTTCGGCTGTGCCTGAGTATACTTTTTCCTCCTTTAAAATAAAATTTCACCAGTTCAACCTCCTTTGTTTCCGATAAACGGTGACCATAATTTCAATTTAAAAAAAAAGGTATAATTCATTATCACTATTTCTTCGTTAATATTTCTTTACCGTAATAAACCGCGAATTCATTAAATTTGCAATTTATCTTCTTATGTAAATAAAATGAATACGTTTGATAGTGTAATAATGATTTTACATATATGTCCTTGATAACTGTCAAGGTTTTAGTCACACTTTTGAATGAATTTTCGAATCTCAATCATCACAGGACAAGGATGCAACAAAATCAATTCAACTCAAAAATAACATAGAACCAGACAAAGACAGAAAGTAGTGACGAAAAACGAACGTAAAGAGTGGACCGCTATTGGCTATTTGGAAAATAGGACTCTTACTGATCGTTCTGTCCGCAACATCAATGAAACAGCCGACTACGTCGCCCACTTGATATTTGTGACCAAATGACTCGACGGTACCAGCGTGCACTTTAGTCACCTGGTATTTACGATTAGTTCATAAATTACTGCTCTTTTATATCGTGACATTGAAAACCTCATATTCATAACACAGAGCAAATTTACAACAAGACTAGTTAAGAGATAATCGTTTAATATTTTCATACTTTCTTTTAAAACAATGACATTTCGTTAATTAATAAATTTCTTTAATAACAATTTCATAAAAATATCAATGGATATAAAATTATGTATAATCTCAATCTCTGAAAATTCAAATGAGATTTAACAACAGCAAAATGTTAAGATCGTTACTCACGTTATAACCATCGAAGGCCCATGTATTTTCATCACTACCCAACATACTTCCAGGATTACAGTCAGCTTTCGCCCATCCAACGCGCATAGGACCTGCTGTTAATACTTCGAATTCAAAATACCATTTACCGCTGCTCACAGCATAATGTTTTTCGACTCTGTACGTCCTGAAATAAAGTTGGCGAAGTCTACTTGCTTCAAGGAGTAATGCTGTAAATTGAAAAGTCGTGTCGATTAATTGACTGCTTTAATCGAAAAAAAATTTGTTGAAGCTATTTGACACTTATTTGAGAATATAGAAATAAATATTACATTCGATCAAATGATTTGTTTAAAATGATTAAATATTAGTTGAAATAAAATTGACATCAAATACTTATTTGTACGAATGCAAATAATTATTGAGTAAATTCAACAGTATATTATTTACAACATTGCTTTCAAAATTTCAAAATTCAAACCTTCGTGTTGTTCCCCAGTTGGTGGATCTAACATATATCCGTAAACAAGTAGAGTCCTGACAGTTTCGCTAGCAGTATCTCGGTTTGCTTTTTTGATGGCTTCGTCGACTTTAGAATAGGGCACAAGATGAGGACTTCTACTCATTTCGAAATTTTCATTCAAACCATAAGTCCACTTCTGACTAATTCTCTCTTTTGCCCATAAATTATGTGTATTTTCGGCTAATTGATCCACGAGTTCTTCCATTTTAGGCGTCAGTGTTATGGCACTTAAATCTAATGGCGCTGGTTTGTATCCGCTACTTTGTAAAAATGGCTCATTCGGCAATCTCAGTGTTTTAATTCGCGATGGTGGCTTATCCATAGAGATATAATATCTGTAAATATAAGTTTTCATGAACCTCATATTATAATATTTTATATTATACATATATTGTAATTCTAATATTCTAATATATAATTATTAATATTATTATTATACATATATTTACAATCACTTATTATTGTTCATTAAAATTCATTTACAGTATTACTTTAAACACATTTGAAGCAGTCAAATTGACTGATTATGACAATTCTAGTGTTAACTTACCCTAGAGCTAATATAGTTTTCAAAGTCTGTACAGCGAGTTGAGTATCGTAACGTTTTTCAGCAGCTGGTAATTTTTCGAATTGTACAATGCAAGGATGTATCTTTCGTAAATCATCCCTCTCCTCTCCATAAATCCACCCAGCTTCGATTTTGTTCATTGCCCACATTTCATGAATATTTTCAGCCAATTTGTCTCTTATTTGCTCTACATACGCTGGCAAATTTACCATAGAGGTATCGACTGGTGCTGGAACGAAAGCGGTATCGTCTTCTACAAGCCACGGTCCAGCCAGTACGACTTTGTTCATATTTCCAAAATAAAAACATGGGTCGAGTGATAATATTTGTTGCGGCAAAAGACTCTCCACTAATGGCGAAAATTCCTCAGGAGGTTGATATTTAAGTCTTCCGTGATCGCCACCCAATAAAAATCTGCAGGATAATTTTGAAGAGCAACTTATAACAGGAAATAACATTCCGTCCAAATTGAAATCTCTGAAAGAACCAGGTATCGGTCTGCCGTTGAACGAAAATGTGATTATAGGTACTGTAAGATCCAGGGCACAGCCAATAACATCGCTTTTCTTTATGTACGGTTCTGTAGCATTTTGTACTACCAAAGTTTTACGTCCCCCCGTCCAAAGGTGAGCACCGTCGAATCCAAATGAGTATAAATCGTCACCGACCCCATTTCCTCCCCATTTCTCACCTCCTCCCGGGTACGGTACGTAACTGGATAATTATAGAATAGTATGCGTTACGAATTAGTGTTCAAAAAAAGGTAAAATAAAGAAGAACATACCCCGTAGTGTTTGCCCATCCGATTCGTAAATGTGGCATCATATGTGTAGTTTGTTCTATATGATCAACAGTGACTTCAAAATACCACTTTTGATAAAGCGCCGATCCTTCAACTCTGCCAACAAATATATTTGGTCTAACACTAGCAACGTGATCCACTAATTGCGTTTGCAGAAGCAAATTTTTTCCAGGTAAAAGAAAATCGCAGATGTTATTTTGCGAGGACCGTACAGCGACACCGTTACCAACGCAGAGCGAACAGAGAACATCTAAAACTTTTGGGTCACGTCCATGTTTTTCCAACAGAGAAATAATTACTTTGATATGTTCATCCTATAAAAGGAATTGAATTGATCGTTAATATAATACAACAAATCAAAATATTGTCGATTGACTAAACGAATTTTGTTAATTACATACTCTCATCATATTTAAAGCTTCCGGTGAATCAATCAACACACAGTGCAGTACATCCAACATTCCAGTACCCTCGCTGGAAGCCTGCGAACCCAATCGACTGAACAGCCAATTTAATCGATTGCTATTGGCAAACTGAGCACAATTTGTATGATTTCCTTTGATAATGGCAGCTAGTAATTGATACAAATAGCCAGATATTTGATCCCATGCTTGTCCGCTTTCGTCGCCAGAAAGAGCAACGAGAAATCCTTGCGAAGTTATAACGTTAATTTTGTCGATAGCCTCTAATATGAGATTCAAAATGCCCTCTTCTTGAAATAGATCTTGACGATTTCGCAACGCTCGAAAACGGTTTTGCTTTTCCTCGTGTTCTAAATTTGTACAAATAATTATGTAGGAACTTTGAAAATTCAGCTTACATTTAATTGCAAAAGCAATTATATGATTAAAATGATATCACGGGATTATACTTACCCATATCATCGGCGGGTTGAGCGAAGTAATTAATCAAGTCCTCCAAACACATGACCATTTCATTTAGATTAACATTTTGGAAGAACATAGAAGCTCTTCGATCTATTTGTAATGTTTCCAGACCTCTAAAATAAAAATTATAGATACAAGGTTTTTATCATTGAGATTCATGAATCATAATTTAAAAAAATTAATTACGTGATAAATTGTGTGAATAAACTGCTGCATTTTCTGATTACACGAGCTGTTCGTGATTCCTCCTCTTGAGAGCGCGAAAAGTCTAGTCCATCGTCCATTTTTCCTTCTTCGTGTAATACAGCTTGTTTTTCTTCGACTTTGCCTACACCTTTTTTCTTGGTCTCAAATGACTAAACGAAATTTCATTTTTTAAAAACAAATAATTGACCACGATCTGATTCAAATTTTAAAGTTCTAATACCTTATATGAAACCCATAAACAAGTTGTAGCATGTTGCATAATAACTGTAGAATCACCATATTTGATAATTGGCATTCCAATAACTTCTAAATCCTTATCTTCTAAAATTATCTTTTGATCGTCTTTTTCTTGCCGTAACCAGAATGTTGAAGTTTCTATAGTTGCTTCGTTTCTAAAAACAAAGAATATGGGTTAGTTCTTGAAACAATAACGAATTTTTTTGTTGACTAATAACTAACCTATCTACTAGATATAGTTCATTATTTTCTTTAACGCCGAGATATCGTCCAGTTGTTAAATGCCGAATCCTCATTGGGTGGAGCCAATTGATGAACCCTCCAGCCCATTTGGTTCTTGCTAATTCCAATCTCCATAATGACCGTGCTTGGCTCATAACACTGCCACCTTCGTAAATTACCAAACTGTGGCGAAAAAGTACAATTAATTAATATAAGATAGCAGTAATAGATTTTACTGAATGTACTTAATATTTATTTGCGTATGTTCAAATATACATATATATTTAATTTCGTAGACAAAATAATTGTTTCGATTGCAAAAACCAATTTCATTTAAACTAATATTTAATCCTTTTTAAACAATATTTAATTTTATCGA
The DNA here is from genome assembly GCA_003055095.1 of Goniozus legneri. Classification (NCBI taxonomy): domain Eukaryota; kingdom Metazoa; phylum Arthropoda; class Insecta; order Hymenoptera; family Bethylidae; genus Goniozus; species Goniozus legneri. The sequence continues at coordinate 114,879 of NCVS01000487.1, read as the reverse complement.
ATGAAACATTTATTTGATCGTATGCAAATAAATATTGAATACATTGAATATTTTCTTTCATTGCAGACTACTTTATATTTACTTCTGTGTCGGATCTGGGCTCCATGTAGACGGTATTGTGAGGCACTCGTCACCGCCATGAAAAAATCTGAGGACATCACCACCAAATACATAACCGACATATTTCATTTTGCTAATACCAGTTCCATATGGTTGAACGGACCAGTGCGTTACATGGAACGACGCATTCACAACGGAGAGATCGTTCTCTTTTGCAGTGTGCTGGCGATAACAAAAATTAGCTGTATTAGAAACTAGGAAATTTTAAAAATTGATTCAATAAAATTTGAAAATTCTTACCAAGTATCTTTCGGTGGCCACTGATACTAAAATGAGGTCGTCACCGACACGAACTTTCTCACCCTCGGATCTCTGTTTCGAAGCTGGATGAACGGTCCACCAACAAGCCTCCCCTACCATTACAAATCAAATTGAATGATCGAATAAATGATTCAAGATCTATTTTTTTTTTTTTCATTATACAAACCTTGAGAGTGTTCTTGAAGACCTACGTCGAAGGATAGTTTGTCGTTCGAAGAACTGGTCGATAAACACGCCAAGTACTAAGACGAAATCAAAACAATGAACAAATTATATTTTTCCTTTACAGTAAAATAATTAAAATATGAAAAATTTACTCACCATATCGCTATTTTGATGCCTCAGTAGAATCGCATTGCCGTAAAGTAACGTCCTGTGTCCCGATCCAGTACCTTTACCCTGTAATTTAATAATACATAACAGCCCGATTCGCATGCAGTCGAATAATCTTCTTTAATGAATCCTATGCATAAATTACATACTTTAAATTTCGCAAGATAAAAAGTATTTCTCTTTAGTTGTAATAAAAAAATCACAAGTCTACAAGCGTACTGCTAAGAGAAGGCCATATATACATACTGTTAATTGTAGCATACAATTCGAAAATTTAGGATTGCTTTATAGCTAACAATAATAATGAAAGTAATGTGTTAGGCATCACGTGATTATTTTACTAGAAGCAGATATACTAACACGAGCATGTTGTGAGATATATATATATATATATACAATATATATACATATATCAACGTTAGAGAGGTATAATTTAGATAACGGCGAGATTAGCGACACAGCATGTTACCATAGGCGAATGAGAATGTTACCTAAACGCGAACATAACTGGGATCCGAACTGATGCGAAAGGATATACTTACTAAATTATCTTGCTGCTGTAAAGAAAAACATAAGGAGCCGTGAATCATCGTACACAAATAATTTTCGTGTTGTAGGAAAATTAAATATATATATATATATGTAAACTTAACAATTATTTTTAAAAAGACTGACAATGATCTTAGTAATGTTTTTGGATGATAGTCGTTTTGTAATGTATAACGTTTGGACATGAGAGAGACTTACAAGGGATACAAGAAAAAAAATACTCGGTATAATCAATTACATGGCTACATGGATGCATGCCACAATTATTGGACAGGGGTTATGCACGTGCGGATGCATACATAAAAAGTGCTCATCCGATAATCCGGAAACGACATTAGCTATCCACGTCGATACTATACAGAGCAGGCCAAACTCGCATCTATGTTCTAAGTGCGTCATAGAGTTCGATAGATGCGGGATGAGATACACAATGAAAAAAAAAAGAACGAAAATGAAGGATTTAACGATAACAGTTTAATCACGTTTCCTGCATCTGACGTGTAAATGGCACAGAGCGTTTTACATTATGGCCCACTCCTATGCAGATGGAATAGAAAATTAAAAACCTGTGACACGAATCGATCGACTCACAGTTTTATTACTCGAATACGTGATACTTAGTTTGAATGGTATTTTTCTTTTTTATATCTACTTTTTTTTCTTTTTCGTAATATCAATGATTCTGTATTTATTGTGTGTTCGTTAAGAGGGGAAATTTTCACATTACCGTCTCGGATCCAGCAGCGGTGACCAACTCTTGCAGAGCTCTCACCGACAGAGCTTGTTCTATCACGAATACGCATTGCGATAAGTCAGGTGGGATATTCTGAAAAGTAAATAAACGAGATATTTTGGTTGAGATCGTCAGGTTCGCTTTACCAATCGCGTTTATTACCTTGTCGGCGATGTTTTCGAGAAAACAATGTCGATTACCGAAACCCTCAGCCGCCAAGCAAACTCTCTCCCCTGTCGCTGTGCAGGACAGACATACCATGTCCTCCTGTAAATTTTATGTCAAAAACAGGTAAATTTTCGTTAAAAAAAAAAAACGTTTCTCAGCACAATAGCGTTATTCACGAAGGAGCAAGATACGACGTGGGCCAAATGGGAAAGCATTACGAGCGCTGCCAGAGCCAATTTGGCCGGCCTCGAAAGAATGTATCAAGACTCGTGAGAGAGACTTAGTACTCGACCAAATGAATTTCTTTTAAAGTCTCTTGCTCTCGCACGTTCCGAGCGAGAAGACTCGCTTCGTAGTTTCTTAATTAACACTAGGACTATCGAAGATACTCTCATTTCATCACGTTTTTTCTTCGAAAAAATATTCACCCCTTCGTACATCATTGAAAAGGTACGAAGCTGCAGACACAACGAGGTGGGTATTATGCGCGTCAACGAGGGTAATTAATATGCGACGAAATATGCATAAACGATACACGCCAGGTGGTAAATTAGCATAACGCGCACCGTTCGGGGTAAATAGAATGGCACGCGACTTCTCAACAGGCATGTGCCGCGATATTATTTCGATCGGTTCGGTTTAAATTTATCGAGCGGTGATTCTCGCAAGGGTGAAATTACCGCTGAGGTTTTCAATTATCGCACCGAACTGCATTGATAAAGGATGTTTGTCGCATCACGACGACCCTCACCGGAAACACTCTTGTCCGCGATCGAAGACGCGCCGATGCACCTCGGGTCAAGGACAAGTCTTGTGTTTACGCGAGGAATAATATATCACTCCTGGCGCGAGGTAAATGAAATCCAACCGAATCCGGGGGAGAAACGGCGAATTGATTGCCGAGCGGGCATGCTACATCTTGGATTACATTATTATAATAATTCACTAGGATTTCGCGTGAAATAATATCACGGTTGTTTGAATTTTATATTATTTATACCAACTTTTATTTAGTTATATTCATTATTCACATAAATAAATTTATACGAGTGAAAAATACTACTCGGAAAAATTAAAAGGACACTAGTCATTTTCAAATAGCCGTTTCTTGACTACGAATGTTCGAATCGAATCGAGTAGGTAATCATTTTAAAGAAAAAGATTCAAGTTTTTAAATGATCACTCGATCGATTGAATTCGATCATTTTTAGCTGAGATATAATTATTTTAAATTTATTATAAACCTCTCCTTGATATTTTTTAGGATTATATATACTACATCTTGCTCGTTTCTGTGATTGTTCGATTATTTCGGAATCGGAGAAGCAAAATTGATAAAAGAAGTTGAAAAATGTTTCTGTTGTAACATGTCGCGCTTGGGCATTACCCAAGATCGCAGGTAATGCCAAGTTTACTCGTAGCGTATCATGAACGGTTGAGAAAAAGAGACAAAGAATAAAGAAAAAAAAGAAAATCGCTACTGAATAATCGATTCGCGCGATGCGATCGTCGGCAAACTTCCGAGATTGTTTGATCCTTCAAATTACACGTAAATATGACCACGAAATTTTCGACCCGCCGTATCAAAATTTTAAGTTGAAAGATCAAATAAGTGGTTATCGAAGCGTTCGTGATTTAAATTAAAATGGAAAAAATGGGTGTTGGCGAAAGCAACAACGAGGAATACAGGTAATCCACGAAACTTTAACGTGTAACGACAATCGATCGACGCAACGTTTCGCGACGTCGAGGAAAAATCTTACTTACTCGAGAATCTCATAAATCTTTGTGCTTAGCCCAAATTAAATAAAGTATAGATAACGGTTATCCGACGTGAAAATTTCGGTGGCACGCTAGGGCGTAATTAAAACTCGCGAAACGAGAGCCTATAATTAATTCCGGACTACTTTTACGCCGTGAGCTTGCTTTTCGAATTGGCTCAGTGGGGTTGGGCATTTTTGCGGTGTAACGCGAAGCAATTTATCGATCTGGATTCATAAATAAAGTTTTATTTATGTTGCGCGTACAGCCATAACCGTAACAAGGGACCGTACGACAGTCCGGACGAGAAGAGAAGCAAGGACGGCGAGGGCCGTCATCACGGACGAGAACACGACAAGAGCTGCGAATGCAGGGGAACGAAGAAGGTGAAACTGAGAATGTCCCAGAACCCTTTCATCATATTCTATCTGAAGCTGTACTTCGAGTCGATGAAAGAAAAATCCGTCGTGGACGTGGCTCGCATTGCCGGCAAGCAGTGGTCTCACATGTCCAAGAAGGACAAGGAATTCTACATACGTTTGGCCGAAAAGGAGAGACGCAGACGTCGCAAGAAGAGAACTCGAAGAGGCGTATGCTGAAGTTTCCTTCGTGCCTGCGAATTTCAACGACCTTGCCACGAGTATTTAATGCGACGCATAATTTTATAACCGACGCGGTAAAAAAGCAGGGAACGCATCGATCGATATTCGGATATCGCTCGTCGGGATAAAGAGTTGAAAAAACAAATATTAATAACCTACAATACAAATTCTATATTTTCGATTCGCGAAATAGAACGCGCGGCATAGGAAGAGGGGGGTATTGCGTATGCGGATGGCTCAAGGTCGCCTCGAGCGTGGGTCCCAACGGGTCAAATTGGGTCAAGGTCATACTGCATGGGAACTTTAAGTGCTTCCGTACACGACGGTAAAACTCTCCGCGACCCTCTCGCGTCGCGTCCCGTCGTTGCACCCTTTTGCGCCGCGTACGGAGCCGATAGAGCATCAACTGTGAATAAAGCGCCTTCGAAATACTAACCCTTTTTAATATCGTAAGAATATTCCAAATGGAAATGTATCGAATAAAGACAGAGACGAGCGGAATGACAATAGGAAATTGTTTGGCCGATTGTGTTTATTCTCTTTTTTGGGGACGAACAACGCCGGTGAATAATAGAAGAGTGGGATGTTTTAAGGTTAAAGGAAGGTTCCATCGCGCGCGCGTGTCAAACACTCTGGCAAACATAGACTCACCGTGCGGAGGAACGATACGTCGTCCTGTTCGGAGCCGCCCTCGCTGTCCGCCATCCCGGCTCGTTCCTCGTCCTATGCGGTGCTCGTTTATTCGTATCCTCGTGTTTCACTCGCTCGGATTAAATCGGCATCCTCGCCTCCGAACGCTTCCTGCTCGGCTTACCGGCGTCGTCGTCGTCGTTGCGACGACGATAACGCGCAACCACCCTCGAGCAGCGTCGCTCGCCGACTACCGCGATAGGCGTCTACCGAGCGCTGATGAACCTGCGCATGCGTCAAAAACTGCCCTTTTTATTCAAATTCCTAGTTTCTGTTCCTGCACGAGTTTAGTCTAACGAAAACTGTACGGCTTCGATTATGCAATCCGAGAAAGAGAGTGGGAAAGAGAGAGAGAGAGAGAGAGAATCCGAGTGTGTGAGTTGTTTTGACCGCACTATTATTGTACCGAACTGTTGGAGTATAAATTTTGTGCCTTCGGTCCCCGCGACTACGTAAAAATAGTTCGGCTTGTAGCGCAACAAGCTCGAGTTGAAAAATTTCATCGGCTTTTTGTACAAATTTTCTACTCGAATTTTGCATTCGTGCGTAAAAAAATCTGTCTTGTTATCGTATTTGTGAAAGCTGCGACTAAAAATCAAGTAATAAATATCAGTTTTTCGATTTTCGACTTGCGATGGATCAAGATAAACCCGATCGTTCTTTCGGTTCACCGAGAGAATTCCGATACCCACGAAGAGATACTACTCGAAAGTTTTATCCTCAAATAAAAAGTCCAGCTGCATAACGAGCTACCCTTTGGGTTCGCAACCGATAGACATCGAAAACCGGTCGGTGAATCGACTGACGTCTCGCGGAAACTTCTCTTCCGGGCAAAAGTACCGAAATAGATTGTCACCCATATAGCGACTATCCGAAAATACCGAAATGCGTTATAACGCGCTTCCAGACCGCGGTTAATACGTAACAGACGTATGAGACGTATCTCATGCTACGCATCGTACAAACGTCACTTGAACGCACACATTTTCGCAAGAAGCAGAGATTATCTGGCGCACGGGAATATTTTCGTCTAGCTTCGGTGAAATCGATCAAGTGGCACTCAACTGCGTACAAAACGCACTAATAATTTATCCGTGTAGGTCGAATTTCACACCACGAAAGCACGAAAACTCACTCGAGTTCATTTGCGAACAGCCTGAATCACCTTGCACCCTCCGTCTCGATTGCTGGAGCTTAAGAACGGAAGAGAAAAACAATTTCGACGGCCTTGAAGAGAGACTATTCGATTGGGGTCGACGACCTTGGCGACAGCCTTGGCCTTTGCTCGTACACGAGGCTGAGGTCGTTCGCGAAAGAGAAAAAAATATCAACGAAGAAGCGATATTTAATCGGATCGCGGGTAATTTTCCGAGTGGGAAGAGTGGGAGGTAAAAAAGTCCGATTATCTTCCCTCCGATACAGCACGCGACGGACTGCGAGGATGAATTCTCTATCTTTCGTTTGTTCGGTACCGTGGGGATACGTTGGAATAAAACTCTCGTGTGGATCTATTTTCGGTCTCGAGCCAAGTTACTTCGTTTACCCCCACACGTCACGCCAATGACGATGCCGGCGAACGACCAACGGGACGGACTAGGCTAGGCCCGATCACCTTCGCATTAGAGCCTCTGAAAATACTCGAAAGCGAATTCCACCCCCACCTAGTTCGTGCGAACTCAAAATCTCACCGCACCGGATAATTGCGGCATTTCTTCTGCTAATATCATCTTTCTGTTCTGTTCGATTTTTATTAACCCACTCTTATACACGATATTATTACTAGATACAATTATTTTATCATGTTTTTCTAATTTTTTTTTAATATTCTGGATCGATGTATTAAAAATTATTGATAAAATTAAAAAAGTACGAGTATATCCGGTCAAAAAAAAGTTTCGTTTTGGATTTGGAGTTTGGTTAATAATATAATAATAAATTATGACTAGAAAGTATGTTATGCGTTCGAAAAATTTCAGATATTTCTTGTATAGTTACAGATATTAACTGTGAATGGACAGAGTAGTAAATTGGCCAATTGCCTGCAATCATCGCCAAACCATATCTCGAAATTCGGTTATATCTAATTCACGAAATCCTTACTTTCATATAACGCCTCAATGTTTTTACGATAATTATGATTGACATTTTGCAATAAAACTATAAATAATAAAATAATAATATTAACAATAATAATGATGTACTATTATTTTTTTCTCATCGTTTCTGTTTTATCGACACGATAGCCATAAGATATTTGAATATTGAAATGTGAGCAAAAATACGATATCTTTATTTGAATTTTGGCTTATACAGATAAAATTTTTTAAATGAATATTTACGTCAAAAGTACATTTTTGACTTCAATCAGTTGATCTTGGGTAGATTTCAGAGTTCAGACGCAACTAACTTCAGTTGATCATGCTAAAACGAATTGGGTGCAAACGAACCTTTAATCCAGTTCGCTCCCGTATGAATGAACATTAAAGACTTTTACACAACGGTGTAAAATGTAATAAACAGTAAAGCGATCGTCGGTGTCGCGTTGTTGCCGTTGGTGCTTGGTGGTAGATTGCAACTGTCATCTTGCTACTTGGACACGTTGACTTTTATTTAAGTAACAAGGGTATTGTTAAGTATTTACAAATAACATTGAAATAAATATGTAGTTACGTTTATTGTTATATCACTGTAATTTATTCTAAATAGGAAAAATACGATAGTAATTTGATTTATTTAAATCAGACTCAAGGTAAGGTTATGAGTTCGTAAACAAACGCGATGCATCTTGAGATCTTGAGGTTGATTGACAAATGGCACTTCCACTCACCAAACAAATATAAAAAGAGTTTTATTTACTTTAGCTGGAATAGCGAATCTGCTTTTTCAGTTTCAGGGTCGAGGTAAATTGTACTTTCGATATAGCAAATTTGATTCTTTTTACATAAAAATGTACATTTTTTTATCGATTATTGATTTCATTTATCTTTTTACAGCTATGATGCCCGATAAGATTCTAATTACTTCCAAACGTTATTGCGAGAAGTCTAAACCAAGAAAACCTGTTAAGGAGTGTTATTGTAATTTCGAAGCCTGGAATGCACTTAAAAATTCTAACAAACATCGTTCTCCACCATCTGTTCCTTATAGCGATTATTGCTCAACGGATTGGTGTCACGAAACAGAACGACAATCCGATGAGCTTCCAATTTGTCGAGAGACTCTCAAGAAACTGAATCGAATCGATTATGTGCCTACATCTGTATTTCTACGCAAAGTCAAGTCCAAAGTGGCGCATCCTGTGATAACGTCTAGTTCGTCTACCTCTACTTCCTCTCGTAGATTCTTCGAATTGCATAAGTCGACGGATGTAGACGATTTGAACCAATATAGAGACGCCACTACCGAAATGACTTATAGAACTAGGAGCAAAGATGAAAATAAAAATTGCGATAATTTGAGTGTTTCGGCATCTCTTAAAAAAGTTGTTTCTTCTGAAAAAACAGTGCCCAGAGGACAAACTAACGAGCCCGCTCGATTACATTCTACTATTCGAAGAACTATATTGTCTAAAGAGGATTGCTGCGACGATAAAAGAAGCAGTAGTAAGGTACAAAAAAGTTTGAAAAGTACAAATCGAAAACAAACTACGACAAAGAAGTCAGAAGATAAAGCTTGTCAAGGAAGTTTGCTCGAACTACAAAAATTTCGTGTGCAAAATTATTTCGATACTCATGGTTCTAGTCACACTCTTTTATCCGACTCTTCGGGATCATTGCTGCAATGCTTACTAAATGAAAGGTTATTTCCAGTACCTACAAAAAAAGTACAGAAGAAAGATTTGGTTGTGACCATGCCACCATGTGCTACTAAGCAGGGAGCGCGAATTCATTATTTCCCTAGGTATATTGTTTTACAGAACGAGAACGTCAATAATGCCAACAGGAGTAAGAAATTATTGTGCGACAAATGTCCTCTGACTGGACACGCCATTGACCTTGGAATTTTGAAAAAAAAACCGGTCACCGATAGCATAGCTCTTAGATATCAGGAAAGATTGCCGTGAATATTTCTATTAATTTTTTACGAAACAATTAACTTTTCAATTTATATATAATGAAATCATGGTATAGTATAAAGTCGGGATCATTGTGTACTATGAAGTATTTTATTCTGTCCTGTTGTTTCACCGAGTTAATTTATTTACTGCTGGCGTACGTGACTATGGTCATGAGGGTAAAGTTTGAAATTGATATTTCACAAGTTTCACAAGTTAGTGTATCAGTTGGGACAGCAGTGACAAACGATTCTAATTAGGCGTATCGATGAAATATTTCGATTGCTGCATTTTTTCGAATTATATTGCACCAAGAGTACAATGTATTGTTTTAGAAAATATACCGATTAATGCGAGTTTGGCAGCTCTGATTTATTAACCCAGATACACGGTAACGACTCTCGGTTCACGGTCGGTTTATTCGTAAAAATAAATCTTGTTTAACAAATGTGATTAATCGCTGCTAGTACAAACATAGCTCGTGAATTTTTTTCTGAAATGGAAATCATTTGTTTACAGAATAGCATTCTTCTGTATTAGGCGTCGTTTTAACGGGAACGCGATTTGTTATTCATGAATTTTTCATGACACATCTGCTGTCATTTTCGGCTTTTCTTCTCGTTTAACCCCTACACTTTTCTATAAATTGCCTAATTATCGCATTAGTGAGAAAAATAAGAAAAAAATTGATGTTATGCGATAAAATAACACCTCGCTGTTAACATCGCTCAAGTTTTTCTTTCGACTGATTCATCCGCGAGCTGCGATTTACATTAAATTATTCTTGAGTCATTGAACATTAGTTTCTGGTTCTGCCAATAGAAATAATCAGCTGTATTTCATTGTATACGTAACGCGAAGTAGCCGTAGTGTAATTTAGCGTGGGTGTTGAAAATGCAGCAAAAAATTGCTTACCAATGAATGCGTAAAATCGAATGACGATCGACGACAAAAAAAAGAAGAAGCGGAGATTAAGAAAGACACGATAAGGATCTTTAGCTGTTTTCTCTCTATATCATTTCTGTTTCTAAGCGAGCGTGACCTCGACGTATCGCCGGTCCTTGGTCACTGACTTTGAATTACTCAATAGCGTCGATTTTTTTCATTCCCTCCCAAAAGAGTGCGTTGCCCGTAACAAAATTTGCGTCTTTCAATGATAAACGTTTTCTCTTTCTTGCGTCGGCAAGTCGTACTGCATCCAACAACATAGCATCCTCCTCTGTGGTTCCCGCCACCAGTCCAGTTCGTCTTTTGTCCAAGTTAACAAGACACTAGAAAAAATATTCCAACAATCACGGAACGCAAAAACACCAATTGACGAATTTGAGGAAAAAAGTTCTTTCAACGAAGGAGACGCAGAATCAATTTCTCTCTGTTTATAAGACGATCGAGCCGCACGCGCGCACGTGTTAGCGACAAAAACGAAGAAGAGAAAAACGGAGGTGGTTCGTCAGCTTTACGGAGAAATAAATCCGTGGAGGTACACGTACGTTTGAGAGAAAAAACTGTTTAACTGTCAGACGGTTAGTGTAGCGAGTATTTACGTCACTGATAATAAATTCTGATAATAAATCGCGTTTCTTTTAACTAGTCGCAAATCCGTGCGAGAGAAGAGTTTGATCGTTTTCCCGCATTTCGATAGCGCGGTAACGCGAAAGGAAAATGTATCAATGCCACTTAGCTCCTACCTTTTTCAGTGTAGGTATATTATAATTCGACTTTGCGCTTCCGAGAAAGATTCTTAGCAGAGCGAGAAAAAAAATTGTCTGAACGTCGGTTGCAAATTTTTCGAGTTATTCTCTCGAAACTGTTTTGACTACGTTCGTGATAAATCTTAAGAGACGTGGTAGTTGGCGGTTTTTCGAATTTTAAGATTCACTAATTGGCGATCGATCAAATTATGTACGAAACGGAGACGACTCGTTGACCGATAATCACTTCTTCGTTTCCGCATTGATCGGACGTTACCCACCCGAATGAGAGAAAAAATTTGAGAAAAATGAGCAAATAAAAAATTTGAATTATTACCACGCGGCGAACATTAGCATAACGCATTACATTTTTACTTGATAAGAAAAGAAAATATCGTTTAACGTTATTCTCGCGTGTATCGCGATCGAAACTGGCCGAACCTGCCGTCAGAGAATTGATTTAAGCGTGAAGTCTCTCGACGGTAAATTGATTGAGTGAAACATTTACCGGTCACGAAAAAATAATAACCGAATAACAACATGCGAAAGTGAATGACTTCTCGATTATGTCATATTTGATTAAAATCGTATACAGTATACGAGGAAGAAGCGTCGATCTCGAAAATTGTCGTTTCACGAAACATCTATATATAACCGTGAATTGTCTCCGATAGCGTGAAATTTCGTCAAGACGAAAAATACTCACTTATCTTTCAGCGTTAATGAATTTCCATACGATGAATAGTAATAACTAATCCGCCGCTCCCGTGCTTCGTACGCGCAGAAAATTAGTTGGGTCAAGAACGTTTTAAGAGAAAAATTATACGATGTTCATGGACCCAATTCAGAATAGAACGCAAAAATTCCAACCACGATCTCGTTTTTTCATACAGAAATACAGCCCTTGGTAGCCTTGAACTATGTTCCACAAAATTCGTAAACAATCGAGAGGTTTGGGTCCATCGGCCACCGATCATTGGCTACACGTGGACGAATGCGGTTGGACCGGTCAATTCGAGAAAATGAATAACAAATTTTTACCAAATGGCAACATATGCAATGAAATGGAGTTTCCTCTTAGTTGGCGTGATATTAATATAATAACAACAATGTTATTCATTGCAACAAAGTCAATCCTAGAGAAATAACAATATCTATTTTATTCATTTTATTAAAAATTCTTGATCAATGCAAACATTTGTAATAAAATTTAAAAAAAATCACACTAGATTTTTGTTAGAATCTACAAATTGAAAATGTGTAGATGACATGTTCAGTTGACGAACTCACTTAGGTAGTACTCATAGGTATAACATTGACAACTTTGCAAAAAAAAAAGCAGTTTTATTCATCGCGACTATTTATTTAATAAGCTCGTGAACATTTATAATTCTTTGTAAGAGTTATTACATTGTTGTTTGAAATTATTTATTTTCTGTTAGTGTGACGTCGTTATTTAAATACATCCAACATCGTACAACTTGGTGAAACGGGATCGAAGCAATAAAATAAGTCAAAGTGATTATCGACATTGTGTCGATAAATTTACTTCTTACTCGGTGACTTGAACGATTGAGTAAGAAGTTTTATAAGTAACTCAGGTTGTCCGCGTCACGAGGCGCAGTTATGGTAATTATGCTTAGATGTTTATAGATAGTAGGAGATGGATGGATTTCGAGTGAATGGAATAGTACTGTCTTGAAATCTTCGAAACGTATGGTATTTCCGTTCGTCTCACCCTTGACCTCGGTACATTTCGCGACGTACTCTTGGACAATTTTCGCATTATGTAAAAGCGCTGCTCGGTTTTGCTAGCTTTTACATTGATTTATGTTTCTCGCAATATTCGCCGGGTTGCTAGAACGCGCGCCCTTGCGAGCGCGAGAGCTCTCGCGGGCGATGGAGCCCGTTGGAGGGGAGGTGGCGCTTAAATAGACTGTATGATCACCGACTCTTTCAGTCATCGTATTCGCTACCTATTAACGAAGACGTTTTCAACGGCAGTCTTCGAACAGAGATTTTTTCTACTCTCCTTGTCGTAAATTTCGTGAACCCCACTACAGCCATGAAGATCCTCGCGGTGTTCGCGTTTATCGTTTCGGTGACACTGGCTGCGGAATTACGTGAGTGTCGATTACGTTTCAATTCAATTTTAATTTATTGTTTTCAATTTTTTAAAATTTAGCGCAAACCAAAATGTTACTATCAAAATGATCAAAATTTGTGTTATTTTATTGTTGCGAGATCACGAGAGAGAGAAAGAGAGAGAATGATATTTTGTTCGAAATATCGATGAAATCTTGTCATCGGAAAATTGTCGATCGGGTCGAAAGAGAAAGTCACGATATCTCGAGTTTGGGTATGCACGCGTGAGGATATCTCGCGGCATGTGCATTCGAGATTGCGCAATAGACTAACGAGCTCCGATACAAAACAAGAATATATCGATAGAAGAACATTGCTCGTTTATACATGATTTTTTTTTATCGACGTGGATATTTTTGTTCCAGCGGCTTCGTTCAAGACGTGTCCGCAGACTCTGCCAGCCGACAAGTACTCTCAATGCATATCGGATTCCGCCACCGAGGCAGTTGTTTCTCTCGCAGGAGGTAAATTTATGTTGAAAAAGTTTTTTCCAATTATCGATTACGAGAGGCGAAACACACACGGCGAGTAACTTTTTTCAAAAACCGCGGAAGTCGCATCTTCGTTGACCCGCGAATTTTTTATGCAACCAGAATTTCCATAAATTGCGAGAGGATTGCGCAATTTCATATTTTACATTCTTTGAGTATCAATTATAAGCTATTATTTTTCCTCCGTTTTTGACCCGTTCGATGTCGATCGAACGATGTGTTACTCGACCGATAGATTTTTCCTTTCTATATCTCGTTTCGTTTCTCCGGGCATTGCAAAATCACCATATCGAGCAATTTCCCATTGATTTCACCAGAGCGGTCAAAGTATATAGCGAACTCGTCGAAAGAGACGCGCGAGTTTCCCTTGGCGAAACGGTAAAGTCGTAGTGGCGCAAAAGCAATTTGCAGAGGTTCTCCTTGACTCGGCGGGCTAATGCACCTTCGCTTCATATTAAATCGATCGGAGCGATACTTTCCCAGTTGATTATGAAAATCGGCGCGCGACTGCCAAGATCGTAATAATGTTTGCATTTTATTACTTCGAGAGGAGTAAGAAATTTGTGCGTTGCTCGTAGGCTTGAAGAGTTTCAAAGTGTTGCCTCTGGAACCGCTCGCGGTTGACAGTGTAAAGATTGGCGAATCCACTGGCTCGGTGACGCTCAGACAGGAATACCGCAATATAAAATTACACGGTCTGACCAAAGGACTCAAGATCTCCAATTACAAGTGAGTCAATTACTCTTGAGATCGCGGTTATACCTTTTTCGGAATGGGAGGAACGATTAAATGACGGTAATCCACTGGATTTTATTTCGCAGGATCGACTGGGACAAGATGGTTCTTCTCTCCGATGCTTACAATCCGCAAGTCGATTTCGTAGCCGATTACAAAATCGACGGTAAAGTTTTGCTGTTGCCGGTAAGGGGCTCGGGAAAATCGAATATCACTATGTGTAAGTATTATAAATGCACTCCTACATAGTAAAAAAGTGTATAAAACACGGTAAAAGCGTATTGGAAAAATCTGATTATCAAAAATTTTATGTTAATTACTTAACATACATATACAATTATCCATTTAACATATGTGAGTTCTGTTATTCAGTCGTTACGAAATATGATTCGGTAATTTTGTTAAATTAATGTACCAATTTCTTTTTTTTTCTACAAATTACATATTATTTACAAATAATAGAGATGTACAATCAATTAATGTACAATTTAGTGTAATTGTTTTGCTGTTTGATATTTTAACATAATTATACGTCACTTTAATAATATTTTGTTGTAGAATTTAAAAATTACTCAAAATTTATTTTTGCCTAATTACAATTTGATAATATAACTTTGACACGTTATTTATGTGAAAAATCGTACACCAGAATGTTGTTAAATTTCATCATAAACAAATTACGTTAAACTTCTATAGATAACTGATTTATGTTAAATTAGGTCTATCCTTTTTATCGTGTATACCTGAGAAAAATTGAAATAGAAATGAAGTTATAAATATGATTATTTTTCAGACGACTTGAAATCGAGAAATGAGATTTACGTCGAGAAGTATGATAAAAATGGCGAAACTTACTTGAGAGTAAAGAAATACGTCATTAAATTCGACCCAGCTCGAGTCACTCTACAGTTTGACAATCTTTTCGATGGTGACACCATTCTTGGTATGTTGTTTATCGTATTAATTTCTTAATTGACTCCGTATCGATACGTTGTCTCATTAAGCAACGCCTGGAAGGCCAATGAATGAATTTTGTTTCACCTAGTTTTGTAATAAATTCGACTGGTTTCCGTATGCTATAAATATCGATAGCGTAATCTCAAATTCCTTTGATATTATAATGCATCAAAGTAGTGTTGAAATAATCGAAGGTATTTTCAACCACGATTAATCTAACAATTCATTTTTCGCAGGTGAGCAAATGAACAAATTTATCAACGAAAATTCGGATTTGCTCTTCAAAGAACTTCAAGCACCTTACGAAGAAACATTTGGTTTGGTATTCGCGAAAATTGGCAATGACATCTTCAGTCGTGTGCCTATGAGCAAACTTTTCCCCAAGTCATAAATATTAATTGTTACTGATTCAAATTTGTTATTTTTTATGTAAGTATATGTGTATAAGTTTGTAAATATACAAGTATTTTTTTCTGTATATTTTGCGTTGAAATTTTCATTTCATCTCTTTTACGGATTCATTGCGGTTCATTCGAGTGAATTAAAATTCTAGAAATTCTACCTTACCGCTTCTCCGTCGATAAGGTAGAAAGTTAAACGCAGAATGGGCCTCGGTCGATTCGTTCTGCGTCCGAAATTAGACAAATGTGAAGTGACATTTTAGGGCCTAGTAACAAACATTGTTTATTGTCACAAGTGTATCTAAAGTGCGACTTTACGTTTCATTTCTACTAACTGATTTCAGGACGAAAATTAATATTTCAGGTACATTAGTAACAAAAAAGTGATCAGTACGCAAAGTTAAACTTTACGGCCTGAAATCAATCTGTGAAGTCGCACTCTGGATGCACTTGCGACAAAAGAAATATTTTACCGACCGTGCAATTGATTATAGTGCGCAACTTTATCGATTGAATTTAAAATCATGATATATTCGACAATAAACATTTCTGCAGAATTAAATTATGGTGCTAATAAGCTCAGTGAGCTCAAATAAAGCACCTTAATAAATTAAAAAAAAAAAGAATTAGATTATATGGTAGATACACATTCTTACATATATATTCAAAAAAATTTTATTTACTACTTTCGATACAATAACATAGATGTACTTAAAATTATCAATTTAAAATTTCTTTCAAAGTAGCGATCGAATAAAATGTATATTTTCAAGAAATTACAGTGTCACAGCGTTTTCTACATTTTTAACGGTAAATAACGTTATGCACATCGGACGATTCAATTTCTAAAATTACCAATCGCGGGTTGCGGAAAGCGTGTCCGAGCGTAGGACCGACTCGGGCCCAGTCTAGTTTCGCCGTGCACGGCGGACCGTGAATGACCGACGAAATACGATGAATACGATGATTTTCGTCTAACGCTCTCCATTGTCTTTTTCGAATTTCGGTGCGCTCGGCGCGACGATGGCGAAATTTTCACTGCGGTTTTCACGTGCCACGAATTTCTCTCGTTTTCCCTTTCGAACGACGTAACAAGAGCGCGTTTCGGCGGACGGTTCTCTCGTAATATGCGAGTGTAGCGAGGACATTGAAAAAATAAAAACACTGAATGAAAAAGATAATTTCAAACCAAACTTCGATAGCTTTGACAGAGTCATGATATAAGACAACGAATAAGACTATATTTTGTGAAGATATCATTGTTGTATTTATCAAGTGAGTTCATCAACCCAGCAGGTTGTTGAGTGTAGTATTGTTGTTTCTACACATTTCCGCTTTGTAAATTCCAACAAAAATTTAGTATGATTTTTTTTAATGTAAATGTTTGTATTGATAAAAAAATTTGAATAAAATAACGAATAAACTTTGTAGATTTTAATGAAAATCTAGTACGATGTTATCAATATGCTGCAATCAACTTTATGTAGTCATCATGAAGGTTTGAATTGATTAAAATTCTCTAATAAAATGATTAAAACAAAAATTGTTGATTCTCCAAAATTGACTTTTTTTTGCAAAATGCAATGTTATTTGCAGTAAACAATACCCTTATTACAATCAATATCGCATCAACGAACCAAAGAGAAAATTCTTCTTAGCTTTTATTTTTTCCAGTGTGAAAAAATCCAAGTAAAAGAATAAAAAGGAGAAGGAGGAGGAACGAATGAGAAGTATTGCTATTACGCGAAATAATTGAATCTCCCCGTGGGCGACCTGTCGTTTATTGTTGCACCGGTACTCTCATAGCGTATATATATATATATATATATATATATATATATATGTGTGTGTGTGTGTGTGTATATATGATATATATATATATATATATATATATATATATATATTGATACGGAGGTCCGAGTTCGCGATCCCCGAGCTCATGCCTGATTCCGTTCCTGTAAACGAGTGTGCGATTATAAGCGAGCTAGAACGAGTCGAGGATCGTTGTTATGCGAGGCCGATTAAAAATAATTGCTGCACCCTGGGTATATACCCCTGAGTAGGAAAGATGTAGAGGAGAGAGAGAGAGAGAGAGAGAGACAATGGTCTCTTCGGTATAAGGTACCGATTGGAAGCTGCCGATCGGCGTGTGAGTCATTTCGATATATTGCGAACGGTTTGCACGAGCCATCAAGGACGCCTCCTTACTCGCGATTTTGTCTCTCGCTAAGGCAATGACTCATGCCTAGAAACCTACCTTCCTCTTTCTCCGAGTCGCTCTCTTCCTTCCTTCCTATTCTCTTTCCGCGTATCGTAATCACATTCGATACAGATGCGGTGTGACGTATACCCCCACTCGAAAATCAACTTGTAAACAATCCGGATCGGGTCAGACGTCGTCTATATTTGGTTGGATTATAAACCGGCAGACGAATTGAAATCGAATAATATAGAAATTAGGTAGAACTCAAAAAATGTGTCTAGCTGAAAATGTCAAATTGTTGTTTGAAAAAATTGAATTACCGTTTGTTTTTCCATAAATCTCAGAAATTGGTTATACTAGGTCAAGATCGAGTTGAACGAACTGCGTCGGCATTGGGAGAGTCAGGAATAGTGCGAGTTTAAAAAAATCCAATTGACGTTTATTCTTCAACTGGAAATATCTCGATGAAATAATTACCGATCTCGCGTACGCGTTTGAAATTCTTGGAATCGGTGGGTAATTTGCCATTTTATCGATGTCTCTTTTTTGTCGGACTCCTCTAGGACGCCAATCTCGAGCGAACGCGATACGCGTGGACTGAATGTAACGAGGTATTTTTGCCTTCCGCGTTCGACTATCCTCTCCTAATGGGCAAAAAACTTGGTTGCGTGGAGTCGAATGACCTTGACGGACGCGTGCTCTTCGGAAGTGGAGGAAAATTACACGCGAGATAGGAGAGAACGTGGGTGGGCTGTGAAAAGATAAAATATGCGCATTGGGCTAGAGCGATTTCTTCTCGAATTTGGAAAAATTAAATGCAAAGAAACGGTCGAGTTCGATTGTTCGAACAAGTAAATTTAGTCTTCTATGAAAGTTTTAAATTTTAATGTTTATATCATCCCGAGTCGGAAAATTTGTATCGGGAATATAGAGATAAAAATTGGCGATGAAAGTGGCTAAAAATAAGCTCTCGAGTGTCTTGAACTTGACGGTCCTTGGGACGAAAGGAGATCGGCGATATTTAGGGATGGTCCTTGAGATGCGTTGGGCCTGTCGCATCGTCCAATCGGTCGAATGCGAAACGCGGCGCCTCGGATCGGTCGGAGGCTCGTATCGGAGGGCCGTTCCGCTTGCGAGAACGGCCACGAGCGAGGGTAGAGAAAGGCACATTGACCATATAGGGGGCGCTAATAGGAAGTGTATCCTTGTGTTGTATATATGTGATCGCGAGGTAATCCGTAAGTCGACCTCCGTCGTATAATTACAAATAAAAACTATCGCCATCTAAGGGAGTCCTAAGGACTGTGCCGCTCGCTCGTGTTTATGCGTATATATATAGTATATTTCGTTGGAGGAGTTCACGGCCCCGTCGGATGACCGTATAAAACCGCGATCGTGCCTTTAAAAAGTCTCTCATCACCAAAATAAGATAAGAACCGTGAAGGAGAAGGAGGGTGAGGGTTACGTGGATAAAAGAAAACGAAAATAAGCACAGTGTAAGTCAGTCACGGTGGAAGCGAAGGACGAGCTCTCTGGCCCCCGCACCGCGATTTATACCAGCGAGACATCCCCTTGTATCGCTGCTGACACTCGCTTCACGGCTCTCCGGATCTTCTGTCCTAAACCGGAAGAAATTTCTTTCTTTCTTTTTAATCATAGAGGAATATTCGATTGGTAACGAAATTTATTATACGAACTCTAGCCGATCCAATTTTTCGAATCAGTCCACGATAGCACACAACAATTTTTCATGTTACCCGCTCCCTCTATACATACTACCAATTTTTTCAATTTCAGATTCAATTTAAACGAAACTTATTCTATATATTGAAGAAGATCTTACAAAGCGATATTTTCTCTTGGTTGGCGTGATATTGATTATAATAACGACGTTATTCGTTATAAATAACATTGCATTTTGTTACGAAGTTAATTATGAAGAGTCAAAAATGCCTGTTCTGATCATTTCATCAAAGATTCTTCATAAATGCAAACATTTATAATGATTACATCAAGTTAATTACTTTCGTATTAATATAATTATTCCAGATTTTTGTTAGAATCTGCAAATTTGAAATGTGTCAAACCAACATACAACAACGTGTTGGGTTGACGAACTCACTTGATAGATACGAAATTTACTTTTACAAAATAATTTTATTATGCTGGTGAACGTTTATGACTCCTTTGTAAAATTTACCAAAATGTTGTTTGACATCATCATTTTTTTCAGTTCATTATTTATTCGATACTTTTGGAGTATTCCTCATGCGGGTTCAATTTTCGACACTGCCGGAGAAATAATACAATCACAACCCGATTAACGTTACAATCATCGTAGTGGAAAAACGTAAGGACGGGTGTAATGACATCGCGGCGCGTACGCGTAACGAATTACCCGCGTGTTTTTTGTCTCGGGCCATTAGGCACGCGCGTTCATTCTCTCCCTCTCTCTCTCTCTCTCTCTCTCTCTATATCTCTTTTTCTTTCTCTCTCCCTCAGTTGCAAGTAATCGTATCAACTCGTCGACACCCGATGCGTTTATTTATAATGGGCTACGCGAGCAACGTCTTGTTTTTCGTCTCCATCGCGGTGTAGAGTCTCTCGTGTACCTTCTCTGTCGTAAATAAAGGTATTACGATCGTGGGTAGAATCGGGAGAATATATACTCACGCATTCCAGACCGAATGTTAGTCCTGGTGATTAATTGATCGCGTTAAACCCGTCGTTAAATATCTTTCATCAATTTGAAGAAATTCTAAAAAAAGCGAGCATCTCCGAATCGAAAAGTCTTCTCGTATATGATTATCGAACAGATCTTTCCTTATAACGTTTTGATATTTCGATTTTCATGTACTGTTATAACTAATATTTTGTTGTAATATTAATTCTAATACAATATGTAACATTAGATCAGATATTGAGATTAATCACGTAATTTGCAATGAAAGTTGATAAAAATGAGGAAGGTTTTTTTAAATTAATTTTAATATTATCGTAATATTACGTCGACGTTAGGTCATTCGTGCTGGTATTAAACACGGAGGGTAGGAAAAACGTCGATGTTACACTTTTGTTAATACTTGTTATTCCAATATTTCAATTATTGTAGTTAGCCGATGAACATTTTAATTGAAAATTGCCGATTTTGTGTAGGTCAATCTAAAACCAGACTATATATTGTGTTCGCGCGCGAATTAGACTGACACACGTTCTCGTAGCGGGCTTTATACGGTGGATACGAGGACTCCCATCCAAAAATGGTAGCTCCAAGGTTCCGCACTTCCGTGTGTGTCCCTTTTTGCATTTTTCTCTTACACACGCACGCACACACATAAAATACGCGTGTATATATATATATATATATATATATATATATACATACATCTTCCGTTTTTGTTCTCATCGGTCGGTGTCTCTCGATGTTCGCGTAATGCACGTAGCATATATACTCACCTTCGGTTCGTCTTGCACTGTCTGTCATTACACGAGCAGAACAGCCGAGCTGGTTCTTCGACCCTCGATCGCCATATTCGATTTTAACAACGAACCGTCACGTCCGCCAATTTTTTTCGACCTTATTTCCACTCCCTTTCTCGATCCTCTCGATAGCTCGCAATAATTATTTCACGCTGAGGAGCGATTGAGTAACTCAATCGAGATTAGTGTGATTCTCGCGTGGGCAGAGTCGCGTTTCTCGTCGATCTACTTCCGCGTAACGCGATAATTTTATCGATACCATTTCAAAACTGAGACGCGCCCAGAAATTTTGGCGTCAAACGAAATTTCGATAGCGGCGACCATATTTGCTAATCTTTGATCTGGCGCCTATTGAAAAATAAAATTTGACAAGTTTCTCGTCGAAAGAAAGTTCTTATTTGTTGTCTGAGTACCTGTCTTTCCTCTCTCTCTCTCTCTCTCTCTATCTGCCTCTGTCAATTATTTATTGTGTTTCGTCAAAGAATTAGTTTATCGACTTTCCTATTTGCTATCTTATCGTTCTATTTATTTATCGTTGAACTTGCAGTATGATGCTGGTATTATGTATATTCTGTTTAAATTTCAGATATTAAACCCTCTGTTTGTTATTTATTTATCTATCTTCAAACGACAATGATACCATTCTCTGAATGGTATCCAGACTTGTCGTTGCTGAAATACAATTCTCCTTTTTTCAATTGACGAAACTATCTATTTACCAAGCGACTGGAGAATCGCGTGTCTCGGATAGAAAATAATAGCGATTAGACGATAAAATAGAGGGAAGAACAATCGATCGCAGCAGAGAAGTTCTTTAAACAGCACGAGAGTGTATAAGATAAGTCAGGAACCCTTTTATTCTATTTTTTTTTTTTGCTATTCTCGCCAATCTTTCTGCGTTTCCGGCGCCTGGCGCGAGCTCATTAGTTCGACGGGAAGAGGTCGTTCAGGGGCCCAATAATCCTCGAACTATTTCACGAAACAATTTCTCTCAAGGCATCTCTCTTTTGAAATTATAATTAAATATTGTTTTGCTGGTCAACGCACTTACAGCTACTGCAAATTTCGACGTTTTGCCAATTCACGCGATTTTTACTGTATAGTATTGCATTTCGTGCACTCTAAATTAAATTTTTTGAAATGTATAATTTGTTACACAAAATTGTTGTTTGAATAGTAGATATCATTTTTGTTTCAACTAATATTTCATCATCTTAAACAATAATTCATTTCATAGAATTAAATATTCACTTCTTTTTCAAATAAATATCAAATAGCTTCAACAAATTTTTTTTTAGTATGTCTACCTTAGACAATTAGGGTAAAGCAAAACGGATCTAAATTCGGTGACGTTTCTTTGCTTGGAAAAAACAACGATTATCAATTTCGCGATCATTGTGACGTCACATTTTTTTCTCATCTATCCGTACAACCTACTTGGTTTTGAAGAGCGAGTACGTTTACCTCGGCGGGCACGCGCAAGGTTAACGATCCGCGAAAGCGAAATTCGTCCTTCGTGCGCACTCGAGGTACTTTTTTCGACCTCACCTTCTCTCCCCGTGCTCTACCTTTTGCCTTCTCCGTTTCTTCGCTACCTCGTTCGTTCTCGTGACGTATCGCTTTGCTCGCGTGTGACAGGTGCGTCGTATATAACGAATTTCGTGCTCCTCTCTCGCATTCTACGTGACGCGAGGGACGTCAGAAATCGCTATTCTTCTCGTGTAAATTAACGTCTGAGTGGGATACAAGATACAAGGTGTAATGCTGTAATGATATCACTTTGTCGAAATATAATTCAATTTTATTTCACAGCACCAAAGGGGGAAAATCGCTTTGTTCGTTTAAGGAGGTTGGGGCGTTAAACGAAGATAATTTTTTTTTTATAGATTATCTAATTTTCAAACTTTTTGTAGAAATTTTGAAGTTATTATAGGATTCTGTTTTATACGGGAAATGAACTTAAACGTTACGTTTAATGCTGTGTTAACAGTGTTGAGATTTGATAAGCTAAAGACGAATTTCAGTTTATAACAGTCAAAAATAATTTCAGCATTACGAAAATTGTATAAACAGGGAAACGATATCTAATAATTTTATTATTGTGGTTTGTTTTTGGGGTTGATTAAGAAAACTAACCATTTTTGCGTAAATTTGAACAGAACGTCCAAAAGTTTATTACCTTGTCAAAAATTATTAAATGATTTTAAATAAACGATATTTCATGATAAACGATTATTATCAATATTGTACAATATTTGATGCCTTGTAATCATTTTTGATAGATGATTTACATCTTAGAATAAATAAAATATCGCTTTTTATTATCGAAATATTGAAATATTAAACCGCTTTCTTTCGATTCAGATAAGATCGTTGAAAATATTCCAAAACTATGGATTCGATTTATCATTCGACGAAACGACGTTTCTTGTACCATGAATATGAAATTTTACAACGTTACGCGAGCGTGTAACTCGTCATTTTTTTTGCGTGGCCTCGACACGGCGTTACATCCGCGTCCCTTAAAAATCCACGATTTTTTTTGCTTGTGCTCCCGAACATAGATCCTTTTGTATTCGATCGATGCACGACCAGCGAATTTTGACCTTTTCGTTGTGCCTCGCGTATAAATTATGTAAAACCAGACTTCGGAGAGTCGTACATACGAAGCGCAAAAGCATGTGTATACATACAGATGCTCGACTCGGGTCGTACGTAAAACACTTTCGCTTTTCTCTACCTCCGAAGCGATGAGAGTGATCGATCCTACTGTTGCGGGTACACAGAGGAAATATATAGAAATGGCGAAAAGTAATATTCCATAAAAGGAACGATATCTGATTCAATTAAGAGGAATTTTTCCTAGGCGGTAATAGATTCGTAAGAAAAATTTACGAGCTAGCTCCATACGTAGACGCGAGAATGTGTTTCAAAGGGGAGGAACGGAAGGAATACGCAAGCGGCTCTATTCGCGAGGCTTGTCGATTGCGAAACTCGAGAGGAAACCGGATCGAAGGCGAAACTGGTTCGCGAAATGTTCGAAAACCGTCAAGCGAATACGGGCGCGCGCTCTTCCATTAAACGGCAATTAGAGCCAATATCGTCGGTGCTCTTCAGGCCAACGCGGGAGGGCCCACCCCCGTCCACGCTAGTTTAATAAGCGATAATAGGAGGTCTCCCCGATTCCCAATAAATACCACTCGCGAAACGTTAATAAGCGAAAATCGCCGTTACCTACACTCACCCGCGACAAATTGCTCGATAACTGACAAACTCTACGTCTCCGCAGCTAGACTCCATTTCTCTCTCTTTCCGTCGAAAAAGTACAGAGCAGAATACAAGTTTGATAGTCATTTAATATTTTGTTTCTCAAATCACCCAACATTCAGAAATATATTAGTGATTCTTAGATAACTGAAATTTTATATGTCTAATATTTTATATATTATTTATAGTGTCACTTTTCCTCTTTTTTGAAGTAGTTATCGTAATAAACTTTGCAGTATTTTATAATTGACGTAATAAATTATAGCATAAGCGGCCACAGATTCTACGTTGGTAACTTAGGAAAATCTACTCGAAATGTCAGTATCGTGGCACGTTTGATTCTCTCAATATATGATTTTCTCTTAACAAACTATGTTTAGTATAAATTTCATCTTTCACATAGGTTGACTTAGGTCGAAATTGTATTTATTTTATTGTGTTTATTGTATTTATTGTTAATGTTAGTGAAAAGAATATTTTATGTAGGTCAGTTCCGCGGCTCTAAAATTTTCAAATCTCGTCATAACTTTTCTTCTGTTACAGTTGTAGTAAAATGCCATCAAAGACTTCTTTCTGCGTATAATTCAAGTAAGAAGAAAACACCTAAAACTAATTTTAATTTATAAAATTTTTTGTTGTAAGAATAACAGTTATTAGAAAATCGGCCATGTATTTTGAATAAATAGTATGCAAGTGATAATCACTCGAAAACAGCTGACGCTACGACGATTCAATGCAATCGAAATTGGAATTGTTTCGGTGTCGTTATTCGGTTCGCCTGTTGAGGAAAACACTTCCAGTAATCGCGTTTATCTACTATTTTGCCTCGAACTCGCAGCGGCTCGATCGCGTGGGCGGAAATTCTCGATGTTGCGCGCATATCTGCGTAGTTCGTATATTGCGTGTGAATATATAGGTTCAAGTATGTGTGTGTGTGTGTGTTTGTATGGAGGGGTGAATACTACACATGCATAACTACGTGAAAATATCGAGTCGCGTGATTTCCAGCGCGATATTTACACCGGTTAACGGGAATTTTCACCGGTGGCGATCGGATCGGTTTCGCGCTAGTCGAGTGTTTAAGAATTACGAAGATCGGATCGTTGGGGACTCGCGCGCTCGAGTCCTTCGCTCGATCTTTTCGATAGATAACGGGCCCGAGCGAAAATAAAATAGCGAGATGAGAGGAGATTTGTTTCCCCTGCCCCCCGAGAACTATTCTGTATGTATATGACAGTGGTATATCGGATTGTGTAGAAACACCGAATCCGATAACACTACAAATTACCGCGCTAGATGAAGCGCGAATCGATTAGGCAATCCCGAATCGGAGAATATCTCGATCGCTCGATATCGATGTAGTCTTTTTTTTATCGGCTTCCTTGTTATTTACGAGTCGTAAAATTCATTCTGAAAATGGTGGGAGGTGGTCTGTCTCTCCGCCGCGAATTTTCACGGACTCTCGTAAAAATTTTGATTTACGTTTGCCGCGGTGGGTATAATTTTGAGCGCGTTCTTAGGCCGGGACGTATAACGCGAGATTGTTTTCGTTTCTCGCTGGACTTGGTTGCGCGCGCTCGGATATATAAGGTGTCCCCTCGATTCAGAAAAGGTTTTCTCTTTAGAATGAAAATAATAACCGACAAGGTCGCCTTCATTCAAAACCAAACAGTGTGTAATTTCAAGACTTTCACGTTTAGATCGTTTATTCGAACCTGCTTATTTCAGAATTTGCATTGAAATACTTACTTTTGAGTTATTATATGGTACGTTTTAAATAAAAAATTCGTCCAATTATCATCAACTGTTCATTCCACTGAATAATTAAGAAAATACCTTTCCGGAATTCCCGTGACCGACATATCTATCATTTAAAATACTTATTCTAATATTGCAGTGCTCATGGTATACGATCGAGTATTCGATCGATTACGTCTCTTTAATTTCATAATCAGACAATTTTTAATTCTCAAGAAATTTCATAATTTCAAGTGAGGTGAAAAAACCAATTCTAACAGATCACCCAGTATACGTACGTGCGTATATTCGAAATCGGCTACCGCCGAGGTTTACACGCGCGTAGGTAACCCGCGCCCACGTTCTCGCTCGGTCTCGCGCACCGTGTAGCACCTGTGTGTTGCTGCGCCCGCCCACGAACGATGCGCTCGGACGCGTCTTACGGCATCTCGAATATCGTCACTCCTGCGATGCTTTGACATTCGACAAAATTAATACAATCGGCCGATTGGTAAACGCGCGAGACGAAAGAAAACGAAAAGGTATACGTAAAATTGTTGAATAACTCGGGATACCATCGATTTCTGCTTGAAATAACGACCGGTTCGAAGTTTCTCTTAATTTTGTCGAAATTTCGATTTAAAGACCATTTCACAGTGGTGAAAGAAGGTAAAATAGCCGTTACTGGAACAATGTAAAAAGTATATCTTAAACTGGGACAGTTACAAAATATGTTTTTAATTTATTATTCATTTCGAAAAAATAGATCAAGATTTAGTTAATATTGAGTATTTAATATTGAGTAGTTAATATTGAGTCCCAGTATTTGACATACAATGTCCGAATTTAGGATTTAACCAAAAACTGTTGTCTCGGCACTAATGGTAAAAGTACTTTGAACAAAGTCATATATTTTTTAACATTTTAATACTTCATCCATAATATTTAACACTGTTATCTGTTCAGCAATATTCTGGCTGCAATTATGTTATTATATTTCTCTTTCAAATTCTTATTGAGTTTAGTTGTCGTAAGTATCCAAGTAATTGCTTTTTACCTTATTAGGACACGATATAACGCTAGAGATGAACATAATATTGAATATGATATTATTATAGTCGTACGAATGTAATATTTAATATATGTATTGTTTTTGATGGTTCTGTTTTGATTAAAATAAAATAAAATAATTTAAGAAATTCATGTATTGATACCTAATTCATTGTAACATGACAGAAAAGCTTACAATTAAACAATAAGGAAGAAAAGAGGATAAAAATTTTCAATCGAGTAAACGCACGATCAGCTGTGCGTTTCGGAGCAGGTATAATATATAAATCGGATCGCATTATTCCCGCGTACGGCGCTCACGGGTAGAGCCGTCTCGCCATATGTGGCAAGGACGCCAGTGTGCATATGCCATCGGATCTCATAATGGGCTCCGCGCGCCTTCGCATACTTACTTATGTACGCTCCGGCGAGACTAGGGGTCTTCATCGACTCGACGAAAACGAAACCCCGGCGTTCTCGTGCCAGTACCCTCGAGAGATCGATTCTATATCGGGCTGTAAGAAATCGTCTGGGATGAATAATCGATCGTAGCTTGTCGGAAATGGATTATTACCAAAGAGTGACGGTATTAGAAATTACTCCAGTCGATTTGTTATTCTCGTGTGCGTATCGTTGCCAGGCCAATCCTTATGCGGTAAAAACGGTTCGTATTGTATTTTACGACTCTCGAGGACAACTCAATCGACCGTTCGTTCGTTTTGGAAATTCGAAGTGTGTAGGATCGTTTTGAAGGAATTTCGTAACGGGTTCGACAATAAACACTCCTGCTCTTTCGTCTGTTAGGCCTCTTTATTATTTTTTTCATATTTTATCGATTTTTTAAATTTACAACTCTTTCTCTCATAGATAAAATTATAACATAACGTAACATAACCAACGCTTGCGTATATTTTAATCGTAATATAATCATTGTCGTTCTAGCGATAATAATGCTGATAATAATAGCGACAATAATCGCTGTCGTTGCGATAATGGGTTGCGAAAAATCGCGATAAGAATGGTGTCTCGATCCTTCTTTATTAATATAATCATTTAACGCGACGAAAAAAAAAAATCAAATTCGTGCGATTACAAAGCTTAAGCTTACTTCAAAGACAGATACATGTCGAACTGTAAACAAATTTTGGCGTAGAAGCTCGAGTGTGGTTCTATCTATTCGATCTTGAAATCTGACCGTTCGGAATTGGACGCAAAAAAAATTTTTGCAATATTAATCGTTAAATCGACCAAATTTTATCGAGGACGGTTGTGACGGAGAGTTTTCATCAAATTCTTCTGCCTCGTCAAACTGTCTTACGTGTGCACATATGAAATATATCAATATCGTATCAGGTAATATATTGTCCAAACTATTCGTCGAGACGCTTTTATTGGTCGCAGCTACTCGCACTATACCGATTCGTCTAAAGTATCTAAAAAATAGTTTTGAGAAATCGACTGAACGCTCTACCCGAAGTTATCACGTTATTGCTAGCTTTTCCGAAAATAAATTTGTCTCCTCCTCCTGTTTTAAAATGATTCGCTCACTACTGTAAGACACTTGGTACAAAAAACGTCTACTTTCGCGCACGTTATTATAAAAAACAGTTTATGGAATCGCCCGAAAATGATCGATTTCCATAATGAGAGTGAAATTTCATTTTCACCCCTGCGTTCCATTATTCGAGATGAAACGTTCAAGAGCCATTTTTGCAATTTCCTCGATACTTATTACGACTCTAAAATCTTTCTCTCCCTCTATCTTTCTCTTCCCTCTCCCCTACTCACGCTTAAAAAAATACCATTCGGAAATCAGCGATCCATACGGAGAAAAAAATTTATCGAATCGACTAAATTTTTGTTTCTCTACGAATATTTAATCAATTCGACAAATTATTATTTCAGTGCACGGGCGGGTAACGCGTAATATTACAAGATGCCGAAACACGAAAAAATCGTCCCACGCGTCGAGACGCGTGACGCAACGAGTAAATAAATTGTTCTCAATAAATACAAACGCGTGATAGACTATATAAATAAATAATTTGCAACGCCGGTAAAATTGCCTCTTCGTATCTCTCCGTTTACTACTACGAATAGTACCATAGAGATTTCGATGAGAGAAACCGATGATAGCTCCCGTAAGATCGGCGCGAGCGGATCGCGAATATCGACGAGTGCGCCCCGATCGGACTCGATAAGCCGTGAAATCGCTAACGCGTCGGCGAATACTCGTTAAACGTTTCAATTTTCTCTACCTCGTAAAATCGCTGTCTCACATTCTCCTCTTCCCGACTAATCGATTAATTTCTACAAAAAATCTTTGATAAATAATATTTTTTCTTTCAATGTTTTCCCTTCAACGAGTCCATCAACGAACGGGAGCGGATAATCAATAAAACTGGAAGCGAATCGATTGGGGAAGCCACTGAAGCAAGTTTCGGTCTTATCGATGGATTTCGAAGAATCGACCGAAAAACGAAGGGAATTCGTTCGCGGATGATGAAATCTGTCGAATTTTTTCGCAATACGACCGAACGTATTCGCTAAAGCACCATCCAAGCACCACCTGGGAGAATACGCGTTCGCCTATATTCTATCGGCAACTCTGGTAAAAATCGCACCGAGAGATATATTCGTCGGAATAGAGAAATGTTTAGTCGAGAGTATCTGAATGAATATTCACTCCATTCGACAATTATATCTTCTCGATGCAATCATTTAAAAACTATGGATTATATTTAAGCTCGCGGCGCTCGTGCACCGCCGAGAGTTTCATTGGCAACGTTATTTCAATTTGTAAAAAGAAAAAAATTGGCTCAATTTTGAACTTTCCAAAATAAATTTCTCGATTCTCATTGTAGCTCTAAAACGTCACGCGAGCTCGTACAGCGTTTCCTATTGTCAAGTTGAAAAGGAGGATCTCTTCCGAAGAGTGAAATTTGCACCGTAACGCTTGTCGCAAATAACGAAACTACTCGGCGGAGCCGGAAGATATACTCTCGACTTGGGAGAGCTCGACTGACCGAGCGAGTCGCATGAGAAGAATGGTTCGACTCCGTCTTTCTCTCTTCCTTCTGTTCGCGAGAGACAAGCTGCCCACGTAAGGGCAGTTTGCGCAGAATGCCTGCTGATATCGCAAACATCGATGACCTCGCGATGACCCTGAGACGACGCGACAGGCGTGCATCGGGGCCCCCGCGATAGCCCCCCCCCCCTCCCCTCCCTCCCCCGTTTACTTTTATCTTCCCGTATTTTACTCTGCCTTTCCTGCTCCTTTCAAGATTGAATACCCATTGCGACACTCGGACCCTCGTGAGCGCGCGAAAATTCTCTTTGCGAGACTCCGAGTGATCGTCTAACAATAGTATTTCGATCTCTTCGGGGTTTCGTGTTCGGAAGAACGCGAATATAGCACCGAACGCGCTCGTGAGTCTGCTAAGTCCCGCAATGGGTGAAGCGCCCTACAAACGGCAAATAACTCTTGAATTCCTAACAAGATCTTTTTCCGCTATGATATCCGATTCACAGTTTCCGAAATACACTCCTCAAAGAAATAGAGAAGATATTTATCATTTCCGAATAACTGTATCTTAGATAAAAATGATCAAATCAAATCGATCGAATGATCAATTTAAAACTCGAGTCTTCTTTAAGATGATCATCTACTGAATACCATTCGATCATTTTTAGAAGAATCATATCCGTTCGAAAATGACAAATGTTCCCTTAACTGTTTTAAGTAGTCTATTTTTCTCGAACGATATGTTGGGTATCCGAAAGAGTCATCGAGCTTTCAAGTTGCTTTTTGCACAGATGTAGTCCTAAGACTCACGAAAAGATTTCCTAATGGATTTTTTTCGAATATTGATAGTTCATGCCCTAAAAACCACTACGAATACCATTAAAGATACAGAATCGGAATTTATATCAATATTTATGTTTTTTAAGCTCTACTAAAGAAATTTCATACTTTCTTTTTTTTTTATAAAATTGATAGTTTCCAAGTAGTTTGATTCCTCAATTTTTTCATCCATTTTACAATATCGTTCTAACTAATAATGAAAGAAAAGTGCATTTTATACCAAAATGCTTGTCTCAAAATTACCTCTGTGCAAAAGGGCATTTCAAAAGCTCAGGTGCCTCTATCGGTACTGTATCCGATACTTTTAAGGATTACGCGAGAATCATTCATGACGATTAAGGAAAATCGTGCGTCTAAAATAAAAATGAACAAATATGCGATAATTCTAGAACGTCCTGCAGAGTTATTTTGATTTAAATGTTTGTCGTGTCGTTCTTCAGAGTCCGTTTGCAATATCATCAGTCATGTAGAGAACCGACTGTTCAGATGCTATCCGAAGCTACCGACATGGCCCTCTTGTAGACCGGTGCTGGGATCCTGGAGAAGCCGCTCCTCTCGGACACTTGCTTCGGGTCTTTTCGGGGACTCGCTACCACCTGACTCTCGCCATTAGGCAGCATGACTGTACCGTTTCCGTCTATCCAGGCTCGCGTGAAGTCCATATTTGACTCTCCATCGGTACGCGTCGATCCGTTACTGTGGTAGTCCTTGATCAGATCCTGAAGCTTCTGCATTACCAGACGATCGTCCTGAAGATGTCCGACTTTCTGTAGGATCTGCTCGAGAAGTGGGTTCGCAACTTTTGTGGGCGATGACTGAAGAGATACGGAAGATTTGATGCGTCTGCCGTTTCTGTCGTACTGGGGACCATTGCCGATTGCTGGTCTAGGCAGGCTCTGCCTGGCTGGACTCTTCCTAGAAAAGTTCGGAGTCGTCGCACAGGTTCCATTACCCGTGGACGTAGTTTGGAGTGGCGAAAAAGTCTCCGTGTTCAGAGTGGGCCTTTGTTTGGACTGACGACCATTCCACGTGTTGCTGCCGATATTACTGCTCGTAGAGCTGTGCCAAGTTGGTTTTCCTGGAATACCGCTAACTTTGCTCAAACTTCCCGTTGGTGGTTTGCGGATGCTCCCTCTGATGGTGTTCCTCTTTAGCGGGCTGCCCTCTGGACTCGAATTGTATTCGCGTTGAGGCGTTCTTCCTCCGGAACACGAGGAGGTCCGCGAAACATTGCTGACCTCGCGAGCCATCGAACCGGCTCGAGGTGTTCGGTCACCGCTCGTCGTCGACGAAGCGACGCTACGAGACGGCGACGATCTCAACGGGCTCGCCGGACTAGCTTTCGTCTTTCTCAGTCCAGTCTCGATGCTATCCGTTTCCACACACGATCTTTCTTCGTTTTTGGCAGGTTGCTCTGTAAAAATTTCAAAACAAATTTCATATACTTTTGTTTCTTTCGAAGCTCGAGCCGAAAAACAATCAGGTTTGGAATGAATTTTATTTTAATACTGGCTATGAGCTGAATGATCAAAAAATCGAACGAAGAGGAGACTGGTAATTACAAGTAACCAGAGATAGAAATAGGACAATTTATAATCGATATTTCTCTGGGTGAAAAAGAAAGGTGAAAAATACCATTGGCGAAATTGGCGTTTAGCATAACGCGTGGGCGTTATTCGATAGCCGCAACAGATAGAAAACGAGTTTCGTAAATGGTCACACGTTACGCTCGGGAATTGAACTTTTTTTCTTCTTTCATCCTCGTGATTCTAAACGATTCGAAATCGTACATACTCGCGGGATGATTTGTCAGCCGAGAGATTGGGTTACTCACTTCTATAGTAGTGTGAAAAATCGCATTGAGAAAATTTGATAAAATTAAATATTACATTATGTACATTGAAAATGATAAGTAAGGAGAGAGTACTTTCCTTAATTTGTAGATTGAAATGTTTTGATGTCAATAATATACGTTTCCCGAAAAAATTAAGGGGATAGTTATCATTTTCAAATGATTGTATTTCAGCTAAAAATAATTCAATTTATAATCGATAAAGTATAATCATTTCGAAACTTGAATCCTAGTTTTAAAAACGATTAACTACTATATTCGATTCAATGATTATTAGTTAAGACACAACCGTTTGAAAACGGCAGACTGTCGCTCATATTCTTTTGAGCAGTATGGAAGTAGTTTTTGGCAGTGTGTTGTGTGCGTGTGAAAGAGAAAATGATGATGAATGTGGTAATGTTCGGGACTTGGAAAGCGAAGTTCGAAGAATATAGTATGGAGTTGACGCCTCGGGACGAATAAGCTTTAATTGTCGTTTTTGTGTTTTTTTTTTCAGGTAAGATTTGCTACATTTTAATCATTAAAATTGCGAAGCCGTTTTTTTCAATAACGAATTTTTTAGTCAATTCCTCGTTAGTAAAATAAAAGATATATATTGTAAAAACTACTCAAAAAAATTAAGAGTGCATTGGTTGACTTTCAAACAGATATATCTCTTCTAAAAATGAGTGAATCGAATCAAGCGTGTTATCATTTTAAAGAGAAAGATTTAAGACTTTAAATAATCATCTTATCGATTGAATTTAATCAATTTCAACTGAGACACAGTCATACGAAAACGATAACTGTCCCCTGAATTTTTCTAGAAGAATATTTCGTTTAAATATTTTTCCTTGATATCTAGTTCATTTAGCATATTCTCTTTGTCAATCAAAAGGAACTTTTTGTGCGGGCGTAACTGAATAAACCTCAAGTTCTTATCACGAAGCGAAACACATCCCCGAATACGCCAGGTGTTTGCGTGCCGCAAAGAGGCCGCGAGATTTCGCGATCCGTATCGCGAATCGACTATTGGCCGACTGTTACCGTCGGGGACAGGTTGGAAACGGTCGATTGGCTCGCCCACGCTAATCCCCACCCGATATCGAATATGTCGTTGGAAAATGTCAAACTCGCATTCAAACTAAAAAAAAGGGGGGCAAGTTGTGTATGGAGCGGAGCGATGTTCCTACGGGGAATATTAATTGAATCTACCGGGTGGTCCGATGAAAATTGCGACCGTTCGATGGCCCCCGGCTATCCCGAGGAACGATTGAGAAGGCCGGACTTGAGGATTTTATGCGCGCGCTAGTTCGGAATGTATATAATACAGACTAGCAGTAACGCGATTATCGAGAGGCTACCGCTTCTCCTTTTACAATCCGACACAATGGAATAATATTTCTCGCGACCCATCCACCATCATCCCCTCCCCCGACTCCGCGATCGAATTACCGAGTTGATTTTTTATTTTCCTCCCGATAAAGAATCGCCTATTCCTCTCGTTCTTCTTCGTTGTTTTACTCTCGCGGATTTGCGTCGCCGCGAGATGAAAGCCGTGAGAAAATACGACCCGAGATCGATAGAGATCGATAAGCCAGTGCGTCGACGATATTAATTCAATTGCGAGCACCTGTACTTTTGTACGTATAGATACGTATATACGTGTATGTATACGAGTCGGGTTTTCGTTAATTGTATCTCGGAAACCGGTAGGCTCGATTATTCGAGTGCGCGCGCGCGCGAGAAAGAGAGAGAGAGAGACGCGAAAGTTCGCGCGAGGCGTGTAACGTGAACGGTGCAATAAGAATTATTTAAGAGGCGAATTAATCCTACAGTGTCAGGACTGACGCGACTCGATAAACGAACGGAGATAAGGGAGTCTCTAGCCGAGACTCGAGTGCGCATCGATGAGAATTTTTCATCCGAGCTGGGTTTTTTTTTCGGAACGGAGTATCCGGTGTAACTGAATATTTTAATTAAATTACACCCAAGATATTTGCATACGAGAAACGTTTTCCATCGAGCGCAACTAGTTTCGTTTTCGCTCTCGATTATCATTTCGTTTCGGTTTTCCGCGAACAATGTTTCTCTACTCTATCGAAATTAACACAATTTTCTTTGCATAATATATCGAAATAATTATCGACTCGATAGTAGTGTAATCGTAAAATTCAAAGTTTATCCGGACACTACACAGTCAAAGACTACTTTCGTTCATTTTAACAATTATCGCAAATTAAAGATAATAAGTTAGCTTCTACTGCAAACAAATAAATAACAATTCGAGGAGATAATCTTTCACTCGAAAAACCAATATTATGACAAATTTATTGTTGAAAATATACGACTCGATGAAATTTTTTTTCAACGCAAAAAAAATGAAAATTCAATTAGCACTATTTCGCAACGTTATTACATATCGATTGCGAAATTCTCGCTCGCAAGAGGTGCCGAGCTTTATCGCCAAGGAGTTTAATCGACCGATAAAGTTTACGCGCTATTTTACGCACTCAGTCTGGGAATAAGCAAAAAAGTAACGCGAAAAGTCGATTTGTTTCTCGGTCGGAGATGAAAGTCGGCGCGTTGTAGCGAGAGATGTAAAAAAAAGATAATCACTTTGACATTCGGCAACCACGGGCGTTGGCTGTTGCTGATGTTGCTGGGCGGCATTGCTACCGCCGGTCGTCGTGGGTGGCTGGACGGCACCGAGACTGCGGTAACCCTCGTCGGACACCTCGCTGCAGTTGTCCGAGTGCTCCGAGAGCTCTCCGTGAGGAGATGACTTTGTTGTCGTTGAGGGATTATTGCCGATGTCCTTGCCGTAGCTCTCGAGGATAGGCTCTTCCTTGATGATCGCTGGGGGACTCGGACTCGAGCTACTTGCCGTTGGGCTGCGGCTGCTCGCGTCCTCCCGACACTTGTACCCGTATATGGTAGGCTCGTATTTCGGTGTGTTGTCCTCGCCACTGCGCCGCGCTACGCCACCCTCTACCACGTAACGCTTCGAGAACTCTTCGCTGATCTTGCACTTGGGCTCTTTCCGTGAGTCCTGGGGAAATAAAATCAGAATTTCTTTTTACATTTATTTTTCAAAGCAGCATCGAGGTATAGGTAGTCGAATGATTCGACAATCGTCTAGAAATTATGATCCAGCTGCTGTAATATCGATTGAGCATTGATCGATTTAACTATAGTTCCGATATTGCAGAAAGCTGTACGAACGCTCGAACGAAACTGATTAGATATATTCAGTACTTTAGTAATAATACAGCAAAGTTTAAAAACTTTGATCAGGCTGTGATCGAGAGACTTTAATACAACTGTTATAAGTCATTCTTGGTCTACTACTGTTGAAGCTATCTTGCAGCTTTTATAATACCAAAACTTTATTAATGCTATTCATGTTTATCGGACATTTTCAATTAAGTACTGTGAGCAAAGAAAATGTTAAGTAAATAACTTTTTTTATATCACTTAGACAGGTCCATTTTTTATTGATGTGCTCGATCGAGTCTGTATCTTAATTCTTGGTCCAAATTTTATAAGTTTTAGCGTCACTCGAATGGACTTAAAGTTTGACAAAGTAGCTTTATTCTACAGAGTGAGAAACACAACAAATAATTCAAAGAATATTATATGTGGGTTAATGGGTCAATGTGAAAAAATCGAAGTTCGAGTTAACGAGTTACAATGAACTTTGAATAACGTTCATTTTGATACAAAGTGTTTCGTAAAAAAGTCAAAGGAATTTCGATTTGAAACAATTTTCAAACTACTATGGGTGGTCCGACGTTAAAAAATAAGACATCATGTTCGAACTCATTGTAAGCGAAACGTATAGAATGTTTTCGATCGAGCCACAAAGAAGTCAGGGTTTAAAGGGTTAATCTTTGTCGAGTCACGCGAAGCTAATATATATATCGCATTTTACGTCGTGTGTTTAGGCTCTCGAGTGTCGCACGTGACTGGGACATCGAATAGGATTTATACGTCGTACGTGTCTCCGTTTCTGCCTCGAGATACCTCGCGGCATTCTGTTTAATTGTAATTTATTCCGCGAAAATGCTAATAGAAGAACCGAGAGCCGCGGAGGCGAGCAACTGGATCGAGGGAAGGAGAGGATACATGACGGACGTGAACGGAAGATTGCTTCTATATATACGCGCATCGATTTATCATAATAACGTGTAATAGTACGCGAAACGAGACACGTCCTTATTTTTCTATCGCGACTCGCTTCTTTCCCGCAGCCTCGTTCGTTCTCGTCCGCTCGTCCGTTCGATAAGTCGCATTATTTATGAGACCGAGCGGTGTGCATTTGCAGAGAGAGGCCTATGGAAATGGCGCTAGCGTGTGCCGGATATACGCCGAGTCGGTTCGACGTATGGACTCTTCGGTTTACACGAGACCCACCTACATATTTTCTCTTCACTGGATTGTTTTGCGAGATTGGTCTCGTGATCGATGATCGGGATGGATCGACGTGTCTCTTCGAAGAAGGATTACTATCGATGAAAGAGAAGGGACTCTTTCTTTATTTTACATTTTTTTTCATAGCCTACTTATTAACGCAGGAAGACTTATTAACGCTCGGAATTAATAGTTACCGATTCGTAGGTACCAAGCCAAACTTGGCTTCTTATGAATATTATTTCAGCATGGTAATCGATCGAGTCTCTGATATTATCATCGTTGAAATCATTCATTATGGAGAGAAATAATTTTTTGAATTTCATCAAAATTGTTTTAGTCGGATGAATTCGTAAATTGCACTGTAAAAAGCAAGGACCAATTAAGTGCATTTTCTCTTAATTGACGTGGTATTGATTATAATGACAACGATATTAATGTAAACAGCATTGCATTTCGCAACAAAATCAATTTCGGAAAATTGGCAATGCCTGTTTTAATCGTTTCATTAAAGTTTCTTGATAATTGCAAACATTCATAATGTCCAATCTCATTTCTTGATGAAATCATACTTGGTTTTTGTTAGAATCTACAAAATTGAAATGTGTCAGAACAACAATATACACACTAAAATGTTAACGTTCATGACCGTTTGTGAAAATTATCAAAATGCTTGAAATCAGCAGAATTTTTTCTTCGTCTTACCCGTTCGTCGTATGGTTGGTGCGTGGGTGAGCGATTCTCCTCGGAAGGCGTTCTAGAGTTCGCGGAAGTGCATCTAGCTCGGTCGAGTTTTGGTGTCGGGCTTCTGGAGCGTTGAACCGTCTTCGAGGGCGACGGTGTCGGCGAGCGTGACCTCTGCTTGCTGGACAAAATGACATTCTGGTGACTGTTGAGTAATTTTCTCTGCGGCGTTGGACTTCTCGAGCGATTTATCTTCTTCTGGTGATCCTCGCCGTTACCGGCTATTCTAGCGACATTTCCGGCACGATGGGGTGTGGGCGAGCGGGAACGATTGCTAGATACACTCCTGCCGTGCGTCAGCAACGATTGCTGATTTTGCATTGTACCAGTTAGAGAACCGACGCTGGACGCGGAACTCCGTCTCGTTCTTGGGGGTGATCTGTGGGGAAGGGTTCGTTGATGAACACTTTATTTACATATTTAACGATTATACACTGAGAGGAACAATTTTTTGAACCAACTAAATGTGCATTTCTACACTGCTAAAATGATATTTTGTGAGATAAAAATAAAAATAACTTGAGTGAAAAATATGTTGGTCGATTCAGCAAATGCTTTTTGGGATGAACCAAGCATCTCAGCGAACTGTCAAAATATTGTTTTGGCAATATGCGGACGCTCATTTAGTTCAACGAAATTTTTTCCCAGTGTACTCGTATTATAATATGTATACTTTATAATATTAATTATAAATACTTTATCAACTGAATACTCGCAATAGTTGGAAGAAATAAATCTTTAGATTATTTCTTCTAGGAAATGATACCCCCTCATTTGTAAAGTGTTGATAGTGGTCGAGTGAATATTCAGTTTATCGAATAAATTTTGTCGAATATACTCCGTGAAAAAAATTAGAGAAACACTTGTCGATGATCTGACTTAGAAAATGTGAATTTTTTCATTTTACCTTTCGCAAGTGTTCCTGTAGAGCTTTCGAGGAGTATCGACATTCGGCCTATTCGATTTATAGAAAAACAACGATACAAACTTCTACTTGAACACGCAACGCATTGAACGCGAAAACGGTAGAAAGAAGAAGAAGCAAGAACACTGAGGATATTCTAAAGACAATTGATTACCTCGGTCGAGAGATTACAAGAGGCTCAATGTAATTGGAGCGAGCGGTAGCGGGTCCCGTCCGCGTCCCTCAAGTCTTTCGTATGGTTCCTCTTCTGGTACCCGCATAAAAATGATCTCATTTTACTCTACTTAGGATTATGGCTATTCTCGAAGAACGCTATCATCTTTTTTCGTGTTCAATGGCCAATTCTCGCGAAGGGACTCTGACGAGAAATGGAAAGACTCGCGCGGCTCCTTTTTCACCGAGTGCGTTCTCTGGTAAAACCGTACGAGAGAGACCGCGCGGAATATTCGCTAGCCCACGCGACCACGTAGCGTAACATCTCGCTGACTACTTACCGTTCGTAATGGACCTGAGCGCTGCCGAGATCAAAGGAACCACCAGCCTTCTGTATCAGCTTGGCCGAGATCATGGAGCGATGGGCTGCGCAGAGAAAAAGAGAGAAAGGGAAAGAGAGAATGAGAATAGGAAGAAAAATAAAAGGAGAATAAAGTGGAGGCCTAATAGGCCGGGGCGTTTAAGGCACCGGCTCCTAGGCTAGTTTAGCGCGGTTATACTCACAGGTCCTGCAACGACACGGATCGTGTTTGTCCAGGTAATGGCTCAGCGTATCCCAGCCTCCTCCTACGCGCACCATCACGTGACTACGCAAAATACGCACGAATATCAGAACCTTCGTATCGCCGATTCTGTATTTGCCCTCCGAAACGCGGATCATTGGGAACTGCGTCGGGCAGGTACATCTCTCCACCAGGTCGCGAACCTGAAATCAATCCGAAAGAGAAGAATTAAATCTTATCCAAAGGTAACTATATAAAAATATCAAGAATGTTATTGTTATCGATTATCGTTTGTCATAGTACCTAAGCTAATGTCATTTCGACTCAACTGATATGTTTTAACAAAAAAACAAACAATTAAAATAGAATAAAACCATAACAATTAAATAAACAATTATTTAGCCCATTGATCAATATTCGAGTTAATCGAGAAAATTATTATTCGTCTCGAATTGATTTATTTGTATGATTTCTAGGCTCATCTCGGCGTATGCCTCTGGATTTAGAATTTGTGGAAACTTTGCGTTACGAAACCATTTCGCGGGTGATTTCGCTCTTGTCCAAGTGGGAGTCATAGGTAACGACGGTGAGAGTCGTCGAAAGTCATCGCGAGATGGAACGGAGAGGAGAGGAAAAAAATCTCTCCGGTATCGTCGAGGGTTGGTGGTTTACCTGCTGCGACGCAGCCTTGTTAACAAAACGAACGCCCATCGCGAGCCGACTTCGTAGAATTTTCCTCGTCGTTCTCACCGCTAATTATCGCTCTCGCGCGCGCTTTTTTTTCAAGATGTTTTCTCCCTGTGTGTGTGGTTCTCCCTTCCGTGATTCATAGAGCCTTACGAGGAAAGAGATTTAAACATCGGGGCATGATAGGAATGATTTATCGAATATTTCTGCTTAAATTCAATAGATTTAAAGTTATATGAAATTTGAATCGTTTTTTTCTAATTCAATAAACAAAATGCATATCATTAAAGCGTATAGTTTCATTGTGTAGAAATGGAAAATACACTGTTAAAAAATAAATATTGAATTCGCTGAACGAAATAATTGTTTGGATTGCAGATACCAATCTTATTCCAACTAATATCTAATAATTTCAAACAATAATATTCATTTCATCTAATTAAATAGTTATTTATATATTTTCAAACAAGTAACAAATGGCTTCAACAATTTTTTTTTCGGTGAAAAATAAGAATATGAATCGGGTATTAAAAATTATTTCATTCGCCCTCGACTTTTTCCGGTGAAACTTTTTTCTTCCTCGGCGCTCGAGCCTCGGAGGCTCTCGGCGAGCGATTAAGCGCGAGAATATATTTCGAAGGAATCCGCCCATACGACCCGCTGTGAGCCGGCAACTATCGATCCGCGAGAGCACCCACACTCAGCCGGAATGTAAAAGCAGCCTCGTGCGAGAACGGCCATCTCCACGACGCTGGCGTTCAGACATATAGACTTTCGTTCGACTTCCCGTCGTAATTATCGGCTGAATGAGGCCGAGAGAATGAGCGAGCGAGAAAGAGGAAAAAAAAATTCGGACTTCCACGTCCGAGTTGTCTTCGCGAGCGAACAGACTTTGTGTTTTTTCTTCTTCGACTTCCTTATACTATTCATGCTAGCAAAAATTTTCAAGATGCGACCCCCAAAGACTTTTCAAAACCACCGATAAATAATAATCCACTTGAAATATTAGTAAAAATATATTTTAATAACAGAATAACCTTGTTCAACTCAAGACAGATAATAATTTTTTATTGCGCGATATTATTTATAATAACCACTAGGTATTATAAATATATAATTCGAATGAGAAATTGAACAATAATTATGATTAGTTATGATCGATTTTTTTTTATTTTTAATTACATGATTATTTTATGATTGTTCACTGTTTTTCTGAATAATACCTATACCGTATATTTTTTGAGAATAACGAATAAAATATTACAATTATACAATTTATGTGGAGGAAAGTGGGAAAATGAGGAGAGAAAATTCTTCGAAACAGAGAGAAAATCGAATATCGCGAATATCCGAATGATCGAACAGGCAGGCGCCTAGCTAGAGAGTAGAACCCGTGGAAATGACTCCGATAGGCCAGTCGATAAATCATCGAGAACGGCGCGGGCGAGCGTGGCTAGTGGTAGTATCGTTGTATTCGCGAACGAGGCACGTCTACCGAGACGCCCCATTGATTATTTATTATTTCGTTTAACGTCCCGGCTACTTTCCATCGCGATTCCGTTTCACGATATATGTTCGAGCGTAGATCGCGACGATAATAGCGTTTACGAAATTTTTCGGCGTAACTCGCTGTCGAGATTCCGATTTTTTCTCGTCTTCTTTCGTTTCTCTTCATTTATACCCACTTTTTTACCGAGATGACGTTTCTGATAAGAACGCGAACAAGAGGAAAGGTCATCCGCATACGGGATGTATACAGTGGCCCATTTACAACGCGTCTTATCAAATGCAATAATTTAATGATATCAGTAAGTTAATATAAACCTATAGAATTCCAGTACAAAAATATTAAAAATTTACATAAATTTTAACAGTAAATTCTGCCTAATATCGGATAATTCCTACGCTAAAAAACGTTTGTCGAAGCTACTTAATATTTATTTGAAGTTTTAGACATAAATATTTAATCTGATAAAATTAAATATGTGATTCAAAATGATTACGTATTAATTGAAATAAAATTGGCATCTGCCATTCGAAAAATTATTATATCTCGCAAATTAAATATCTATTTGAACGTATGCAAAATGCATTCGATAAAATTTTTTATTCACAATGTAATCACAATGATCGGTAAAAGTGAAACACCCGGTAGAGTCGAGCTCGTACATCGACGGACGCTCGAAAAGTCGAAATTCATAATCGAGGATAGGAGACCGGCAGCGATCGCTTATCGGTACTGAGCCCCGTGAAATATGTACGCGTTAGCGCTGAAAATCTGCCCGCGCGCGCTAAAGGACCGTTGGTATTCTATAACATAAATCGCGGCTGGCAAATTGCGATAGGCAATTATATCGCGATAGACCTCTCGGGAAAACGATATCTCCTGTGAGGATTCGCTCGAAATTTCATTCTCGAATTAAATCCTTAGAACGGGTGTTACACTCGGGTGCTGTAATTTCCAACGAGTTGAAAGATACGCTCGAATTCGCGGCTTGTTTACCGCGTGCGCGCGCGTGTGCGAGTACCGGTAATTAAAAGTTAAATTTAAACGTTGCGTTACGGTATACGGATACATTTACGAGCTCGATTTAACTCTCCTAGGCGTGAATTTACGATTAATTTTTCGTTTGTAATAAGGCGACGAACGCGTACTTAGCTTGTTACGAACACCTGTCGTTGTCGATATATCGTATTTTTTGCTTAGCGGAAAAATTATTATTACTTCCGGAGAATGTACGAGGGTAAGCGAAGAAAAAAAAATGTTCGAACAAGTCAAGATTGTTGATTATCGAATTATGTATCGTGGTGAAATTTAACAAGTGATTTTCGATAATATTTTTTCACGAATTTCCTTTAAAAAAGTTAATTATCCCCGATTTTAGGCACAGAAATATCAAACGTTTCCAGTTTTAACAGAGATTCATGTATGGAATTTATCATTAAACCTAAAATACAACGGAAGAATTTAATGCAATTTTAACATGTTATACAATCAAAATTTAGAAACTACTGATAAAAAAATAAAAAACGTTAACTTTATCTTTGCTGAAGTATGAAAAAAATAGTTGTAACACGAAATTGTTTTCGTTTAAAAAGTTTCATATTATTTTGATGTTCTAAATTAATAATTTCAGGTTATATATTTTTACGGTTTCAGAGCTTCAAAACGACATTATCGTTGTTTTGGAAATCGATTTTCTCGCTCGATACATCCAGGAGACCTCGGTAGCTCGATAGAGAGTTTTTGCGACAGAGCAATTGTCTACGTGTCGTTGACTTTGTAGGCTATTTCGTTTCCTGCGCGATCGCAAGACTGTCGCGCGAACGAGGCCTAATTGCTAATTAGGCTCCCAAAGAATCCATTTTTCTCCAAAAAAAATAAAAAGAAAACAAAATACGAAATTCTCAAAAGATATTTTTCACGCTCGTTAAAAAGTCCTTCTAATTGCATGTATAAAAGAGTTTCGAGAAATGCATAACGAGTTCGTTTCGGTGAGTTGATTCGAGAAAATCTGCGAGTTTTTAGTGAATGTGGGTTCGCTCTCGTTTTATTTTTACGGGGTGTGCACAAATCACTTGACTTTTTGGTGATCTGCGAAATTCTTGGTTTAAAATTCCTTCATCTTTTTGTTATTCCAATGCTTCAGTTTTGATGATGCAGTAACTCTAAATTTTTCCGCCAGCCAATCAAAATATTGTAGAAGATATATTTGATCTAATAGGGAAAATTATAAAATCTTATAATTGAACATAAAAGCGAAGGAACAAACGAAATAACATTTCAGTTCATAATTACTGCACACTGAAAAATTAGGAGCTAATAAGTGGCATTTTTTCTTAATTGACGTAATATTGATTGGAACAACGACGTTAAGGTAAATAACACTGCATTTCGCAAAGTCAATTTTGGATAATCAGCAATATTTGTTCTAATCATTTTATTGAAGATTCTTAATCAATGCAATGCGTAATGATTACACAAAGTTGATTATAGCATATTGATAAAATCATACTAGATTCTTGTTAAACTTTACAAGTTTAAAATGGGTCGAAACAACAATAGACACAACAACAAGTTAAATTGATAAACTCGCTGGATAGGTACAATAATGATAACTTAACAAGATAGTCTCATTCGTTACGACTATTAGCTTAATACTTTCATGATTTTTTCTAAAAATTCTGAAAATGTTGTTTGAAATCACCAGTTCTTCCTTTCAATGCGAGTCTTCGGAAATTTGTTATCTTGTTGGAGCACCCTGTATACATGAATGAGTGTCTCGATCGAGATTCGGACGATCGGTTTCTACGAAGAGTATATATATATATGTCTATAGACACGAGCGGGACAAAT
This sequence comes from Goniozus legneri, assembly GCA_003055095.1. Taxonomy (NCBI): domain Eukaryota; kingdom Metazoa; phylum Arthropoda; class Insecta; order Hymenoptera; family Bethylidae; genus Goniozus; species Goniozus legneri. The sequence continues at coordinate 69,913 of NCVS01000487.1, read as the reverse complement.
TGTACAGCGCATTACAGGTGAGCGGACAGGATGAATGGTTATGATGCTATAATGCAAGGCCGTCGCGCGAGCTGGCTTGTCGCTTACGTAATACTCCGCCTAGCCTGACGAGCGATACGGAATAGTGTATTATTGGTCTATAGAAAAGGAGTAAGCGAGACTTGTCGAAGGCGAGGCTAGGCTCCACCTATACTCCACGAATATTTCGGATTCCTCGTCACTTGCGTGCCAACCTGCGTTACGATTTTCGACGGGACGATCAAATTTTTGGAGAATGCCGAAAAGTTTCGAAAACTCTCTGGGGACCTCGCAAAGTGACATACAATCACGTACTGTTCAGACTTTTGCGAGTTAAATTTAAGGATTTACGCGACAAATGACACATTGTAGAAGCGATAAATGTGGCACTAGTGAAAGATAATTCCGCGTGAGCTATCTAAATAAACGGCATTAGTATCTAAATAAGGCGTGCGCATCGTCCTTGATAGTCATCGTGGGATTCGTGACATCCAATTATCGAGGCATTCGCGGTATAACAACGATACGCGATTGGCTCATGGAAAATAATTTATGTTGTCGTTATAAACAACGTGCGGTTTAATGGCATCGATGTGTACCTTGCAATATATATGTACCGTCAATTTTTTCCGTATACCTATTTAATTGTCATAATTAAGCGGGCTCTGTTTAACGCAAACATATACCGAAACAAACTCCGAGGTAAGAAGAAAGAAGGAAGAAAAATCGCTGACACGAATTCGAATAGAGTTTTATCGGATTCCGGGATAACGAGGCTTCTCACCTGGAAAAATTTTCACGCGCGTGAAAAAAGAGAAGAGAGGAATAAAATCGCATTCCACGATCATGTTGGGGCGAGTCAGTCGCACCCGCCGCGCTCGTCGCGCGTGGCTCGGATTACCGTTCGCATATCTTCGCGCAATTGGATTATTCACTTCTGGATTCTAAATGTCGATTCGAGATTACACTAAAGAAAGTGGGACCTAACTAAGTGGCATTTCCTCTTAGTTGGTCTGATGTTGACTATATAAAAATAACGATAGGTATTATTCCTTGTGAATAACATTGGCATTTGCAATTAGCAATGTGTTTTAATCATTTTATTAAAGATATTTGATCAATGCGAACATTCCTAATGACTATACAAAATTTAATTTCATCTTTCCATAAATTTATACTTAATTTTTGTCGGAATCTAAAAATTTGAAATGTGTCAAAACAACAATATACTCAATATGGTGGGTTGATGAACTCGCTTGATAAATACAACAATGATAACTTTAGGAAGTAGTTTTATTGATTGTTAACGTGTAATTTTTCGAGCAAAGATTATGGCAAATCTCAAAACGTTGAATCGTTTAAACGGGATAACCGATCATCTGGAGAACGGCAATTATCGGTAATATTCGTTATTACACGCGTTATCATCAGCGCCGAGCGTGTTGATCGATTTTTATGTCGACTCCGATTCACGTTCAGTCGATTAGCCACAACGCGTACTGCATCCCCCTTCTAATATCGCTGAGGATTAGATACTCCGTCGGAAGGCAATGACCGATAATGACGCCGTAATTCAATAAATGCGATAAACATAACTTTGCACGGGAAACATTCTCAATCGATCGATTACGATGCACCTTTGTAAATAACGTACTCAGAATATTCGGTTAATGAGAAAAGAAAAACCTATAATGGATAAGTTCAAATTTACGTTTCAGTTATACGTTCATAATTCACGTTTAGTCCATCTACCAGCCTGTATTTTTCTACTGGGCAGTTTGCCTTACACAGAAGTATTACCGATTAGGCTACCGTCATTATAATTTATTTCATTTTATCTCTATCTCGAATAGACAAAACCCAAAAAATGGACAAGAGATGGACGTGGGCACATTACCTAATCTCGGCATAATCTTCCTAGCTTTTGGCTGGTGTCTCTCGTAGCAAAGAACGAGAGAACGAGAGAACGAAAGAGAGAGAGAGAGAGAGAGAGAGAGAGAGAGAGAGAGAGAGAGAAGTTTAGATTCAGGGGCCATAGGTAAAGCGCCTCCCGCACGGAGAAAGTGATAGAACGGGACCCGCTTCGTTCGCTCGCTCGCCAGAGCTGGATAACTCCTTAGATCCTGATCGCTATCGTGTCGAGAGCTCTATCGTCGAGCGACCATCTATTCCCAGGTAGTGAGAAGCGCTCGTGTGCGTCCGTGTATATGTTCACCACGCGCGGAGCGGGGGAGGACACGACGCGTCGTGGGAAGTAGCCAGAGTCTCTCGATACATACGTGGATCTCGATCGAGAGTTATAATACACCGATACGACGAAGCGTGCGAGCTCGTTATCTTTTTTTGTATAACAGATTCTGAAATCTCAAAAATTATGACAATCGAAATTATAATTAAGGTTGTTCGATGAAATTAGCTTTTTTCAATAAAATAATTGGTTCGATCATTCAACTCAATAATTTCAATTTAGATGTTATCTAAGATTACATTTACACAAATTAATTTGTTTACTCATTTACTGATATTAATAAATAATTATTTTTCGACTCGAGTATTTTTATGCATACTGAAAAATTGGTAACTACTTCAAAAACGGCGGAATAAAATTTTTGTGAGTGTTTACTTTAAATTAAAATATTCCTGAAACTACACGTATCTTTAAAATTACTTTGTCGTTTGAATAATTTTAAACAGAAATGGTCTTTTTCAACTTTTTAAATTATCAACAAAAATTTGTGGACTTGTACTATTCTGTGTAGTATTTCCATTCTCACAACCTCCTAGAATTATATGGTATTTCATTTTTTTCCATAGCAGTAGCAAATTCATCTAGAGATTTCACCGCGAGGAAAGAATTTTCTTGTGTGGGAGAATCGGTACCTCTCAGCGCGATTCGCGTCTTTTTTTATTTTTCCTGTAAACTTTTACATCCGATAGACTCGAACCGATACCACCGATGATATGACGCTGCGAATTCCTAAGGAGAATTTCCGACTCTCGAGATCCAGAGATGCAATTGTGAATGTTTAATCAGGAATTATTCTACAGTCTTTATCGAACGTGTAATTTATGAAAGTATTTTCTCGTGTTTGACGTTTTTTGAGTAGATAAGTGGATTATCGACGTTCTAATTCCGTCCGCCGTGTCGGAATCGAATGGGAATTCGATTTTATCTGGAATGATTTTCTCCCTTTTCATTCACGCGCTTCGTCGGAAATCGTTAACGCTTTGGAGGCCGAGGTTGAATGTAGTAATTTATCGAGCGCGATCTTTTATGGATCGCCGAAGATCGAGATATAATCGGCGAGTACGTATAAATGATGTCACGACAAGAGCAGAAGATATAGCGATGTACAAACGACAATTATATTTCGATGTTTGATCCATTAATTTTCTTCAAGATCGAGAAAAATTCTGCATTTTTTCTATTCGTGAAAAGTAAATAAAAAGATTTTATTACAGGCAGCTTCAATTTGGTGCAAATATAAACTGAACGTTAACAAAATTTATTATTGAATTTCCTTTCTTTGATCCTAGAAATGTTTCCCTTAAAAACTTTTTGCTCGGTAAAAACGAATTTGAAGAAAAAAATTCTGGGCCGGTGAGACTGTCAAAAGTCTGAAAAATAGTAAAAAGTATTTAACCAATTTCTTGATTAATTAGCTGGTAGTGTTTGATGTTGGATATATTATGGCCTGAAGGTAGAAAAACGAAGGGTTCGAGTAGATTATATCCAAACGAAACGAGAGATTCGCGCGGATTTAGCGATAAGAATCGCATTTCTCGCAGTTTATTCAGTTGAGGAATTTTTGCGCTCGACGTTTGAAACGCGCGTGTCGTTAAACCCTCTTTTTCCTATTATTTTTTTACCTGTTTCTCGTTCAACATCCCGCTCGACGCGAGATAAAAAAGGTCTAGACGCACGAGCGATTAACGCGACGTCAATTCTCCACTAATGCCACGAGCCTCTGTCGATAACGCATGTAAATTCCACTCGTCAGGAACAATATGTCTGCTGGAACGATGTAGACAAAAAGAGTGTGTGAGAGAGAGAGAGAGAGAGAGAAAGCGATAAACCGAGAGATATTTCATATTCTCAGAAGGACAGAAACGAATGAATATTCGAAGAAAAACTTCCTGACATAACGGGGAGAGAAGAAATTCCGATTTCTGGCAATCGGAGCGCGATGTCGTCTATTTCAAGTCGGTTAGCGCCTCGGATACTCCTATATGGGCGTAAAAATCGTACTTGAGGTATTCGCGCGAGAAAACTGGTCGATTCTGCTTAACGGTTGACAAATAAGCGAGAGCAGTGGAAAAGCTCTGGCTGTATATTCTCTCAAGATGGAATAAAACTGGTCTCGATGTGTCGAAGGTAGGAGATAAAAGGGGCCAACAATCACCGGAGAAAGAGAGAGAGAGACTGGATCTCCTTTCGAGGGGCGATCCGATGAGACGATTGCGCGCTCCTTCCCCCGATGTTATTTCTGTCAACGGTTGCGTATTTTATCCAACCGCGGGAGAGGTTTCAATTTACGAACGATATTCCCGGGTATCGCGAGAGAGCCCGCGATTTTACAGTCGCGATTGTACCGAATGAGGGGAGAGGGAGGAGCTAGGTATCCCGCGTAATTTGTACCAGCCGGACTGCGGTATACAGGGTGTCGATAAATTACCACACCTTTGAATAGGTATCTCGCGAAATTCCGAGCAAAAAGTTTTTCTTCCGGCCTATAGACGTCTCCATGTATTTGGATTTTTTGTTAGTCAATTCTAGATGATTCGGTTGATGATTTTTGTTGTTCAGTTCTATAGGTGTGAGTCTGTCTGATGATCAGCAACTAATTCTTATTTCTTTACATTAATCCGAAATTATTCGGGATTATCCAAAGTCATCTATGTATACTACTCAAAAAATCAAAGGGACACTTGCCATTTGCAGAAGACTGCATGTATTTCAATTAAAAATCATTGAATCAAATCAAGCAGGTGGTCATTTCAGAAAGGAAGATTCAAGTTTTAAAACGATTCTTTTATCAATAGAATTTGATCGCATTTAGCTAATGTGGAATATATAGTTATCTGAAAATGTGCTGTCTTATTAATTTTTTTTAGGAGCGTATACATGGATAATAAAATAGAACCCCCGTATGATAATTCGAAAATCAGGAATCATACGTTATACGGAAAAATAAAAAGGAACAATTCACTCAAAATTCCACTACCAGTCTGTTGGGTGATGAGATTATTGTAATTCTGAGACACCCTGTACAAGGCGAGCCCTTGAATCTGTTTTCTTCTCTCGCCCAGAGATACTGTGGGAATGTACTCTCTCTCTCTCTCTCTCTCACTCTAGAGAAGACAGAAGTGCGAGAAGAGACGAAATAGCAGCAATAAAGGGACAAAAGAGGAATTATAATGAGTGAGAGAGAAAGGGAAGAGGATCGCGTGGGCGGGACACTCCTCTCTCGCTCGCGAACGACTTTTAATAACCTCTTCGATTTATCAACGCGCCGATCCTAATTAGTATGTTTCGAGCGGTCGCTTTAATATATGCACGCGGCTCTCTTTGCGCTCTTCGCGCGTCCATATTTTTCATTATATTCTCGCGACTGCTCCTCGATCGAAAATTCTCGAGCGACGGAATAATCGTCGGTGCGTCACGCTTGCGTAAGTCGCTCGTGTTCTTTTCTTTGACCCTATACGCGCATATGTATTTATGTATACTCGAGCGAACTCTCGGGATAAATTATGCGCGTCACGACGCATCGTTTCGTGAGCTCGATTCGGCGCGAGCTCGGTACCGATACAATGAGCCTATTGATTCAGGTGACGTGCGCGGAGACGTACGAACTAGACAACTCGAAAATTACGATTCCGTCATTTCCTGGGATCGCTCGTCGGACGTGTAACTCGTTTCTCCTTCGAGGAACGCTCTTCGGGTAAATATCAATGGGCTGAAATTGCCGGGTATCGATCGGAAGGTAGACGAAGAAGGAGAGAGAGGGAGAGAGAGAAAGAACTAATAGACTGTATAAACAAAATCAAACTGAATATTTAGTTGTAGGTATGTTGACGATAGAATATCCTATTAAATCAAACAAATATTATGTTTGTGAAAACGATTTATCAAGTTCTACCGGAATCACCGAGATTAGTCAGATTTTTAACCCTTACTTAAACCTTCGATCTCCGTCATCTTGTCTAAGTCGTTATTTAAAGGATTATCATTATTTAGCAGTTGCTTTTAGAAGGATATGGAACATAATTATCATTTATAAATACTATTGTTATCCTCGAGATATTCCATGGGAGATGTTACAGATTCTAATTAAGATTGACGAACTATATGGATTAAACTTTGATATAACGCAAGAAAAGATTTTCGTAAAGTCATAATAATGTCTTAACACTAACACTTGCACCCCAGCTTCCTAACACCCAAGCACCCTAACAGTAAGATCTACTCTATTTTTAAACTCTATAGTCGACGATGAACTTTGCAGGGTAAAATAGCAAGTCGCGAAGTCTTTGAGAACTCTAATTTGATCATCGTCAAATTAAAGAAACTAATTTTAGTCCTTCATATACCACAGGACGCTCTTGCAGGATTAATCTAGACTCATTTGTATATCGGCATAATGAAATATCAGAGGAAAGTAAGTTCAGCAGATTTTAGTTAATAATAAAATTGTGATTTGGGACATTTTCTTAGATGTGTACCCCAGTGTGTATTAATAGTTCATTTAAGAACCTTTTTCTCACTAAAATGGGAGATTAGTAATATCGTGTACGAAAAATAAAAATGCGGTACCAAGCGCGCCGATATTCACCGCTTCCAGGTATATACAACATGTATATGTATATGTATATAATACAACAGTTAGAATCGATCGCTGGCGCACACGCATAATGGAACTTCGCAAAAGCTTCCTACGGGCACGCAAAGTTACACCGAACGATATATATACCAACGTATCTTCGGACGCAACAGCGAAGTGCGTATCGATTCGCGAATTACTTCCCCGCCCTCTGAACTTGGAAATTCCCAAGAAAAACGGCAAATATTCTGGAAGATTTTTCGCCAGGATCGAAAAATTTTCTACGATCAATAGAACAATTTCGGCCAATGAGATTGGTGCTGCCGAGTCTGAGGCTATTTATACAGACTCTGATTGGTAGCGGCAGGTGAATTTTCTCCGAATTCCAATTCTCTGGCGTCGATAATAGCTTCGAGTTTAATCTCGATTCGAAACCCAGTTTCGTTAAACTACATACGGTAATTGAGCTTTTGGCTTCTCGAGGATATTTTTCCTTTGCGACGAGTGAAAATTGAAACAGAAAATTCGCCGAGCCTTGGTGGTAAAATATCGCACGGAACCACTGTAGAGCTTTTCGCGTGGTAGCGTGAGAGGGCGGGATGACGAAGTCGGGCGTTGCGCACACTGAGCGTCCCGGCGCTGCCGGCGCTCTCTCCTCCGCAATCAATACGACCTGGCGCAATACCGTTGTGTACCGTGAAAGCTCTCCCGACCTCGACTTTTTCGCACATCCCGTATCTCGCCTTTTCCCTCACGATTTGATGCCTCCGAAAGAAGCTTCCAAGGTAACTCCATCGACAGGAAAAAGTCAATATATAAGTACGAAAGATCCTCCAAAAATCGGCTGACAGAACATTTTTTCGTTATTTGTTATTTACAATAAAAAATATATTTTAAATATTTTTTTTTTTTTTAAATAAAATGATTTAATCAAGGGGTCGTTTGTCGAGTCGAAATTTTTGTCCCTTCTGTAAAATGTAACAAAGAGGTTTATGAGTTCGATAGGGGCCGATCGTGTTACACCCCACGCAATGAGATGATTCGATGATAAAGAGCGCGTGTGTAATGTGAGACGAGAGAAAGTGATTATAAGTAGAGGGTATTTTTTTTATACACAATCGTAAAAAAGAAGCGTCCCCTCGAGAACCGATCGGTCCAATTGCAAATTTTCACGAGGCTATTGACCTCCTCTCCCTCACACACATACTCAGATATATTTTCATCGTTTCATTCTAGGTATATCAAAACAATGATATGAAAAATTTGTTATTTTATTTTTTCAATAAGTGTCGCATGAGTTTAGTTTGTTCGATATTATTAAAAAATTATTTTTATTATCTCTGAATTGAAATTTTTCATTCATTCTTTGATTCTTTTTTCTTCCAGATCGGATTCATCATATCCAATTTCACAGAGCAGCTGTATTTACCTATAAGAGATTCTCTCCCTCTAATAATTTCGCATCAACGTGACTAGTCGCGATTAGAACGTTCGCATCGGAAAATAAAGAAAATCGTAATTCAATACAAACTCACGCTTGAAATAAACCAGGCGACGAATTCCGTTCTAATGACCAAGCGCGAGGTAATGCGAGACGCGATTCGTCTTTTGGCTAATGCCCCTCTCTATCTATATAAGCGACTTAGGAATTTCTAGACCGCCGGGCTTCTGGTCACCGCACTCCGCCGGAGCGAGATAGATGTAAAAGGCCAAAGGGACGATAAACGTTCAAGAATCACACCAAGTGCGCTTTATTGGAATAACCTAGATGTCCCGGTGTCGAAGTTCTCATGTACATCTAACGCGAATATCGGTATTATTACATCGGTTTGGGAAAACTCTTCCACTACGGTACACCGCGCTCTCTTCGCTTTGCATTCCGCGAAATCTACGTGATGTCGCGTAAATCTCGTTGTTTACGTCTCTTCTCACTTTCTCTCTCTCTCTCTCTCTCTCTCTCTCTCTCTCTCTCTCTCTATCTCCCTCTCTCGATTCGAGGCACGATCAGGAAATCTTTTCTGCTTATTCTTATTCGACCCGCTAGAATATTGTCGTACGCGATCAGACTCTTGGTATTATTTTTGGATCTCTATAAAAAAAAAGTAATGAAAGAGAGAGAGAGAGAGAAGAGCCAGAGGATAGAAAAGTATCCAGCTATCACGTGCAGTTCTTTCGTTCCGCTCGCGGGTTTATCGGCACGAAGCTTAGAATTATTAAGTCGCATTACTTGTAATTACAGCGTTGCAACGATTCACTAGGTCAGCGATCTTTCACGCGGTATTTAATTTCTGACCCATATTTTCGCGTTATTCCGTGACCCTCCCACGATCCTCCTCTCTCATTCTCATGGGTTGTCACTGAGCATCTCGTCCCTCGCACTCTTTAATCGTTTGTTTATCGACGGAACGATATCGATTAAGATTTTATAAATAGCAGAATTTTTTTAAATAAAATTTATATTGATTTTGCACGATGATCTGTAACGAAATTATTTCGATGAAAATTTCGAATAAAATATTTCTTCTAAATCTAATCGAATATTTTGTCAAAATTAAAATTTGTGTTCATTGAGTCTGGTGGTTTTCTAACGAATACTTTGCGATTTTTTTTTCTGCCTTACTCATACCATGAATTTCACTGCCGTATTTCGTACGCGATCGATAGGAAATTTCAGTCTCGCAGTTGCGATATGTAAACCTCGCAAGAGAATCCCTCGCAGGTGTATTTCATAATCGAACGTACCACATAGACGTTAGGTATTTCTATGAGCTGGTCTTATCTACGGAAATGAGGCGACGCGACAAAGAAATTTACCGAAAAACAGAAAATGTGTACAACGCGGTATAACAGTCGATAGTTTTCGAAGCGATGAAGCGAAGCCTACCGATACTGGTTGACCCGAATACGAGCCTTGATGTTATGCGACGTTATATTTAGAAGTTGAGTTAGAGGAGCGAGGAAAAAAATACCCAAAACGGAGGGAACGATAAGGAGGTAACATTGAATGTAGATAACAGCAAACCGGAGATCGGATATAAAGTCTTTTGTGAAAGTAATAGTATATGTACACGAGGACAGTGCGTCATTGTCAGACGGAGAATGATTAGCAAACACTTACACTCGGAGCCACCGAACGAGTCAATTACAATAGTAGCGGACTTCTCCAATCCCGTGTTATTTTCGTCACAAAAAGACGATCGGTGATTTCCTCAACTTCCTGTTCGTGATCGGAAAAGGAACCTATTTTAATTATCAATTACCGTGGTGAGTTTGCCTTCCCTTTTCTGAGCTTCACGTTTGAACTTGACACGAAATGGCCAAAGGCGATCGATAAAAGGAGCTTTATCCAGCGCTTGCGAAGGACATGCCGGCTGTTCGAAGGTCGGAGCAAGCGCCGAGAAATGAGAGATACTATTCTATCAACGGTTCGTATATTTCCTCTTGTTCAAGGCTTTGCGAGATTCGCGTCATTGAAGACCAAGGCACGCGAGAATTTGTTAGAAGAGGTCGTCTGGACGGATCGATGCTAGCCTTATGGGGTTGTTAACCGAACGTTACAATCAAGTCTCGTTTTGGCATCGACATGCACTGAGAGAGAGAAATTGGCAATTTCAAACAATATTTCGGTAACTTTTACGGAGTCGTAAACGTTCGAAAATAAAATGAAAACAAGAATAATCAACCGAATAAGACTACTTTGTAAAGTTATTATTATTGTACTTATAAAGTACAACTGATATACACATGTATTCTATACTGCCGATTTTACACATTTTGAACTTTGTAGATTGCAATGAAAATCTAGTATAATTTTATCAAGAAATTAGAACAAGTGGGTGGAGTTCCGAAAGCATAGCTACGAGTTTTGCGATGAAATTTTGTACAAAGGTAGTTTTTGGCAACATATGAAGATCCCCCAAGGGATTTTTGGCGGAAATCAACTGTTCACCCCCTACAGCCTCCCAAAGTTCACCCCCAAAAAATGGTTTTTTTTTAATATCTCGAGAACCGTTGGAGATAGAAAGTTGTTATTGGCGTCAAAATTTTTGTTTTCACAAAAAAAGCGGGCACCATCGCGCCCTGCGATCCAGTCGTGCGGCGCGGGCCCGCGTAGGAGACCGCGTAGCGGCGGTCTTGTTCTCGAGATATCGAGAAAACTCCAAAAAACCATAAAAAACGAATTTACTCAAAAAGTATTAATTTTACAAAAAAAATGATAGAATTCTTTTTTATAGAGCTTGTAAAAACAAAAATTTTGACGCCAATAACAACTTTCTATCTCCAACGGTTCTCGAGATATTAAAAAAAAAACCACTTTTTGGGGGTGAACTTTGGGGGGCTGTAGGGGGTGAACAGTTGATTTCCGCCAAAAATTCCTTGGGGGATCTTCATATGTTGCCAAAAACTACCTTTGTGGAAAATTTCATCGCAAAACTCGTAGCTATGCTTTCGGAACTTTATCCCTGATTTTCCAAAATTGATTTTATTGTAGAATGTAATGTGTCATTTAGAATGAATAACATCATTATTAGAATGAACTACTCTTGTTATTTTTCGTATACTGTGTCTAATGTTTGTTTCATTCATCGATTGGGTAAAGACGTGAAAATTTAAAGCGAATTCGGCTAAAACGAAACATAAATATGAGAGAAGGTGACAAAAGGACTCGTGGACATTCAGAGGATCGATCGACGGATTTAGCACTGGTTACCGAGCGCTCTTTGTCATTTATCTCCTCTTCTCCGGTCTTTTCTCGCGAGCGTGTCGCAGCTCCGGGCAAACACGACAGCGCGACATCGGTTTCCGGGTGGCGGTAAGAATCATTCTGGACAATATTGCCTTTCGCACGCCCACACACGATTCTCGATATGGCCGGACACTCGCGCGCACGCGAACTTCGCGACTTGTCATGAGACTTTCCCTGTGTTTACAAGTATGTACTATAACACGCATAGAACACAGAACTCTCTCGTGTTTCACCAAAAACGAGTCAATTTCGCATTCCGTTTTCTCCAATATAGATTTTATCGATACTTCGATAGAGGCGCGTCGATAAGAAAAGACTTCGTATTCGAAGGATCATGCGTAAATCAAGGTAAAGTTTTCCTTCGTACTTCGGTCGGAAGACCGGCTTCGATATAGTTGGAACGAAAGCATAACATTCCTGCCCGCGTGAAAAATTGCTCGGCTTCGTCTCGGTTGACAATTACATGTAATCTAATAGTTTTCTCATTCACTTCCTTCGGTTTGAAATATATTATCAAGAAAGTGTTTACTGTCGCCTCGAGTATTATAAAGCGCAGTGCAGGAATGTCAAACATTCCGCCCTTGTAATGCAATATATTTTTATGGCGATACGTGTGTATCGAAAGCGCCTCGCAAAGATGACGAGAGTCGGCAATCTCGATGAAACGAGAAAGAAAAGCGAGGATAATCGTTACGCAAGCCGAGAGAATTCGCCTGGAAAATAACGAGGCTCATTTAGACCATTCTTCATAATAATAATAAGCGTATTGCGCCTCCAGTACAATGTTACAATGTAACATAACAGTGCACAGCGAAGCGTTATTAATGCCCCCTTCGCGATCGCGCCCTTTCGATATACCGAACCCGACGACGAAATTCACCGGGGCTCGTCGAGAGAGTCGAGCCTCAATCGGAAAGCCTCGGAAAATCGCCGTCCCGCATAATAAAGGTTAGCGCCGTGTGGCGCCGATGTTTTTAACGAGGTCGAGCGTGACCGATGAACGAGAGGAAGTTTGTCGGATAAGCGAAATTGCGGAACGAGAGTTTATCACTTTCCTTTTCTCTCTCGTTTCTCGATTCAATTTTTCAATGAGTTTACTCAACGTTAAATAACGTTATTTTATTTCCCATTTTCAGTATAGTGATATATATATATAGATTAGTACGGTACAGTCGATAAAAAACTACACCAGAACCCTGCCCGCGAGTTGCGAATAAATTCGAGAAATTATTTCGAGAAGATTGAAAATTTCGATGTTCCGATTGGCGAATTTCTCTATTCGCCGAGGGCGTGAATTGTCGCGGAAGACATTATCACCGTGACGGACCGTGTACGTAGATCCTCGTTGCGCAATATCGCTCGTAAAACTTTCTTGCTAAATTACGTACTTTACGATGCAGACGCGAGAAAAGTCGCAGCGAAAACGTAGCCCTGGCTCGAGGTTATCGCCGATAATCTATAAAAAGAGATAGACACTAGGCATAGAGCTTTTCGTTATCGCCGTGAGTTATCCACGGGACCACTTTTTTCTCTCGATAAAACGGCTCTTATCTTCTCGATCCAGCGCTGGAATACATTTTGGATTGCGTGTACAAAATTAATTGTTCACGGTAGTGAGAAATTTCAAAATTTCTCATCGTAATGGAAACTACACTGAAGAAGGTAAAAGCGAACTAAATGACATTTTCTCTCAGTTGGCGTGATATTGATTGTAATAACGATGTTATTCATCATGAATAACGTTGCATTTTGCAAAGAAATCAATTTTGGAGAATCAGCAATGTTTGTTCTGATCATCTTATTCAAGATTCTTGATCAATGGCTGTAGAAAGTCGATTGTTGTTAGAATCTAAAAATATGAAATACCTATGTAAAACCAACAATAGTATACACAACATGTTGAGTTGATGAACCCATTTGGTGAATACGACAATACTAACTTTACAAAGTAGTCTCATTCGTTACGACTATTCAGACTCGTGAACGTTTACGACTCTGTAAAAGTTATCCAAATGTTGTTTGAAATTACCATCTTTTTTTCTTTCAGTGTAAATTCGCGTTTACTCGACAAAGCAACGTACCCCATTTAATCCTAATCGATGGGTGGAGAAGTGAAATATTTTGGGAAGAAAGTTGTATCGAATACTTTTTTACGAAAAAATCACTGCAGCGAGATGGCGCGGTGCCCACGGTATCGCCGACGTCGGATAAAGATTGCGGTAGAAGAGGAGAGCGACGACAGAATCGATTTGGCTCTCTCGCTCGACCGGTGTACAGTTAAAAAGAGTCCGGCATAGAACGAGAGAGCGTCGGGTGTGTATACCGCGGTAACGAAAATAAATGAACAGTCGAAATATAGTCGTCTTAGTCGCTCGACTGCTGATTTACCGCGAAATCGGTTTCTACGTCGCGAGAGGAGTCAACCGTAGCGGGTCCGGTAGCTGCACTACCGTTAGCCGATTTGTTATTCGAAAGAGATCTCGGATTCGCGACACCGTCCCGTCCGCGGGCGAAACTACGGGCGCGCGAATTTGCGTAACTCTCGCGGCTGTTTGAGCGGCATTAACTGCGAAACGAGACGTCGATCGGTTCTCTGGCGTCTCGTTTATACCCGAGTGACATTCTCCGCAGTCTATGTACGCACGCTAATTGATCGTGCGCCCTCGCGATTCGACGAACCCGCTTTGTTTTCGTACGAGATATCGGCGAAATCGTCCGATTGGCATTTCTTGGGAAAATCCCGAGTGAGAAAAACTCAGCCAGGTCGATAAATTCGCCCATTTTACTGCTCTTTTTATTCGGTAGAACGTCGAGACGCGTTTTACACGACGCAATTCATCTGGATATGCTAATTCCGTTGATACCCACGTGAGAAACGTCGATTGGACTCGACCGCGCGGCCTATCGAATGAAAACGAGTCTCTTGCTCTCTCTTTCTCTCTCGCGTGAAAAAATATTTTTTCGCGCTCGTCCTTCGCGATAGAGAGGGGGTAGCTACATGGAAAAATAAGAGAGCCAACTAAGTGGCATTTTTTCTTAGCTGGCGTGTTATTCATTGTAAATAACATTGCATTATTGTTGCAATGAAGTCAATTTTGGGGGATCAACTCATTTTATTTAAGATTCTTGATTCAAATATTCATAATAACTACACAAGATTGAATCTCGTTTCCTGATAAAATCACACTAGGTCTTTGTTAGAAATTGAAAAAATTTGTACAAATTTGTATTGTGTCAAAACAACAATACACAACAGCATGTTGGTTTGATAAATTCACTTGATAGGTACAACAATGATAACTTTACATTCTTATTCGCTGCGATTTAATCTATAAGCTCGTAAACTTTCATGACTGTAAAAGTTATTAAAATGTTTTAAACCACCAATTTTTGTCTTTTGGTATAATAATCCAAAATTGAGCGATTGAAGGAAGACCGAAAGCGAACGAGTTGGGACGCACGGGAAGCAAATAGTCGGCTGTCCTCGAGGACCGAAAAGGGCCTCCTCGAGTGTAAAGCGAGTGTCCGGGGGGATCTCGAGGGAAGTCGACAAACTAGATTGCGTCCTCGTATAGCGCACGAATTTTCTCGTTCCTCTTCTACTCCACCGGAAGTGAAGTACCAAAAGGGGAAAAAATAATAGAAATTATTTGTGCAATTTGCATAACTGTAACTCTCGTCGAGCTTTTTTACGCGCAAAGTGGGGTATTAACTTTAATCTCCTTAAATATCTAGAATCACGACGGCGAGAGTGATCGGCTTGTCGAACACGATTCCGTTTTACAGAGACCAGTCGAACGCGAGCTACTGTCGCTTCGTGGCGTTAGAGACGGCTTTTATTTTTTTTCATGTGGCGATTTATAATCCTGTCTCATTGTTTGTTTTGATTTACTACACTATGTCAATGTTACAAAGTGAAAAATATCGAGTTCTCCAATTTTATTTTGCTTTTCGTTACTTTGTTATTGTTTTGTTTTCAATGTTGTTGTATTGTTGTTTTATTTTTTTACTGTTATAAATTCCATACTATTGTATAAGTTACTATACGCATGTCGACTACAAATATCAGTATTAGTTTTTATGTCAACATTTTCGTATATTTTATTCAACTGTGGTTCATTCTCGTTCTACTTTGCGACTCATGTATAATTTTTTATTGCAGTTTCCTTATCTCTGTAGTAAAAATCAACAACGATATTAATGTCAGAGTCTTGGTTACTTTGCTGGCTCGAAACGCGATAGTGCATCGCGTGTGACTTCTCCCCTTCGGCTTTACTCCATCGTCGTGCCGAGGTACGATATTAGGAATGGCCGTGGGGTGCCAAAAGCAGAAGAAAGAACGATATTGGCGAACTGAGAAGCCCAAGAGAATGGAATTTACGAATTTCGTTAGTCTCGGAGTTTATGAAAATTTCCACGTAATTCTATACGTTTCGAGTGGAGTTTGTGGAATTCTTTGCATACAAACGAGATTCGACACTGTTATATTTTTCGTTTCCCGCTTAGTCTGGTTATCTCCGGCGTGATATTGTTACACGACAATTCATCGTTAGGGGAGAAAAAATATAAAGTTGCATATATTCATACAACATATTTCTGCCTACGTAGACACATATTTCAGAGTACCACGACCCATTAACCCTTTTGAGTTTTTAACGAGTTTGAGGCAAGAAAAAAGCACTCGCGCAGTCGTCGTATACGTTCAACGCCCACTCCAATTAGTCTCGAGAAAACGTAACGCGTACGAGTCTGTGCTATAAGGCCTCGCAAGAAATGCATATCGCGAAATTACAACCGAGAGGACGGGAAACCAGGCCGCGTGTTGGTCGCGATTTGCGAAATAGGCTCGTCGTTTTATCCGTGGGATCTTCGCAGCTGTCGTTAAATAAAGTCGATTCACCATCATAAGTTGGAAATATTTATAAAATTCTAACATTTTAACTATGTGGAACGTTTATACATCCGTATGTATTATTCGTATCCACACTTTTCCTCTCACTTACCCTCTTTTTAATTTTTGCATTGATTATTTCGTCAAATAACCCCCATCTGGAAGCTAAATCTTCATTTTCAATCTTTAAACGTTTATGTAAAGTAAAATTAACGATTCTAAACCTATGCCTACTCTTAAATGCATATTTAGCCATTTTCAACAAATTTTCCTCCTTGGTTTTAATTATTATTCTATTTTATTTATTTAATTTTCTCATGATCTATGAGTACTGTAATTATTTATATCAGATTCAAGTAAAATATTATCTGGGCAGATTGGACTATTCTGTCTAGTGGCTAGCTAGTTTTTACCTAGATGTGCGAAATTCATTTTTCCCACTTATTGCTAGCTAGCAACTAGCTAGTTCTTAACGTGAGAACGATTGATACGAGAATAATCAATAGGAGGTTCCAGCATATAGGCCAAGCAAGGTGATTGTCGCTCTCAGAAGTTAAGCAGATGTTGTTTCAGTCGGATGGGTGAGCCGGTGATTCTTCAGAATATAAAAATTCGTATACATGTTTCACGTTTTCAAATGATCGTTCTTAATTAAAGATAACTTATACATAATTGTATGATAAAAAAATAACCGGATCATGTACAATTTCAAATAACTTGAAAAATTTGAGTTTTCCTTCTTTTTTTGACCGCGTACACTAAATGGGGCTAAGTCAGTAACGTTAGCTATAGTGCCGGGTTAAAAAAAGCGTAAAGTATCCAACTAGCACCAAGCTAGTTACGTTAGCTAGGACCAAGCCAGTAATACTAACTAGCGGCAAGATAATACCTAGTCTGGCTAGCTAGTTTCTATCTAACCGCTAGATTATTTTCTACCTGTGGAAACTTTTGGAATTGAAACAGAGCCATGTTGCGAAAAGAAGTCTAATTATTTTATAAAATGTCGATACGTTAGTACGTAGCTTGAAAATCATTAGGGTGATAGATGGTTGATATTATCTTTTTCATTTCTTCTTTTTTCACAAACATTTTACGTGTTTCTTCCAATTACTTCTACTGAACACAAAAAATGAATGAAAAAATGTATTTTCTTATGCAAATTTTCATTTATTGGGCTAATTACTATTTTTATTGTTAGGATAAGATAATTTTAAAATTATGATGTATCAACAGGGGTCCTTTTAAAAAATTCGATAAATTAAAATAAAATTAAACGTCTCGAAATATATCGTCGAATTATCGTCAGTGACAATTTGATGATATCGCGATAATCGAGGAATTTCTATGTTCGACAACATGTCATCGGAATAAATCCAAATGAAGATCAACCGAGATCGATGATATCGGGTCTCATCGAAATCTCCCAGCGGGATCTTATCCACGTTTGATCCCGATCGCGCAACCGTATTTTCACCCGAGAGTTTTTCGTTTCCCAATGGAGTGACGAGCGAAGACAACGCACTTGGAATATCACGAAAGATCGCCGATGGCTCATAGATACTTTCATATTCCCGGTTCAGCTTGGACCTAGTTCCCCTCTCTCCTTGCTCCGCCTACGCGACTTTCGGCTTCCGACTCGATCGACACGAGCATACGTAATTCGGCTGCCGCGTTTTCGTTTCACTAGCTCCGTACGAAATTTCATTTATTTATGGTAATTTTACAATACGGATTATCCCAGCAAGTCTCCCCTCCGAACACGATAATACAATAGCTGATTGTGAGTTATTCGGGAACTCGAAAGTGTCAACGGAAAAATTTTAATCGATGGCATATTCATTTTTCTTGAAAATCTTGTTTGGGATTTCTAACGACAACTTTAATTTTTAGTTTATTTTTTGATACCGAGCGAAGAAGAATAACAATAGATTAACCCTTAATACTATTTTCCCGGATTTGCGAGAAAAATGATTTGGATATTGGTTTTTCGAAAGTCTCTCTTTTAAGCTCGATTATGCAAACAACGGATAGGACTTGGCAGTTGTATCACTACCCAATAGCGAGTATGATTCGGGAAATTGTAACATTTAATCTAAGCCTAAAACATATCTGAGATACGTTTCTATTTCTGGGATTCGGGTTAAAACGAGTTCTCAAAATTTCTATTCTGACTCTATTCTGAACCTCGGGATGAGTAATATATGAAAAATTTAAATCATCAGAAATCGTGGAAGATTATCTATAGAAGAAACGAAGTTACAGTTTCGTTGAGCAGGAAGGAGCGTTGGACAATTCTTCCGATGATCCCCGCGATCGAGCCAGTCTCGGGGCTCTTATAACGGCGACAGACGCTCGCGTGCGAGGAATCTACGTTGAGAATTCTCGTGGCACAATCGAGTACACGAGCCATTTCCAGGCTCGTATAAAGAGGCAAGATACAAAAGCGACAACGCAACCGGTGCCAAGGAGATAGCGACGGGCGCGTACACACCGCGCTCGCGGAGACTCGCGGAAGAGCGCCGTGCGTAAATCGTCGTTCGTTCGTTGAGAAAAATCCAGCACGCGGCGTTCGTGCGTATTCCTAACGGTACGCGTTTTAATGACGGCGCTTGGTAACGTTAGGCGCCGCAACTCGCGGAGGGCGGATCGCTTATTAGCATAGTGAGCGCGGTAGCGGAGAACACGATCCTCCCGCGTGATAACAGTTCACGATAGACGACACTATTTTTCTGCCTACTAAATTGGAAATTTTTCCAAACAAATCAAATCAAATTTAGGAAATTATTCGATTAAACGATCTATCCGTATTTGTGTCGTTAGTACACTGAGAAAAGTAGGAGCAACTAACATTTCCTCTTAACATTGCACTTTGAAACAAAGTCAATTTTGTTGAATCAGTAATGCCTGTTTCATTCATTTCATTATTAATCAATGCAAACATTCTTAATAAAAAAAAAATCATACTAGATTTTTATTCGAATCTACAAATTTTAAATGTGTGAAAACAACAATAAATAATTTAAAATAATTAAAAAAAAATCAAAGTCCTAAATTCATTAGATAGGAAAATTTGGCATACAATGTCCGCTATATAAATTACTATAAATCAGTTGATTCGCATCCCAGGAAAATTTTATTTAACAACAGAATCAGTATGAGATATTCGAGTTTTATCGACACTCTTTGGCACGGTAGTAACGCATTCACCTCACTCCTACAAACTTAGCAATTAAGAGACTAATGAGCCGCAGCGTCTACATATAAATAACGGGCAATAATAACCGAACGGTGCAGGAGGCACCCGTGAAAATCCGTTTCTCACGACTCTCGAGACGGAGGAACTCTCAGCCGGATTACAAGAGACGACCGTGCGAGTAAAACGTAACTACCGATTCAGAAACCGAAGCTTAAATACATCCGCTGTTAGCGAAACAAAATCGCAGGATTCTCGAGACACCGAATCGAAAGCGGTGAAGAACCGAGTCAAAGGACCGTTACGACGGCGCTCGCTCGATAGATCCATCTCTGCTCTAATCCGAATTTCGATCTATGTGAAACTGGAAGGGTGTCCGGAACAATTACACGGCCTCTTCGAGATAGAAAAAGTCAATCGAGAGCAAAAGGGAAAGTAGAGTTTTTCGTGACTCACCATCTCGTCGAGGCTCTTGAGGTCGTTGGTGACGATCTGAGGTTGCGGCCCGTAGATGAGGCAGGGTTCCTCTCGCTGCATGTCCGCGTACTCGTCCTCGTCGCTCTCCTCGTTATCCTCCGTCGCAGTAGCCACGCTCGTCTTGTTCTCAGCTGCGATTTCTCGATCGATCTGTCGTTCCATCTGGACCAGCATCGGCGCCAACATACCGAATTTCGCGCCTCGTCTGGCTACCTCCAGGAGGCAGAGTATCACGTGACGCTCGTTTTTTCGCATTATCAAATCGTCGGTTTCGAAGAGAAGACACTCGATGATGCCCAAGCTGTTGCGACACCAGGTAATAAAGTTGGACACGTTATCGCGAGCGAAAAATGTTCCGGGCTTGGCGTTTGGCAGGAAAGCTACGTCGCTCACCTGGCTCATTGGTAGTGCCAGCGTTGACGTTATCGAGCGTGTCATCGAGACCTTGCGGGCCTGTCGACGAGCAACGTATTCGGCCGCCGATTTTCGAACATTGTTGGCGTGCTGAAAACAAATTATTGGAATAGGTTATCACATAGATTCATGTTAAATTGCGCGTAATGACATTTATGAGTTCGCTTTCTTGGATTCAATCCATATTTCGTACGAGGCTCGATAACAAAATGCATTTCGTATAATCTTATTTACACCGAAAAAAGTAGAAGCTAGTAGCGTGATATTGATCATAATAACAAGGATGTTAATGCAAATAATATTGTATTTTGTAACGAAATCAACTCTATGCAAACATTTATATAGTTAATCATTGCATATTGTTGATGAACTGACTTAATAGGTACAACAATGATAACTTTACAAAACATATAATAATGTTGTTCGAGATGACTATTCTCTATCGTCAGTGTATCGAAAAATTTTCCGATCGAAGAAGTCACTCTAAGTTCTCAGATGAGAACTGTGTTTACGTTTATTCTTCTACTTGGACGAGTTTTCGGATCGGGTATCGGATCGGAAATTGGGTTATCGCTCTGGACGATCCTCTCGAGCGTGGTTCGAGCGGATTTGTGGGATCGGCTAATTCGTTTCGTTCGTCATTGTCCTAGCGCGATTAGATCGGTCAGACGGTCATCGGCGCTGTTTGTCCGTACCGAGATTCTTTTACTCGACGACTCAAGCCGTATAAAAAGAAAGAAGTAAACTTTTACCGTTCAATAGGATCAAACGAAAATCTCATTCGTTGCGATGTGTCACGGGTCAGGGCATAGCTTTGCTGCAAGAATAAATCTCGCATCGATCGCTCGAGGACTGAAATGGCGTTCGCGCTAATCCAATAACGGGTTAATTCCAGACGAGAAGCAAGGTCAAACGTTGGGCTTATTACACTTGAATCGATCAAACGATATCGTTTCACGTAACGTTATCGACGAGGTCCTTCAGGGTCATTAAAATCATCGAATTGAACCTTATATTGTTCATTCACGCGTGTCGTATTAATTTTACTATTAGGTTTTTAGGTTATTAGGCAAAACTATGAGGTATTAGGTTAGTGGACCGAATTTCATCTTTATTACTAGATATATTATTTCATATGTCTATAGTAGACTGAAAATAAAAATTTGTTGAATTCACTTAATATTTATTTGTATATGTTCAAATAAATATTAAAATTATTAAACAAATTATTCGTTTGAATTGAAGATACTAATTTCATTTTAAATAACTATTTCTTCTTATTAAATAATAATTTATTTTTACACTCCTCAAGAAAATAAAGGAGGCAGTTAGTGAGCTAAAAATATTCAAAACCAATAATCAAGTGATTATTTAAAAACTTGAATCTTTCTATTGAAAATGATCACACGCTGTTGATTCAATTTGATCATTTTTAACTTAATTATAGTCTTTTGAGTAGTACAGTATATTTTCAAACAAATATTAAGTAGCTCTAATCAACTTTTTTTTTTTTTTTAGTGAAAATAAAGATTTTGTATTGAATCATTTCCAGCAAAATAAGGCGCTCGGCTCGAAATAGTGAGAATTCCATAATTTCTTTCCTTAAATCTAATCGCGACGCGGATAAAAAGTATCGTATGTAAAAGGCGGAATTGTCGCTGGTGCGACTCGCACGCGAGGTGCGTCTCACGTTTGGCTGCGCGATATAATTGATAGCCGTGTTCGCTGGTTTTCACTCTTCGGCCGTTCATTAAAGTCTTCCCTGAGGTTTCGAAGGAAGGAGAGAGGAAGAGAAGATTAGCAATCGCGAAATCGACGAGCTCAAGAGCAATGCATCTAACGCTTTCTCTCTCCTTCTCTCGTACCGATCGAACACTCGCGATGAATCTGTACCACTCGAGAGAGCGCGACAAGATTCCGGACTTTGGTCCAAGTAGCTCGACACGTGCTCGAGCAATAGCGCTAGCGGGATAACCGCCGACTGAATTATTACGTTTCTGTACAAGCGGTATTAAAATTCCTTCGTGATATCTTTTCGTACCACGTAGAGTTAAACGCACTCTGCCTTGCAACACGTTCTACGAATTAATTTGATCGCGAAAGGGAATTTCGTCGACAGCAGTCGAGAATTTGCACAGGATGTGCGAATGTTCTAGGGTCTCTGGAGATGCGCACGTGGTGTCCATACGGTGAGTCTGTCTCTTCTCGTTTTTGTTTTTCCTTCTTTGCCGCTCCTGCAGTCTCTAAATCTACTTTTGACATTTTCGGTTTATGCTTCCTTTTTTTTATCGTCTGATCTTGCTGAATTTTTCACTAACCTTTTTTTTTTTAAGTTTAGCAACTGCGAACGTTTTCTACCAATAATGTAACTTCAGTTCACCAATGAATTTTCCTAGTTAATTATATTTCAACTTTATTGGCTGTTCAAAAAATTAAAGGGACACTCGTCATTTTCAAATGGATATAATTTTCTAAAGGATCATCTTAAATAGAAGGTTGAAATTTTAAAGCAATCACTTGATTTACATTGTATTTGATTTTTTTGAGTAAAGATACATGTTTTAGAAAATTATGAATTTTTTTCAGGAGTGTAAAATGGAACTTCGCATTTGTTATCATATAAATTTAATTATATAAACTCACTCTCGCGGGGCTATTGAATGAACAATTTTTCGTCCACCTCGTTCTATATTCCAAAGGATTAATTTCTATGGGTTCGGCAAACGAATTCGAATAAATGAATTCTTTGTCTCTCTCTCCACTGGCTGTTTACGCGCTTTCCACTCTGCTACGACGCTCACTCGTAAAAATCGTATTCAACGGCATCCGGTCCCATGGCGGCAACTTCGAATGGCACCCGAGGGATAATATAGAGATTAGACGGAGAGCGGTCTCGCGGTGCGAAGGCCGTGCACGCATAAACGACTCGTCAACGTGAACGAGCGCTCGGAGCGCGCGCGCGCGCGCGCGCTTATCGAACATTCGCGTATAAAATTACAAGCGACGAGCGTACGACGATAATAGGCGTATATGCCGGAGACCATTTTCTCTTTTCGCTATGGCGTGCGTTACACTTGTGTATCGAGTTTCGTTTGATAATTACAGAACCGTGCCTGGCTCTTCCGATCGTTCCTATTTTATCAAATAACGAGTCGAGTATTTAAAGAATTCGCTGGGGAAAACGATCGCGAGTTCTGGTAACAGTACGCTGCATAAGATACGAAAAAATAAAAATTAAATTCGTAATTCAATTTATATCTGAGTACTATAAAAATTGACGGAATTTCATTATTTCATAGGCGTTGAGATTGCACTTATAGTATTACAATTTCACCGTAGCTTCATATTTTTCATTTTTCAAGTGTTTAATTCGATGTGTGGTGTTTCTGTTTGAAGAACGATTATCGATTTGAACAAAATTTTAATTTCTTCATACAGCAGTGGGAATACACTGGGCAATTGACGAGCGTAGCTTGAGACGTACTGACGATTGAGCGTCACGGACTCTCCGCCAATAGGGGATAAGTGTCTCGTATGGTAATATGAGATGGGCCGGCAGGATGTCGCGTAATGTGCCCTATGAACCACCCTATTATACGAGTTCCCCAGCCTCCTCCTTCCTCATCGTCGAGTGTATCGTACCCATTCCAGAGGAAGAGAGGGAAAGAGAGAGAGAGAGAGAGAAAGGGTGATACGATACAAACTCGGTTAATGATAATAGTCTTGCGTTATAAATTGGAGCGATTCAAAAGCGTTTCGCGTTGCTCAAAAGCGTAACCGAGACTGGCGCAAGATAGCCGAGGGCCTAGCGCGTTCACTCTCTTAGTCGAATATAATTATAAATCCTCCGAACCTTCTCTGAATTTCCCTGTAACGGTCAAACTATCATACGGAAAAATCGAATTTCGTTCCGTGTTTTGTTAAATCCGAAAAAGAATGAATACACGACGAATTCGATGCACCTTCCATATTCGCGGGTCGTGTCTATTGTCTTCTACGGGGCACACGTGCGTCCCAGATTTGCGGAAAAACAACCGTGCGCGCGACTTCCTGGAAGACGCGTTTTGTACATCGATCCGGCTTTCGTCTCACTGCACTATAAGAATCTGCTAAACTCAATTGAAGAAACATTCATTTACGCAGTATGAACAATATTTGTATTATAAAATTTAATTCATTCGTTTAATTCAGAAGAGCGACATTGACAAAAGGAAAATGAAGAATGAGTTCAATGAGCTAATGTAACATCTGAACCAAATCGTTCATTTTTACATAAAATATCATGTGTAATGAGACGGAAAAGTAAACTTTGGCCGACCAAGCCAATTTTTGTTTGTTTTTGAAAATAACAAAAAAGTTACCGGGGCAAAGAAAAAATTGTTCTGAATGCGATGTAGGTGGTATCCTCCGTTTAAAATTTCAAGAGCGCGCGTCTCTACGACCGAATATCGGAATCGTAAATTTTGAGATCCGATCGGGTCAATAGTTCTCCCGGCTAGAGTCGTGCGTGCGCGTTACGCGATCTCAACAAAGGCGGCGTGAATCACGTGCTCGCACGGTAGCGCCGTGAGTTTCGATCTGGTGGCCCGTGTTCGGCGTGTTTTCGACGCGTGAATCGAGCCGGCGTTGTCGTTGCTTATTTTTACGGCCTTTCGAGAGAGCGAGACTACTCCGTACTCGGTTGGGATAATAATGCCGCCCGCGACCGATCACGTGCGGCTTTATACCGTTTTAATTGCTTGAGAATTCTCGTCGCGTGCCGTCGGGGGAAAATTTTCATTCCCAATTTTCGAACAGTGAGACTCCCAGTTTATTTTCGTACCCATTGTCCCGATAAATCGAGTATGCCGATGGAGGAATTTGATTTTCCGTATGCTACAATGCCGAAGTTAACAAAGCCCCGTACTGCCCGATCGGATAAGCCGAGAACGATTATGAAACGTATTGGCCGAGCGTATTACTTTACCCGGTTGCGCAGAGTCGAAAGTCAAGCTCCGCATAAGTCCTCCGTATATGTAACGCGCACGCACCGGGAGAACGTAATAGATATATCAAGTGCGGTAACACCGTTAATAATTGCAACACGCGCTCGTCTCGCGACTCGGTAATTGCCGATACTTCGGTTTAATGGATCGTTTTATAATATCAATTATCTATTTAATCGCGTTCATTTTCAGAGAAATCTCTGAGATAGTAAAATAATTTACTATCGGGTATCAAAATAGCTAAATAACCATCGAAATACTAATATGCGTATATAATTACAAATCACTCCTTCAATTTCAATATTACACTAATCAAAAATTGATCTCGTACGTTAACGAAGCGATCAATTTTAAAAAGATAACGAATGGGATCTGCTTGAATAATTTCTTTCGTATTTCAAACATACCACGATATTAGGTGAGATTTAGTAGCAAATTTTTTATGTCCAAGAAAATTTTAAGTGTCCAGCAGCTAGTCAGTTGGGATCGAACGAGTCGAAATCTTATAAGATTTAAGAACTACCTATAGCATCGAGTTTCCCTTCGCATGAAATTAATTATCGACTCGCGATATTTTCGCGACTCCAGGTTATTTCACCGCTGCGTTGTACATATTTTAGAAGCATATAAACATGCTTCCGCCAATTTAATCGACGCTCGTGGCGCCGTGACTGCGCGCATGTTCTTTTAGGTTCTTATATGCGCGAAGTGTGCGATAAAACGAGAAAGAGAGAGGAAGGGGAAAGGTGCTCGCGACCGGAGGGCCTCTTCGAGCTAATATCCACGACTCGGCTTTGTTTCCGTGCTCTGGGTAGAGGCAAAGAGAAAACTCCGATAATCCTGCTACGACCGAGACGGCAAAGGGACGCAGTTCGTTACTCTCCGCCGAACCTTTGGACCTTATTTTCACTGTTCTATCACTACAGAGAGAAAGAGAGAAAGAGACGGAGAAAAATTTTAAATTTTTCACTGAAATTAGAGAGTAGATCATCAAAATATGAACGGAAAAGTCTCAAATATTTTGTATCCGATTTGCAATCTTTGAATTATTCATGTTCTTCGTTAACCAATCAAAAATGATTTCAATTTAAATTGAGATCGTTACAACCAATTTCGTAATTCATATTCAAAAAGTTCACTATCGATGTAGAAGCACGAATTAAAATGAATTTCAATTACGAAATGGGACTGAGTTACTCTCTACACAGAAAAAAAGGATCACTTGAATCAAGAAATATATACTTGATTCAAGAGAGTTATGCGGAAGAAAAAAAAATTCCGTCATCAAGAAAATAATTTCTCCATATTAGTAGAAAATTAAATTCTTGAATTGAGAATTTTTTCTCTTAGATCAAGATTTTTTTTCTTGAATCAAGTATTACCATACTTGAATCAAATCTATCTTGTTTTATCCTAAGATAATTATTTCTCAAATAAAAAAATAGTTTAAAAATAATAATAATAAGTAATAGTTTCTTGAATGAAGAATATATTGACTTATTCAAGGACACACGTTCTTGGATCAAGAAATTCACAAGTATTGTTTTTAAAATTTATTTCTTCATTCAAGAAAGAAAAAAAGACTTGATATTGGAAAGTATATTTCTTCCGCATAACTTTCTTGATTCAAGTAATCCTTTTTTTCTGTGTATAGTAGCAGTTAATGATCGACTGATCGAAAATGTGGGAAATTTGTTAGTCCAAAATTCAGTGACACGCTTGTTACCGGAAGGGCATGAGATAATTTTAAGACACCCTGTACAGTATATAGCGTAGTAGAACGCGGAACGAACAACGTGTCGTGCGGTTTACGGATCGCACGAATATCGTCGTGCTTGAGCTCGAAACTCTCGTGAGAGGCTTTTAACGATAAATCAGGGAGCGTTAAAATGTAATGGAAATGAATGCGCGCGACCGGTGGAGTATCGCTCCGTCGCATGGCTCGAATCGAGCAGGAGAGGACGGAAGAAACGTGAAAGATACGTCTAGTGTCACTGTCCCGCGGTATAAGACCCCCCTATTCCTCTCCTTTGGTTAGAATTTTCATTCTCCGGTTCTATTTTTGTCCCTCGTTTTCTTTCACGGGCGCTCACGCATGCCTACGTGTCATTGAATGTGCACATGGCTATATAAAAATATGTTACAGTATCATTCGAAAAGATGTGTAAAAATCAATTCGCGAAAAAGATGGACCGAAAATTAGAGTATAGAAATTGTACCTAAGAGCAATTTTCACGATATTTTCCGAATCGCTTTTTAACACAGACATATATTTATCACGCCCCTGGACACATTCAGGGATTTTAAAGGGCGACAAGACCTCCGCGACGGGTACAGTTTATTTCTAGTCGCGCGTAAGGAAGAGAAAGAAAAGAAGGCGAGACGAGAAAGAAGGAAAGCATAAACGAAACGCTCGGCAACATTCCGTGAGAGATGAGAAATCGTCGGATGAGAGAAGTAGCGCGACGCTGCGTTTATACGCGCGAATGGTCTGCCTTTTACAGCGTGAATTAGCGTCTCTTCGTGGCGAGCGAGAGAGAGAGAGAGAGAGAGAGAGAGAAAGAGAGAGATGAGAAAAATAAAAATACGACAATAACACTGAATTCCTTTTTCGAAGCGCGTAATTAGATACGCGATGGTCATGTGATTCATTCTTAACCTCTTGTTCGAGATTTGATTTGAAAGAAAACTATGATATTTGCAAAGTATATCGTATTAAAAATTCTAAAATGCTAGATAATTCGATCGAAATGGTAACTAGAGACTTGGGTGAATCAAGTCGTGACCTTGAATCTCTCTTTTTGATATATTTATTTAACATAAATAATTGTTTATAGCGGTCCATATTAATTTCATGTTGATTCGACATAATTTGTTCATGTTAGAATCGAACAACACTGTATTATCCAATTTTTCACATAAATAACGTGTACAAATTACATTCTGAAATTATGATTATGTAGAAATAGATTTTGTGTAAAATATTCTACAACCAAATGTTATTAATATGACGTAATTATGTCAAAATATCAAACTGATCAACTGATAACAAACAAAACGATTGCATTAAATTGTACGTTAATTGATTGTACATTTTCATTTTCTTTAGATAATATGTGATTTGTAGAACAGATATAAACATGTTAATTTAACAAAATCATTTAATCATAATTTGTGAAGAATAAGTAACAAATGTTAAATTTAGTAATTTTATATATCGAATAATTAGAAGTTTAGATAATCAGATTTGTTCAACACGTTACACATCTCTTTTTACCATATACGCGTGTGCACATTTATACATATACGCAATATAAAATATTATGCGGTATATCCTTGCGTATAGAAATGGCGTTTCGAGCTTGACCTTCCGAAAAGGATAATCGCCCGTCAAGGTTGCATTACGACGCATGCGCGGTTCCGCGACTCGGCATATATGGTCCGGCGTACGAGACACACCGCGTTACCCGCGAGATATTCGCAAAGGTGGCGAATTAACGCGAGGTAAACATCTCCATGACGGGTAGCGAGGAGAATAAATAGGAGAGGGAATAAGGAAAAACTAGATTACGCGGATACCGATTATGGAATGCATCCGCGACACGATTAGAGAGAAATTCCGTCATCGAGACCAAAATAAGAGCTTCGATTTCCGACAGGCGAGAGAAACCACTTGTCAATTCGCTTACGTATCGCTTAGTTGTACTTTACCTGCTATTAACTAATTTCTGGAAAAATAAACTACACAACTGACCATTGTTGTGGCCAATTTGGTGCCATATTGAACTAATTTGTGAGAAACAGAAATCCACATCTACTTATTCTAATCTTTTGATGACTAAATATTATCGATAGAAATTTAAGACTATTGTCAATTAAATTATTAAAATATTAATGTTAACACGATTGCTTGAGCAATCTTGCGAGGTGTTTCAGCGGCATTGTCAAACTTAATTGAAGGAAACGAAACGATAGAGAGAGAGGAAGAGACGAGAGAAAGGCAGATGGCGACAATTGCGGTTAATTAATCATTTCTCTCTCTCTCTCTCTCTCCGTCCTCGGCCGGAATTCCTTCATTGGCTGTCAAGCTTTATCCGATAAGGTCGATTTTCTTTTCCTGCCATGAAAGAGGCCGAATATCGATCCCCAGATAACACCGTCCTTGCACAGCCTGTTGAGTAGGTACATACCGTTCGAGAAAAATCCCAGCATTGATAAACCCCTCTTATTCATTCAATTCCGTTGGAACTTTCACAGAGCGAAATATTCGCCGGAGTCCGAAAGATCCTTATTCTTCTCGTGTTTGCCGCTCGATCCAAATATGGGCCAAGTTTCGGCACGCGGGGAATTTGTCACTACCGAGGCGGGAAAGAGAACCGATCCTTTCGCTCGCGATCGTAATCGATACGCTCGGGCGAGTACAATGCCCCCCGCTGTGCGCGTCTAATATCTGTTTGTACAATCGACGATCGATCGAAAATCGATTTCCCACTCCAGAATAATCAATCCCGCGTTAATTCAGCCTAGTGGAAAATTCTGGAGCGGGCGGGGAAACGATAATTAAGGCGAGCGGGGACGTGACCTCGTATTGAGAGTGCACTCGAAAAAATAGGAGATAAGTGCATTTTTTCTTGATTGGCACGATATTGATTACAACTTGCAACAAAGTCAATTTTGGAGAATCAGCAATCTTTGTTGTAAACATTTCATTGATTCTTAACCGATGTAATGCATAATGATTATACAAAGTTGACTATTATGTATATTGATTAAGTCATATTAGATTTTTATTAGAATTAAAAAATCTAAAATATGTCAAAACAACAATATGTACAACAACGTGTTGAGTTGATTGACTGATTGTACAATAACATGACAACACTTTACAAAGTTACTTTGTAAAGATTAACGAGATTGTAGTCTTGTTTGTTACGATCATTTACTTAATAGGCTCGTGAACGTTCACGATTCTTTGTAAAAAAATATCAATATGTTGCTTGAAATCACAATTTTTCTCTTTCAGTGTATCGAGAGCAGAGCCGGAGGTCCTTATCGGCCGTTGGCGTAAGAATCTTATTACGGCGGGTTCGTCCGAGAAAGAATTGCCCCTCGTCACGGCTCGTAAAGTCGGCGTATGCAAAACGTAGCCCCTTATGGTTTCACCCTCTCCCAACTTTCTTCTCTGTCAGTCTCATAGAAATTCCATCGCCTTATTTCGAGAACCGTAAAAGCCCTTTGGCGGACTAACCGAATGCGTTCCGACTCGCTATCGCGACCGTCTGAATATCGATCGAGTGAATTATTCTTCGACGGGGAATAAAAAATAACAAATTATCGATAATCAAGGAAACGCGAAACGAAAAGTTAGATGGTACCGCGATTTCGATTGGACTTTCTCTCACCGGCTTCAGTATTATCCTTCTCGAAATATTTTCCATGGTGCATGAATTCATAACGACGAAGAAACGCGTTATTATTGGCGAACGGGTGAGTTAAACGTGCCGCGCGTTCGGGATATATCCGGCATAAATTCGCCAACGCGGGGCCGTGCGCGCGACGGCTCGCGGTCATAACGCGAGATCGCGAGAGGCGCGTGCGAGCCATTTTCGCCATAATTTTCCTCCCCCCGTCGTCTCTCCTTTTTCCCGTTCGAATCGAGCCGCCCACGTTACTCCAATTTCGTTATTCCTCTCTTTCCCTCTTTAGCTGTCACCGTTCGCTTCTCTTTTTACGAAATTTAAATCAACGATCGTGTTTACACAACGTTCGGACGTAATTGTATTAACGATCGAACGTTTTCAAAGGATCGAATTTAATCGATTCTTTTCACGCACGATAAGTTTTTCAACTTCTCTTTTTAGGACTCGGTATAAAAGAGTCGTCAGAACTTTTTTTTACAGGGAAACGATTGAATTTTCTCAATTAAAAGAAACCGAGTAAATTGTTTCGTAAAATTTCGTTTCGTATAGATAAATTTTCATTTTCTATACTACATAATGCGAAGCTATTAGAATTTTACTGTGTTAGAATGGAATAAGTGATTTTACAGAACAATAATCTTAGATTGACGTCTCCGGGAGCCTCGTCACGATAATTCGATCGTCATCGGTTGGCAGAGAAAAAGAATTTCGCCACGTTCCTACGGGCCCGTTTAATACCGCTCTCGGTGAGTTTGCGACTTTCACCGTAGCGTAAACGGCACGCGGATCCCGGTGACAGCCGATCCGAGTCGTGCGCCGGTACACGCGAGACTTGTCTATCGTGGGCTCGACGTTTAATGGCACGATCGTGTGCGCGATATAAAAGCTCGACGTGGCCATTGCGAGTTCGACGAGTGCCGAGAGGGTTTCGATCGCGCTGCATCCATTTCGACCAAGGCCCACCTCGATGTGGAATTAGCCACGGTCACGTACCCTCCCGTCATATCCAGCCGTACAAATAATCTCCCCTTCGCTTCTCTTCATTTTTTTAATTTCCAGTAAATTTCCATACGTTTGATTTTCCATTAACTGTGATTTTCGTAACAAACATTTTTCAGATACCAAAAATACTTTTACTCGTGAGTTTTAAGTCTTCCTTACTTGAATTATACATGCAATTAAGTCCGTAATATCATTCTACTGTAACAAACTGGAGGTTGTAACGAAAATTGAAAATTTACTCTTAATTTACGGTACTGACATATAAATAAAATATTCAGCTTATTCACATTAAATATCTTATTCATTACAGAATTATTTCAACAATTTCTTTTGTAACAGTAAAACAAATAAGCCAAGCATGAAAGATCAATTTTTCATAAGAAATAATTTGTCAAGAGGAAATCATATATGGAACTTGAAAAATAAGAATCGAACGTGCCACGGTACTGACATTTCGAGAAGATTTTCTTGCCCGCTTATGCCACAATTTATTATGTCGGTTATGAAATACTATATCAAATTTATTGTGATAATTACTTTCAATAATAAAAAATAACGTTGAATAATAAATGAAATAGTGGTCATATGAAAATCACAGTTATCTAAGGATCATCCATATGTTCTCATATGAATTGGTTTTATGAGATTCAAAGGATACAAATAACAATTGTCGAGTAACTCGGTCGAGATACTTGAAAACCCCATCAGAGGCGATAGAACATCGTAATCAGGATTCATCAATCGATTGAACGATCTGTAATTTTTAGATTCTCGTCGACCTGGTAATGAGCCACATATTATCAATTCCGAAATGAAATTGAAACACGAGAGGGCTAGGTGACTTGAAAAGTTCATATTTCAAATTTTAAAATATGCACAACAAGACGTCCGATGGTGGAGGTGCCTTTCGTCGACTCTGGCGAGTGGATAATGAGGATCGCACGACCCACACGGTGTACCACGTTCGCGGTTGTCGTTTCCTCGCGAGTTTTTCCCGGCGAGTACTTGGAGACTCTCGGTCTGTCGTAAACGTCCCAGGGGGGAAAATATTTTCGCGGAATCTCAATAAATTTTTGCGCTGATACTCGCGCGGGTGTATACCAACTCGTATGCTGAGGTATGTTCGGGAACCTACGGTGAGTTCACGTAATTTAGGAAAAATAGAAATGAACGATAATCCACGCGGCATCGAGACTCTTTTAGAAAGTCACTGCATGGTGCATATAATGGGAAGTTGTGTATTTATGTCTGATCCGTGACAGCTGAGAAATTCCACTTTCGTATGCGGGGGGTGGACGAGAATCTCTATCCTCGATTTGATTTATTTTTATAACTGTGCGCCACGAGAGCGGCTACTTAAATGATAATCTTTTTCGTTCGAAAGAATCAACTCGAGGAAAATTTCAATGGGTACGTTAAAATAATATGTATTTGATTGAAAATTGGTTAAAGTAGAGGTAGATATTCTAATATTTACAAGTGGTGGTGTAAATCCCCATCTCATATTAATTTTTTTATAGTTATGAAAAAATTAGATTTATATTCTGAGTGAATGAACACAAAGTTTCTAATATTTGTTTTACGGTATTAATTTTTTTATGGTAATGAGAAATTAATTATTTATCGAAAGCTTCTTCCAATCGTTGAAAAATTGTAAGTTTGGTGCGATTATAAATCAACGATCATATAAATGATTATTAAACCATTGTAATTTCACTGTAAGAATCGTAATCTCATAATTTTTATGATACGTATCAAATAAATCATTTATCAAGAATTGGGTGCAACAACGTAAAATAATAGTTCATATCGTTAAAAACCCATTATTAATTTAGTTGAAAAAAGTTGATAGATACGTTGTGAAAAATAGATAAAAGTTGATAGATGGTTATAATTGGGCAATAAAACAACAATTATCTGAGCTTACGTGGTTTAAGTTTAATTTCAAAATTAATACATTTCTAGTGTTTCATGGAAATAACAAATTTGTAATGTGGAATTGCCATTTTCAATGAGTTACAAAAGTTTATCAATTTTTGAATACAGAAATTTTAAAAATCATTTTTCCTAAACCTATTAAAATTCAATTTCCATCGTTTACGGGCCTAACTAACACTACGCTTCCCCTTTTTCTGGAACTTTCTTTTCCTCTATCTGTTTTAAAAGAGCACGTGTTAAACTCTTTTTGTGCGCGGTCGAAATGTACACACGGTGACGTAGCGAGAAGGTTATCGCGCCTGTGTATTCGAATGCAAGCCACGTGAGACGCGAAGTTTCCGCTGGACGTCACACACATCCTTCCATTCTCCCACCCCTTTTTCGTTATGAGTTCGTTTCTAAAGTTACGCCCACAAAACGGGCTAGATAGCACAAAGGACGCGTCTGGTGTTTTAGCTCATCCAAAGACCCCCTTCGTCGTGTTTAGACGTCTCGTGGGATGCGCGAACGTAGCCCATATGAGAACACGAAGACTCGAAAATATTTTCGGAAGAATCAACGCTAAAACAACAATTTTGACGAATTCACGTTAAAATTAAACGAGCCTCTTCAGTGGCAGGTTCGACAGTTCATTGAACCCGGTTTCGAATTTGAAAAGAATACGTTAGCCTGTAAAGAGTAGTATCTGTCTGATGCAAAAACAAATACTTCTTATCGATTTCGTACTATACACACAGATAAACAAAAACAAGACGAAGGATACGAATTTTTGAAGATCAGATTGCAAATCATAAAATGACTAAATGTATACAGACTAAGTCTGAATTGCGATAAAAATTTATAATTAGCGAGACTTACTTTGCAGAGTGCCACGCCGGTGTCCAGCCGATCCATGAAGTTGTCGAGATTGATTCTGAGCTCCGGATAAAGTGCGTTGAGCCACTCGGCGAGGTCCTCCTTCATCGCCACGAGGTACTCCTCGGACGATTTGAAGGGCCTGTAGGGCCGCGCCTCCAGTAGTACCGACATGATGTTTACGTTACTGCAACCAGAAGAAAACGCCACATGAACGTGAGAAAGTCAAACATAACACGTATTCAGACACTCGAGAGGCGTGCTCTATGATTTTTCGACTGTCCGATTTATCTCGCGATGAATTCTTAGCCGAATCGCCTATCGACAGCCAAAACCAAAAGGGAGAACATGGTTAGATGAGATGTGTAATATATTGAAAAAAATTCACTATCAAAACGTTTTATTCATTATTTAGCACGCGCGATTATTTATTTAACATTTATTTTGTTAACTTTACATACCTATTTCACTTCTACACATTACATATTATTTACAAAAAATTAAAATATACAATTAAATGTATAATTGAATGTAAAAGTTTTGTCGTTTAACAATATGTATTGAATATACTTTTTGAATGTTTGATTTTTCAACATATGTCACTTTAATAATATTTTATTGTAGAATTACACAAAATCTATTTTTACATAATCATAACTCAAAAATTTAATTTTGACATATTATTTATGTAAAAAAATTGAACAACGCAATTTTGTTGAATTTCAATATTACATTGAACCAATATAAAATTATATGTGCATCTTTATAGACAACTGATTTATCTAAAATTGAGAACATATTTTTTACTGTATTGAAACGGGGTACGAGATATGTAGCGAGAGCTGGATATATTGAAGTGTAAGATGGAAGAGAAAAATGTGTCGTTTCGAGAGAGTGATGAGTGTGTGTGTGTGTGTGTGTATGTGAGAGAATCTCTTTCATCCTGTAGCGCGCAACGATGCCGTCCACGCAGTCGGGAACAAGGGTAAGAGAGTCCACCAAACATAATATGAAGGCGCGAACAAAGGGAGGTTGCATTAAAAAGGTGTTTGTGGGACGACAAAAGTCGATCGCGGATCGCGATTTACGAAAAATCAAGAGAGGAAAAGTTTACATAGCGGGGCGAGAAATGTCAACCAGTAAGGTGTAGTGATTTTATCTACGCATTCTCGAAAGGTTATAAAAATGATCGAATTATGCGGGATCGCAATCAATTACGAAATTTTTAATCTGCCGAAGATACGACACGCGATTACGCATTTTACAACGATTACATTTCGAGAGAGATTATGCGGTTGGTGCTTCTTGAACTGAGCGCGAAATAACTTGAGCGTCGGTTATGAGCCGACGAAAAGACATGGAAGTTTCTCGCGTGAGCCGCGTTGGCGAGGGAACGTATACGGGCGTGGTCGTTATATACATAAAGACGGATCCGAAGCGGGCGCCGCATCCGCTGTCGACGTACTGAATAAGCGCGATAAACATATTCATATATTATGTGTAGTCGATATGTTTGATACGTTCGTTGCCTTTCAGCTTCATAGGTATTTCATAGCCTATACTGGGCGTTACGAAATTACTCAAATTTCTCTTATCGATAGGAGTCACGTTACTGCGAGTGATAATGCTTTTAACTTTAACATCGCAGATGCGTTTCTTTCGAGATGTGTCGAGTTTTCAATAGGCAATCATGATATTAAATTTTTACTGTTTACGGAATAACCCGAAAACGATAAATCGAATGTTGATACAAATTCGACACGTTGATCGAAATTTGACGACTCAACTTCATGTTTGTTTTTCATTATTTATTATTGAAAAATTTTAGATAAATAAAAATCATTATATAAAAAATGAAACAGGACTTATCGATTTCAAATTTTACGATTCATTCCAATCAGGCAATTTCCGAAAACGCTCTGTATGAAAAAATACAAATAAAATGAGTGATAAAACTTATACTACGATTCAGCGATAAGTGAAATTTATGCATGCTAAGTAAAACTAGATAGTACGTTGCAAAAATTTTCATGGTGCACCTACGAGTGCATTTTCACTAATGGCCATGTGTATGTATGTGTATATGTTATGAATACCATTTTTTGATCAACGCATATTTACTACGATATAGGTAGTATATGAAATGGGAAATTATCACGATTATTTCTCAGTATTAAGTATTGGAAAACAGAGTGCTTTCCTGTGTATGTGAATTTTGCACACTATCCATAGAGATTGAAAATTTTTGATCATTTTTTTATCGATTATCTTGGGTTATAGGAGCCGGGTAATCGGGCAGTAATTTCAGGCTGAATCGAAGGAAAGCAGTTCAATACAACATTAAAAAAAAAAAAATTTTGTTAATCGCGTTATAGCGTGCCACGCGAATATGTCGTAACACTCATGAAGGGAAAGTTTTCGATTTTTTCAACTGCATAACGGTGGCTGGAAAAGATTTTTCGAGCTCGCTTTCCGACTGGAAGGGAAAAATGAGTTTCCCGTGAGTGCATCGGTGATAAATCGACGACTCGGGGAATGCGTCGTAAACGCGTGTGACCCTAACGCGTGTACACGTATCGAGAAATTCGCTACTTTCACGCACGATCCTAGCGATTTATCGTATCTCGGTCCTGGCGGTATGCCGAACGCGAACTTTGAACGTGCGTTCGCGCTCACCGATGTTCGAGCCGTGAGAAAAAAAAGAGGGAAATCGAAAAGAACGTTATTGAAATCGGTGTTTGCGGTTCTCATAAAAACTCAAGAGTGGCTCTTTATTGGAGCCGAGTGTTTATGGTCGCGTTATAATAGCGAAGTTGAGCAATAAAACTCAGTGAAATGAAGCAGTGAATAGAATCATTACAAATAATATCGTCCAATCTCTCAACGTTTTCGAGAGAAGTCGTCAATCTATTGATATACATAATTTTTAAATTCAGAAATTGAGAAAAGAGTACGCCATGTCTATGAAGTTAGCCTAGCAATTTTATATATCTAAAAATATTAAAATTGTGCTGAATTGTGCTCGTAGTGCGTTCAATTCTGCCGTAAAAAAAATTTCTAACTTGTTCATTTAGGCCGAATATTTAGAAAAATAAATTTGAAGTCGAAGTTAGCCTAGCAATTTCATATTTTCCAAAATTTTTTTTATGCATCAGATTGTTCTCGATTTGTGCTCAATTGTGCCGTACAAAAAATTGAAAATATTTATAAATTTCAAAAAATATGAACAAAAAATCAATTTTTCAATTGAGACTTAGCCTAGCAATTTTATTTGTTTAAAAATAATTTTCATTAGTTAAATTTTGCACGATTTGTGCTCAATTGTGCCGTAAAGGAAATATGAAAATTTTTAAAAATATAGAAATTACATACATATTTCATATCCAAGGAAATTCATGCGATTAAAAAAGTTTACCCAGTTTTTTCGGCAAACAGGTTATAAAATTTATTAAAAATCTATAGAAAATATTATAGACTAAATATATGGAAATATTATAAAAATATTATATAGAAATACTATACATATATACCAACGGTGTAGTGGGTCCTGTCTCTGAAGTTAGGCGCACTATTGTATAAATTATTGTTCTTATCTCCTAAATTAATGACGGTGGGAACAAGAGTTTTACGGCACAAATTAACGCAAATTGAGAACAATTTGGCACAATAAAAATTTTACTCAAAATCGAAAATGGCATTGCTAACTTCAGAGACAATTCAATTTTCGTAAATTTAATTTTTGTGCGGTATTGTGCTCAATTTGTGCTAATTTGTGCCGTAAAAATTTTGTTCCCATCGTCATTAGTTTAGGAGATAAGACACAAAAAGACATAAAATAGGACTTAATCATAATCAATAATTATTAATTTATTTTCATTAATCATTTTTTCATGCGTATGTATATGCTGTATTTGCATTTTGTTGACATTAACTTCTTCTGCAAGAGATAAAATAAAAGAAAAGTAGGGATATGAGGAACGGAGTGCGCGTGTATCGTTTGTTAAGTGTTTTTATGTTTTATTTTATTCGCGACTCGGTGTTGGCTACGACTAACAATAAGACGTATCATCATTTTGTGTCCGATTCCCGTAGCGAGAAGACGTCTCTAATAAGAAATAGACGATCAGTGATTCGTTACTAAATTCGAAAACAATTAATTGTAATTTAGTCCTTCTTCTGTTGGTATTTGTCTTCTTATAGTAACCTTCGCGTAATCATGTCGCTAACATTTGTGAATAGCCAAAAAAGCAAACAATTGTCGAGTCATGAGGGTTACTTGTACAAACTGGATAGAAAACATAATGATAGTTTTTTACTGTAAATGTAGCCAGTATGATAAATTCAATTGTCGAAGTAGAATTCGTACAAAAAAAATGATAATTTAGGTACCTATAGACGCTGATATTGAAGCTACATTAGCGGATATAAAATCTGACGCAGTTTCCCGCATCGATGCAACGCCAAAAAATATTATAGCTACAACTACAGCTGGTATCTCAGATCCGTAGTTTACAAAAATGACAAAATTAAAAAAGTTCTTAAAACCAACAAAAAAATTAATAATCTAAAAAGAATTAAAAACAAAATGTGCTAAACACATGCCCACCTTCTCGCGATGCCCGGCGAAAATGTTTGAACGGCTAACGAGCATGTTATGTTTAGTCAATTTTTTCGGGGTTCGTCTTTCGGGAGGTTTTTTTTCGGGGTTATCTCGGCGAACCGTAAATAATCTTTGGAGTAGAGATACGCGTTCGCGGGTTAATTTTAACGAGATTTACAAGAAAAGAGGCGTGGGCCGCGCGAACGGTGACTAAAATTGCGCCTGCAGTTATATAGCAATGCGCGCGCGACTCGGCAATTCGTTGTGCCCCCACGGGCGACGTGAATCCGCGTGCCCGCTCTCCACGTAGGTGTCCGATTTAATACAAATTCGCGTACGACTGGGTTGTCTTTATCGTCCTGGAAGCTCGGTTACTAAATCAAACGGTCAACGCACACGCGATATCTTTTTTCAATTCGATTCCGAAGAAAAACGAGAGAAAATAATCCACTCGTCGTACGGTCATTCGATTCTTCCCACCTGCGATGCGAGTTTATGATAATCCGAGCGTGAAAGCGAATTCATTGTTTCTTTGCGGAGGTTCCAACGATCAATCGCCGGAAGCATCGTATTACGCCAATTTGCAGATACCAACTCTAATTGTGCTTCTTCTCCCGTTCGATGGGATTCGTGGTGTAAATTGGGCTGGAAGGATGCACGAGTATGTATCAATGGAAAGCTTGGATAAGGGTGAAAAAGTGAGAACGTGCGCCTCGCCATTCAAAGATCTCACACGTGATTCCGTACACGCGTGTGCTTCTAATCGTCGCACGCGTTTCTAATTTTTCATTTCTCATCGAATCTTCTATGGGAACCGCGTTGTATTCAAATGACTGAATACGTTCATTTTCGTTCGAGATTTCTACAGATGGAAGGTTTGCAAATTTCGATGAGAAAATTGGCCATGAAGAAATAATTAATTTCATTTATAATTCTTTCATTGAGAGAAAAAGATGGCGATTTCTAACAACATGTCGATAGCTTTTATAATGAGTCATGATAACGTTCACGATCTAATCGAATCAATAGTCGCAACGAATAAGTCTATATTATATAAAGTTATTATTGTTGTTTTTATTAAATGAATCCATCAACTCAACATGCTGCATATTTTATGATTTGTAGATTTTAACGAAAATCTAATATAGTTTTATCAAGAATTGAAATCAAAACAATATGATATGCAATAATTAACTTTATTTATAGTCATATTATGGATGTCTGTATAGGTCAAGAATTTATATTAAAATGATTAAAACAAGAATTGCTGGTTCTTCAAACTTAACTTTGTTGCAAATTGCAATGTTATTTACATTAACATCGTTGTTAATATAATAATCAATACCAACTCAACTAATTGTAAGAGAAAATGCCACTTAAATAACTCTTACTTTTTTCAGTGTAATTATCGAGCGATCGTATAAATGCTCACTTTTCTTATTTTCATTTCTAGAAACTTCAAAAGCCCAATGGTAAGTAGTCTCGAAGCACACAGACGTCGAACGTTACGATAGATAACTCAATTACCGTATCTCTCTCTATCTCGTTTTTTTCTTCCGCTACGAAGCACGCACGGATGTAACAGGAGTGTGTGTGTATACCGTTACGCACTTTTACAACACTCGAGGAGAGCGTGCTCCCACTCAAGAGAGTGCGAAGATTCGATCTTTTCGTAGGAACCTCACGCGAACAGATAAGTTACCCCTCCCACCTCGTTTACGGGTACTAAAATCGGTCCCTTCTCGCAGGGCGTTCGTCGATAGGACTCGTCTCGTTTGAAAATATGCAGTGCACACGCGTCAATTATATTATATTCTTCGAACCGAATAGATTTTCATATTTTCGTTACCGTTATATCTATA
This sequence comes from Goniozus legneri, assembly GCA_003055095.1. Taxonomy (NCBI): domain Eukaryota; kingdom Metazoa; phylum Arthropoda; class Insecta; order Hymenoptera; family Bethylidae; genus Goniozus; species Goniozus legneri. The sequence continues at coordinate 28,690 of NCVS01000487.1, read as the reverse complement.
GAGGAATGGATTTTTCGGTCGGTCGGTCGGCCTCTCACGCGTGGGCAGGAGAGCCAAGAAAAGTGCGTGTTTTTCTTTTCATTTTCACGACAGGGTTTGCTCATACGCGTGGAGAACGCCTCTCATCGCGCACCACGTTTCTCGCTTGCAGAGGCGCGCCTCGCAATTAATGGTCATTTTCTCCTTTACAGCTCATTAAATGTCAACTATGTGTTGAATTTTTTTTGCCTCGCGTACTTCCACCAGACCCCACCATTTCGTTCTTTTATCGTAATTTTATTAGTACTATCATTTATTTTCTCTTCGTGTCGTCACTATGGGATGTCTCGACAGGACTATTTAACCGAAACGGGAACCGGCAATTACGAAAGTTTCAAATTTTCTTATTTCAGTAGATAGCACTGTATTTAAACTTCGCTAATGCATTTGTTTAATTTTGAAGACGGAATTAAAGGAAATCCGTAAATCATTTATTCTTACAAATTCGTTGAGAATAAGGAATGTAAAATGGAAACCTTACTGAAAATAAAAATTTGTTGAATTCGCTTTATATTTATTTTCATACGTTTGAATAAATATCAAGTACATTCGACCAAATATTTGAATTAAAAATACTAATATTATTCTATCATTTCTCTTTTCTACGTAACAGTTTATTTTATCGAACAGAATATTTATGTTTATATTTTCAAATGAATATTAAGTAATTTCGACAAATTCTTATCTCCAGTTCTCTAACGAGGTAAAAACTCGTCTCGCGTAGGTAATATTCGCGATGAGCGAGCAACTAAAGGAAAAAATCGGAGAAGGCGCGTTACGTTATTAAGCTCGAGTTATTTTGCCATTATCGCGACGCGATTAAATCGAATTTTTCGCGTAGGCGAGGGCCAGTGTTTATATTCCCCGGGATGCAAAAAAGGAGAGAGAAAAAATTCAGCGATACGCGTCGTTTGTCAGGTATCGCGATAGCGTATACGGAACCACCGAGCTTTACGGATCGAAGTGGTAAATCTTGTCGTGACCAAAATATAGAATAGATAATTTATCCGACGTGTTGGTAACGCGAGTGTCGACGTTTTGCGCAACCCGTAAAATACGAGGCTAGTGCTTCGTAGGGAAAAAGGAATCAGTCGATTAAACGAGACCTGTAATCAGGAAATAATTTCAAAAGTATAATTGTTCGATAACAATTATTATCAACGAGTTTTCTTTTCGATGATGTTTATTTAAACGAATTCGAAGATCCTTTTTCAGTGGCGAGATAAGAACGCAACAATGAGGGAAAAACAATAATCGAGCTGGTTGAATGACGAGCCAAACGGAAATTGGTCTGTCTGGATCCCAAGTTCCGTATCGTCTGGAAAAATCGAGCACGGGTGTAATTACGAAGTGGGGGAGCTCGACAGACGTGCATCCTCGCGTCGTGTCGCAAACGCGAAACTATTGTCGTAGGTGTCGAGCCCGTCAAACCCGTTGAGCACGGTTTCATACGAGCGTATTGGAACGTGCGAATGGAGGGGAGAAAACGATATCTCGACTGTGGCACACGCCGATAATGTCCATAACATCGCGCGAGCAGTTTGTCATTACGCGCGAGCTTGTAAGGCGCTTTTTCCAGAGCGCATATCGCAGTGATTGATCGCCCTCGTCACGCTGACATTCGCGTGCCTGAGCACTGGACCGCTTTTTTCCCCTCGAAAAGAACGAAAGGTATTTCGTAATGAGATCTCGTCTCGAAGGTTATTAATAAATCGAAGATTTCTCTATATCGATAAACGGTGAACAAGAATGTCAATTTTCGAGTCATTCTCGAACTATTCCGTGAAGAATTTTGATTTGATGGCCCTTTGGGGGTAAACGAGAGTCGTGAGGTATCAATAGACCATTGTTTTCATTATATCGATTGTTTTGTTGCTATAAAAGTGCAATAATTAGAATAAAAATTCTGTTTTTATCTGTCTTGTGCTTTACGAATATTTATTTATCGGCAATAATCGATTATTTAATTTTTGTTTCTTGTTTTGTAATATTATAAGAAAATCACGGTCTGAATAGACTTGCATCGGAGACTCACAGCGTTAATATTCTTGAACCGTACAATAAATGTAAAGGTCGGTAAATTGGATTTAAATTGTCGTATTTGACAATTTCATCCGAGTACGAAAATAAATGGTGCTGCGGAAGAGAATCATGAGGTGTCAATTTCTTTAAGGTTTTGCGTGAATACTTATGACAATGATTGAAATAAGTATCCGTATTGAGCCATAATATACATTTTTCTTTGAGACTCAGTCAATTAGCTTTTCTTTTTCGATAACTTGTTTCGTACCTCCTCATCCTAAATTATATTTTCGCTACTCAAAGTGACTAATTATGCGAAAAAACGAAAGATTCTATAACAAGTATTTTTTCGATTGAACATTGATAATCAAATAATGTAATATTTTACGTCACATCCTGTTTCCGATTCCAGATGTCGAGCTTCACAACGGAGTTTTTATGTATTTTTTTCTCGCACTCGAAAGGGTTGAGAGTATCGCACAATCGGCTAAAGTAAAAACGCCTTATTCTCGCGTTGTACCCGCCAAAATAATCGATGAAGGCGAATCGGAGATAAGGCTGTCGGTTATTTTATCGGGTGAAAGCGAATCGCGACGACACGTAAACACGTGCGCTTCCACCTCCGAGCGAGAGCAATGGTTGGTTTAAAATACTCGGGTTCGTATCTATACATTTACGCCGTACCGTTTAACTATCGTTACACGCTCTTACTCGATGTATATCACGTAGTACGTCGCCAGACGCGAAATACGTACGAACATATATTCCTCATCTTATATTTCGCAATGGACGAACAGCGTGTATAACGTTTCTTGTGCGAGCTCCGCGCGCTCGGTTGTAAAAGCCGTGTACAAGCGGATTTATGTCTTAATTAACTGCCGGAGCAGAAACATCGTGTGGCAGGCTACTCTTGGCGCAAGTCGAGTACTGACACCGTTTATCCCACTCCCTCCCCCTACCCCTGTTCTTTTTAACGCGCTATATGTATTCCACCACGTTCAGCGCACGTTCGGTCCTTTGCAATTGCGAGACGCACCCATCCTTAAGAATCTATTGCATGTGTCGAAAAATCGAACGAGTTTCGAATAGATTTGAAAATTTTCAACTAAAACTCAAGAGCAACCGAGAAATTTTTCAAAGGTTGCTATAGAACGTGCCCGTACAGTTTGAAAACAATGCATATTCCAGGAGAAAATATATATGTATATATATTGCTAAAACAAATATATTGAGGGACACTTGTCATTTTCAAACAACTGTATCTCATTAATTAAGATTCTAGTTAAACGAAAATTCTAGTTTTGAAATGATCACATGATTGATTGAATTCGATCGATTTCAACCACGACATAGCTATGTCTAAAAATCATAACTATTCATTTAATTTTTTTTGAGGATTTATACTACATCTATTACTCTACAAGGGCAGAAAGTTTAATATTCCTGCGCTGCCCGCAATGTAGCCCTAGCATAAATGCTAAACTTTCTGCTTTAAAAAATCAAAAGTACGTACTTTCAACCGAGGTATAAAAAAGAACATCTTATATGAGAATTTGTCCGCTTTCAAACTGTTCGACTCAGCAGCGTGAAACCGCAAACGATTCGCGAATCGGAATTTTCACCGACTCATGACGCGAGCCGTCGCGAAAGAAAGACACAACCCACCCTTGAGCTAAAGCACCGCGAAATGGCATTACCGTAGTTGTAAAATGTCTCGTTTCATTTCACGCTCGAATTAAATTTCATAAAGTTGGCGCGAAGCTGGCCGGTTCGCGAGGAGGGATTCGCCTTGCGGCCGAACGGAGCACTTTCGTTTAATCGCCTCGTAAACTTTCTTAAGCCTACCCCTTTCGTTTATAAAGCGTCACGACGGGAATAACATCTGTATGAAATAATACAATTCTTCAAAGAGCTCGAGATTTTTATTATTCGCGTTCGCGAAGAACGAAAAGATTCATAAGTCTATTTTCTCTCTCGAGATCATCGAGTGTTCTCGACTAATTCACGTTTCGAGGAAAGCTCGCGAGCACGCGTCGATCTAATTCCTTGTAGGTATTTATCGAAAAAGCGAACACACGCGAATCGTTCGCGCGCACGCGTTCACGACGCACAACGAAACTGGCCGACGGCGTTCGTGAGAGAGGCCGCTCGCCGCCCCTCGCGGAAGAAAATCTTGTGAATGAGCAGGTTCTCCATTCACTTTTAACTGGGTAGCTCGCGAGCGCGCGCCCGTGTTGTGTATGTTTTAAACGACAGACCGGTACACACATCACCTATCGCGACGCGAGAGAATGAGCGGACGCCTATACTATTACCGATTAGTCAATTATCGAACGCTTTTTATTATAAGTAATTTTTTATCGAAACCGGGAATTACCGCTGATACATTTTTTGCGCCAATTATCGAACATAAGTGTAACAGTCTTTTGTTGTTACTCTGTTTGTTGCTACAACAGTGATATCGCGTTGTCATTTCCGAAACAGTAGAATTGAAAATTGAAATCGTGTCAACACAAAATTCCCTAAAAATATTAAGTAGACTATGTACTTAAAAAATTAGGGGAATATTCGTAATTTTTAAACGTTCGTGAAAACTGAAAATGATCAAATCGATTCGAGTAGTTAATCGTGTTTCAAAGAGGAAGATTTAAGTTTTGAAATGATCACTTAATAGATTAGATTCGATCTTTTTTAAATAAGATACAACCGGTGGAAAATGATAACTATCTCTTTCATTTTCTGAGAAGTGTACTACGAAATAAATAAAAATCATAAAGATATATAAATGTACTAAAAATAAAAAACGAACTATTTTTAGGCAATCGCCGATACAACGATAGAGATCTCGTTTCTCAAATTTTATCTTTACAGTGAGTATGTGTGACATTTCGCTAAATGAATCAATATCTGCCATAATCTGTATTTGTTTCACTGAATCGTGACGTGTTACTACCAGTACGACGTATCGTGAATCAACTAGTTATCGTGAATCGTTTTTATCTTACATGGTCTGCATTCACTAAAAAATCTACCGATAAGACAACGACGTTGAGGTTAAAGGGTAGTAAACAGCGGTTGCTATGATTGCTTTGTGAATCAGATGTGCGAGAATTTTGAATCAACCGCGTTGTTCGTCGATCACTGAGAAAAGCTCCAAAATTTATTCGAGTTTGTTTTCCGATTCGTTTTAAAATCCTCCGCAAGGGATGAATATGCGTTGGGCACATCGGAGGATTTTTCGTTGTTTGTTTGAGTTAGCGGTTTTTTGTGTTGACCACTCGCTGGATAAATATATGCTCGAGTCAGTGCGTCAGGGTTAAGGTTAAGGTCAATTGTCCCTCTCGTCGGCAGGAAATCAATATGTATTGTATAAGACGAAAATTCTATCGGAAACAATTAGTCATTAATTATTTAATCGACCTTTGTGATTATGTATATCGAGAGTCTTTAAATCGATTTTTTACTTGCTCGAATCGAGTTGCTCGTATCGACCAAGGCGATTTTGAAAGTTGTAAAGCGTACACGAAATATGACAACTAACGTACAATAAGTGTATGCATCATCCGAAGTGTTGGCGGTACTTACTTTTCACGGTTTCGGAAATTCTTTCCTCGAATCGCTTCGACGGTATACTGCTGTGCGCCGAATCGAATAAAATCACTAACGAGCACACGCGCGAGCGATGCTATTTGTCACGCATGTATGAAGAGAATCGGATTTTCCGCAATTCTCCTCTCCCCCTTTTCTATTTTTCCCTCAACGAAAAGGTTCGTCCAGCGCCGAGAGATTGACATCGGCCAACATTCCGATTCCCGGTGAATTCTTCACGGTTCTCCGGTATCGACGGTCAGAGGTTCGTCATAATTTCGCGATAGTTGTTTCTTTAGAAATCACGAATACTCGTGCACGATCGCGTATCGTCGTTCTTTCACGCCTTGTGTACGCAACGATGGACTAAAAACTCGCGTTACGTTTTTCACTCGTCATACTCACACCTTCGCGTCCCAAGCAGAGACTAAAGTGCCTACGGGCAGTTCCCTGGTATAAATGCACGAGAAGTGCGCGCGCGCACTGTTGATGTTGTAGGCATCTGGAATGGGAATTCCGTTGGTTTTCATGGACGCTGCGAGAGGACGCTCGTGCTTGCTCAAACAAATTAATACTATAATCCCAACTTTCTATCTTTGAAAGGTATAAAAATATACTGAAAGCTACTTTTCGGAGGTGAATTCTAAAAGGATGTAAGAATGAATTATCAATTTAAGTCAAAAATCCATTTGGGTATCTATTCATTCGGAAAAATTTATTTTGAACTTGAATAATACTACCTTATCATCATTGATTTTAGAAATATGTATATAGCAATGTAGCCTAGCAGACTCTTTTTTACTGTATTCCATATTTCGTTAATCGCGCAGAATTCACTACCGAAGGAGTTACCGATAATTGGTTAGATCGTAAAAATGCAGTCGGTAATTTATAGTACATAAACGATTCCCATGCTAGCCCATCACAAAAAAAAAAATATTGTGGAATCAATTTTCCCGATGAAACAAATTCAAAGCCATTTTTCTGTGCTAATTAGCCTTCTTTATTTTTACAATCATTATAGTCAAAAGACCATAATGTAGTCACTAGTAAGATATTTTTTTTTAAATTATTAATTACTTTTTTAATATTCATTTTTTCGAAGAAGCAATTTCATGTTCTCACCAAGCCAATTGGGAGTAATTTCTTTTTGTTATTAACGAAACGGAAGCATAATTTCAAGCCAGCTTACCATTAGCCGCCTTCGGATTCAGAATAGGTGTACGACGAGGTTACCGAAGATTTCTTTTTTATCGACTCTTGGATAGTACCGTTTATGGATAAAGATAGGGAAGCTGGCACAGAACTATATTTAAAATCCCAACTTCTTATAGAAAACTTGCTCCCAATTTGCTTCATTAGAACAAAAATCTGCTCCTCCCGAAAAGTAATTAAAAAAAGTTATTTACAATTTTTGTGAAAGAAAAATAAACACGATAAGGTATTATTAGCGTTCTTCGCCGCGGTCGCAATTTTTTGAGCCTTTTCACGGCTACGTAGCGTCAAAAATTATATTTGACGCAAATTGGCGGGTAGATTATTGAGGCCAGCTTACTGCCTACTGGTATTGATGTAATTTAATTCTTATTTACCGACTGGACACAATCACGGATACTAGTGACTTTCCTAAGAACTTTTATTCGTCCCTAGAACTTGCCCAGACTTAAAAATTTAATTTTTTCATCCTAAATTTTTTTATATTATCAATTTGTTTACATATTCCGATGGAACAAATTGAGAGCAATTTCTCTACTCTAATAAGACTTTGTTCTTTTCATGCTTTCAAAAGTTATAGCCAAAAATCTATTTTTCCAAGGATTATTAATAACTTTTTGGGAGGAGCAAGTTCATATTCTAATGGAGCAAATTGGGAGTAATTTTTTTATATAAAATAAGTTGGGATTTTAAACAATTCCACGCCAACTTCCCTATGGTGGATAACCTTAAAAGGTTCGTCATGGTCACACGCTGTTGTACCTTCACTGGGTTCACTGCTTCATACGCTCAACTGATACATTGAATGATAAAAGCAAAATTTTATCGTGATTTGAAACAGCAGTCGGTAGTACGTGTGTTGAACTGCAAGTCAGTTCAAGGTCAATCGGTCAACAGGGTATATGCAGTTTCGTAATCGCTAGTTTCTACTTATAGATTTCGTTGTAGAAAAATGAAAGGGTAATAAATAAAAATCTTATATAACGTTTAATGGTTAATAATACCAATTTACGAACGGATAAATTTTATTTTCTCTATCGACAGAAGTCATTCTTCATTTTTGCGTTCGTTTCTTATTTTTACGTTCAATCTCAACTTTTATTCTCCTTCTGATATTTTATTCTCTCTGTAAACTCGGCAAAAGTTATACCGTCCCGGAGTACTCTCGCACTCGTGGGCATTCCCAAGTTTTCAGGTAACCAATGACAAGTGCTTATGCAAATGGCGGAAATTCTAATCCTACATTATAATTGTTAATTCGTTAAATGATCCAGAATGCCACCCCGATCGGTGCCTTGTACCTCCGCTTCAGACACTCCCGACCACTTTGCATTCCCTGTGCATCCAATTCGAGCGTGATATTTCTACAATTTGTATTATTTTCGCGAGAGAACGGAAAAAAAGGAAAGGCGCGATTAATTCGGATGCGAAAAGTTAGAGTGCGATTATTATTCCTGAAAGTTTTTCATTTTTCGTCGGAAGTGGAAAAAACGAGGAACGGGAGAGCGCGCGCGCGCGCGCGCATGTTGGGTGGTTCTTGCGATGGATAAATTCGTTTGTGTCGAACGCTCGTCGTTGTACCTGCCAGCACTCGTTGCACGGAGGGTTGCAATTAATCCGTTTTATAGATACGGCCGATGTAAATGAAGTTTCCCAGTCGAGAGTCCGAGCGCGTGAAGGATGACCGGGTATGGGTGGAGTACGACCAAGGTGGATCGCGAGGGTTCGCAATACATACCCAACTATGTACTCACCATGATACATAGTCACGTGCGCACTCGAGTATACGTTATTCGTGCAATAGAGGGAAGGTACGTTCGATGCTCGTAAAAAGCCCAAGGATTTAACCACCGCGGCTGTAAAACCCTCCCGAGACAATTAATAATAACCTGCCGCCGTGGCTTTTCGTTATGATTACAGGTTTGGACTTTTGCATCGACTGGCACCACTGCGCCGGAGAACTTGGAATAAAAAGTCAGTTTATTGCGCGTGATAGAAATCACCTTCAACGCTCCTTCTATATCACCGAAAAAGACTCGACTTGTAAACGTACGAAAATTTCATTCGCGAACCACCTTAGATATCATCGTGAAATAATTGCTGCCTTGTTTGAAACAATTTCTCCATTCGTTCACGCGGTTTTAACTATGGAATAATTAAGATCTGTTATGGATGATAAATTTATCTATGCGTGTATTCACGCTGTGTAAAATGAGCTTAATGTGTTTTGTTATGTTATGAAAGTTTAATCATTCGAATAAATATTCTATTTTTATTCAATTTGTGTGTTTCCACGGATACTTATTTATCGGTAATAATTGTTTTTATAATTTCTATTGCTTGTTTTGTAATATTATAAGAATTATCATTAGTTGATCTAATCTTCTTCTTAGAGAAATTAAAAATCACGAGCCGAAATGACTCGCGTAGTGTTCGTGAATTAGTTGCGTTTCAACTACGGTATACAAAAGAGTCATAACGTTAAAATTCTTAAATCGTACAATAAACTTGGAGGTTAGTAAATTATATTCGAAATGTCTTATTTTACAATTCTCTCTGAACATAAAGAGGAAGCGCTGCACCGGAATTCGGCCGGTTGCAACCAAAAAGAATGACGAACTGTTAATCTTTTTAAGATTTATGTGAATACTTCCAACAACAGTCGAGGTAAACAACTGTCGGGGATTTTTAATCCGTGATACGAGGGTTTTCTCATTAATTGAGTCGAAATATAAATTTTTGTTCATGGACCAACCAACCAACCAATACAACAACCACATCAACCAGATAACCAATTACACGACAAAATAAAAAGGTTCTGTAACAAGGAATTTTTCGACCGATCGCAATGCACTCCTATAACCAAATGTACGAGAACTTTCAATAAAATTCACATCATTAAACTTCTTTTTTCATTTTGAGCAGTGAATACTCGAAAAAATTTTGACTACAAAAATATCTTGCGGTTTACGACTATGAACTCTATATCAGTCCTATGTATTCCCCAGCGATGACTCACTCGAGTACAAACTGCTTTCGACGCTACTTACCTTCGGTAATCACACAAACCTGCTATTTCTATCGAGGGCGATAAAAAAATGCAAAAAATTCGCTGAAATATCGACTAAGATGGGGTATTCGAGTGGATAGTCGAAGATCGGGTAAGTTTGTTTCGCTTCGAAGGTGAACAGCAGACAAATCACGTCACGCTCGTCTCGAGATATCGAGAGCAGGCGGGGTCAAGTCTCTCGTACAGTTCGGACCTCGAGACTCGAAGGCTGCAGCTCGGTGGCGACTTTACGTAGTTGATGGATGAGGGGACGCAGACTTTGCAGACAGCGCAATACCGTTGTACGAGCGGGCGGGCTTGCGACATGTGCAATCCGAACTACGTGTTTTCCTTCTTGCGATATTAGCCTTACCGAATAAGAAACTCAAAATTATCCGTCCTGACGCTTACCGAAGACGAATCGAAATATCTATTTTGAATTCGATTCAATGTCTTCGTAGGAGCTACGACTTGATGAATTTCTTATCTGAAAAATATTTCTCCAGTCCTCGTCCTCGGCTGTTTATTCTCAATTTACCACGTCAGGGAACGGAAATCGGAACTCGAGTTTGCTATACGATTTGTTCTCTCCCTCTCTCTCTTACTCTGCCCCTCTCATTCCATACTCCGCACGTTCTCCACTTCCTCTCTCCCTCCCTCTTTCTTTCATTCTCGTCTTCGATCTAGCATTCATCTTGCGCGCACTCGTCGACACCACCCTTTTCGTCACCCTCCATTATTTACCACTCCAAAACGTCGAAGAGGCACTCTTCGTCTCGTCTAGCGAGAAAATTCAGTTCCCAGACTATCTGGGAATCCTCTACGCGTGATTTTCGACTGAAGCGAAATCTCGCACCGCCGGATATTTCATTTCCAACTAATAAACTTCTAGCGTTAAACTGATAAACAAGAGACGTTTAATAAGCAACGCGCAACTCTGGCCGAATCGAAAAATCGTGTCGAAGCCGGAATACCGGAAAACTTGCCTCGCGTGTGCAAAGTATGCAATCTTGCGCGTGCGGTGTGTTGTCCCTGATGGGGAAAAAAGTATAAGGAAGCGAAGGAGGAGGGTCTTAGCCCGAGAATCTCAGCCTCGTAAACTTATCCGTACCACCCCCCTCGAACCTGGGGAAACTCGCGTGCATACGGACACAGCGATGTGTTCCTCATAAAAAGTTGGTAAGCGCTCGTCGTCGAAAACCGCCGAAAATCTCAGAGCACTTTTCAATATAAGCCCCCTATCCTCGGTGTAGACCAGTGTATGAGAAGGGTTGAGGAAAATATGCCACTTCGGAAATGTGTTTTATAGACGGGGAAGGAGATTACGAGATAGCGTTGTACACGAAGATGAGGCGCGTGAAGAATGACGAGAGAAGAGGGACGATGGAGGGGAGGGTAGAGGAGGGAGGGAAGGGGGGGGGGTCTACGCTTTGTCGCCGAGCCCTCTCGTCTCACATGTCGAACTTATGAAAATTAATAAGAAAAATTGCCCATAAATTCGGGAGGCTCTTACCCCAGCCGTGGAACGTAGCGAAGGTAGGACGGCGAGCGCGCGCGTCCTGGCGCGGCAATAAAATTAGAATTATGTCGGCGAACGAGCATCCACCTCCCCTCCTCCTCCTCCTTCTCCTCCCTTTTGCCCCTTTTCCCTCCACTCGATCTACGTTACCCATCCGACCGCCAACCGGCCTATATGTATACATCCATCCTCGTTCCTCTCTGTTTTGCTCGGCGTTCCTGAAGACTCGCACCAATGACGTTCCGCCTCTTCTTCTTCCTTAGGCACGTAGTCGAGCGCGATGTCGCGAATGTCGAGAAAACGTACGTAGGACGAGAAGACGAAGAGGCAAGAGAGAGAGAGAGAGAGAGAGAGAGAGAGCGAGGCAGGCAGCTGGCTCGTAGCGTTTGTTAGTAGTGCAGGAATGTGTCCGCCGGTTCTTAACATATGAGTTACCCGACAAGATTACATCCATGTCTTACGCCGGGCATCCCACCCCACACTTTTCATCCACTTCGTACCCTGTTCTTCCAAAACCTCTAAGAACTCCTATGGTTATTAAATTCTACGCCAGTTGCCTTGCCTCTCGAACTTCCTCTTCTCTCTCTCTCTCTCTCTCTCTCTCTCTCTCTCATTCCTCGCAGTTCCAGCGAGATCGATATTAAGAGTTCCGAATCTCGAAAATAATTAATGTCTGTTATTTACGTAACTTTTGGTACGAGTTGAATATCGTTTTGCCGCTGGCGTGAAAGTGGATATTCGAATGGCACTAATTCCGCTTTTGTCGGTAAGTTTTGCCCGTACAAGAGAATAGGCGGTTCAATAGGATCGTTAAACAGTGTACCAATTCGCTATAACCGTATAACGATGATAAATTCGTAACTGCCTTTGCTTTTCGGAGAATGGAAAAAAAAATCGTAATGAAAATTTAATTAACTCGGCACATAAAATTGAACGTTAAACAGGCGCGTCAGCGTCAAAAGCATTAATTAACGGAAACGTGGATATAACTCTCAAAGGATTTGTAACATCTGAATTGCATTACACATGGCTTTGTAATACACTTTAATGTCTGCGCTAATGTTCGTCATTTGGCCAAAACATCACGGTCGATCCCGGCTGTTTTACGCGACCAACGTCAACTGCATTAGCTTTTCGCGTCTCGTTGACGTGCGGCTGGGAACTGACGAAAAATGCGTGTGTCGGTGGGCGTTGAACGAGACAGCGGAACGTGTGTATACATTTGCCAATACCGATTCGCGTGCATCCCCCGACCGCAACGTGGCCCGAGCATATACGTGTATACAGGGTGTTCTAGAATAACGAGGGATCTCGAAAGTACAAACAAAATAGCTCTTCTTCGTTCTCGAGACCAATTCGCAGTTTCTCGATTATTTTCATTTTCTGTTAACCAAACAAAAAAATGTCGTATTCGACAATCTATCGTACGCAAACAATTAATTTAAGTTCATCGTTTACGTTACGATTTTAATAATCAAAATAGCATTAAATAGACACGTAGAGTTAAAAAAAATTGTTTGATTGTGGCTCATAAAATTCACATAAGAGAAGAATGATAAAAACTTTCGTTGATCTGTGATTTTAAGGACACAAGGTAACTTTAGGGCGCTATATATGTACCATCCAATCTATGTACTTGTATAGGTGTATCCGTGAATTCCGCGTAAATATAATAGGAAGCAACAAACACGGTAAGGTTGATTCGCTGACGGATTGCCGGTCGGGAAACGGCAATTTGGCCTACACGCGCCCAACCCGATACTGCGACCGCAATCGGGGACGATCATCCAGCAGGTTATCGGTCAAAACTCTATCTTGAACAATCAATCGCGATATCCCCGAAAAAGTAATATCGGTTCTACCCTTTTCCACAATTACCCGAATTTTTTCTCTCGATATTTCCGTTCCCCTTGAAATCGATCATTTTACGTACACGATAGAAGCGATTGAAATTTTTTAGGATACGGTTGAATTTTTTTTTTATTAGCTTCGAATCGTATAACGGAATCTTTGTTAGTTCAATGAACTGGAGATCGAATCGAGTGGGATATATGGCATCTGGTATTCAAGAGGAAGGAATCAGAAGAGTGAGTATATTTCAAAGGAAATGTAATAATTATGAACTTTATGTTAGTATAAGTACGCAGCAAATTAGTTACAGTATTTGGTTGTCAGTGTTTTTCAAATGAATTATACTAGTTCGAGAATCGAGTACATCATCGCAAGGTATTATAATATTTCACCGAATTTTCGCAACAGCCTTATACAATATTTCGTACAGTACAAGGTGCAGCTTCTCCTGCAGTACTTTGTACGTTATTTTTTTTTCATCATCTTAAAATAACGCAAAACATTCTGCAGGAAACATATAGCATATTGAACTCCGAGAAATATTATAAGAAGTACTGCAGGGGTGTTGCTCAAATTCGACTCAGGAATACGACTGTCCGTACTGGGACGAGCGTCCCGGGACATCTTGTAGTATAATGCAATAAATGCAATCAGATTTATTTCAAAAAATTTCAGTCGAATATTTCTTTGAGCATAAACCATTTAGCTGAAATAATCATTTTCCAAAATAGAGGCAATACGGTGCAGTATTACCCGAAAGAGGCTTATGTCACTGGTCGACTCTCGAAATCGTATAGTGGAACGAAACGCACACCCCAAAACTGCAAGATGGAATATATTTCGGTGGGCTAGGCCAACCGCTCATTAATAATTAAACCGGACCCGCGGCAGGGTTTTCAATCTTGCTTAAGACTTCCGTTATAACCACTCATTTCCATTCTTAATTACGCGACTTCATAAATTTTCCACTTATTAGAAATCAACCGTGATTACATTCCTATAGTAGTGATTAAAACTGGAAAAGCGTGTATATATCTCGATTCTCGCAATTTTCCGCGTCTCCATTCCTCTTGCATCGAAGTTGAACGAAATTCTGTTAGTCGGGAGAGAGGGATGAAAAAAAATGGCCAGGTGCGCGCAGAAGCGCGATTAACATCATAACAGCGCGCCGGAAAATCCGTAAATGTTGCACGCCGAACTTAATGCGGAAAGTTTTTACAGCTTATATACGTTTTGCGTCATTTCGTGCAATTTTTATGTCGCGGCTACCGACGCGCGCGGAAGCGTGTGGTCTGTGCATTTTTACGAGAGGGTATGTATACAGATACTGTATACGTATACATATATATGTGTATGTATATGTATGTATGCATATGTAAAACGTGCATTCTCTCCGGCTACTTCCGCCGATCTTTCGCGGCCTCGAAACGCGAATATAACGACGAACTGAAGATAATTATCCGGTACACGCGGTATCTCTTCTCGTTATTCCGGAAAAAACAGAATAAAAAAAACGAGATAGCGACAGAGAGAGAGAGAGAGAGAGAGGGGAGGAGGAAGACCGAGTCGTCGAATGGCACTCGATGGCGAAAATCGCGGCTCGTCATTCCGCGCACGAACGCGCTAATTTCGTACGTACCGTCCAGCCCTCTTCCTCTTCCGTCGACTCAATTAGAGCGGCGAGATTTTACCGTGAAATACAAGCTTCGCGGAGAGATTGAATTTTCAAAAAGGACGTGAATGGTCCGTCATATAATTCCATTACCGTAACCGGTGGGAGAGGGGCGACTCGGTGTGATTAAACAAAAGGAAACGCGGTAAAAAGGACACTGGTGAGCGTGGTTGATGGACCGAAATAGCTCTCTCTCTCTCTCTCTCTCTCTCTCTTTCTCTCTCTCTCGCTCGCTCGGGGTGAGAAGAAAATACTCACCCATAACGAATTCGCGAGGTACGCTCGCGCATATAATGATTATTCAAATGATGGCTGGTGACTCTGGGATCCTCTCTCCGCGGGTACCGATCTGCGGTATGTGATCCAACCCCATTAGGTAGA
Organism: Goniozus legneri; assembly: GCA_003055095.1. NCBI lineage: Eukaryota > Metazoa > Arthropoda > Insecta > Hymenoptera > Bethylidae > Goniozus > Goniozus legneri. Next base: position 13,354 of record NCVS01000487.1, on the reverse strand, counting down.
ACCGCGTCTTTCTCGAGCTTCGGGGAGGCTTTCTGTTTTTGCCCACGTTCACCTGTTCCAGCACGGGATGCTTTTTGCGCGAGGATCCCATCGTAAAGCATCATCGGCTGGAGGCCCTGCTAAGTCCGCGACTGCAATCCACGGCACGTGCGTTTCCAACGTTTCATCCCCTTTCCTCGGACCGTAATACCGACATTGTCATCTTTACTATCTTCTACTTCCCGGCATCCAATACTGCGTTTACTTAGCGTCTTTTCAATCGTTCCCCAAGCGCTCTGTTCTTCGTCGATAATTATTTTTAATTGCCGCCGACTTATGTAATTTCTTGTGAAACAGAGGACATTTATTCCAACCTCTTTTACTGTTGTAATTAAATTGAGAAAAATAAATATGAACAAATATTCGTTGAAATAAAAAAAAAAATTTCGTGAATAAAAGTACGTTGCAAATTGTAGTCAAATTTAACAAGTTCCAGCCAATTCAATTTTGTTTTCATTAGTTTTTATCCAAATTTTGAATCGACAATTGTTCTCGTTTGAAAGGATAGTAACATTTTGTACAACGAATGCAATTATCATGGTCCAATTAATAAAAGTCAAATTGGTTGATTAAATATCGCGATTCGATAGAGATAAAATTGTTAGCGTTACTAATAATTGTGGCTAAAGACAAGAAGCGTGGAAAATCGTAAAGGACGTTAAATAGATGGGAGGCTGCGAGGGCACGATAGTGCCTTAATTGAATCTCGTTTCGAGCTGCCGATGCATGGGTAATCCTCGTTAGGCTGCTCGTTTTTTTTTTTGTTATTCATTGGAGGGACACATTTTCGTGAGGGGAGTGGAAACGCCATCCCGAAGTACATTTCTGTCCCGTTTCGTTCGCGAGACCTAATCCCGTTCAAATTTCCGGCCTCGAGGTGCCTAAAGGTATTAGCATTTGATCTCGTTGACGATGGAAGAGAGAGGGAGAGAGAAAGAGAAGTGGTTCCAGGGGGAAAATGTTATATCGAAAAATTCTCATTGCGTCATATTTCTTGTTTTTACGTCAATGATTTAAGGTCGTTCGAATAATAGAACAATTTAATGATAAAATGTTACATTTTTCATATATTGTCCTTCACTGAAGAATGCATATAAATTTATATTTTGAACAAAATCTGACGAATAATTTTTGTGTAACTAGAAAACAAAAAGTGAGTATTTACCATGGAACCAACAGAGAATCTAGTATGATACGCATATCTCCTACTCAATTTAATCTTAATGCTAAAAATACGAGTAGATTACATAAAAGTGATCGAAAACTTATTTTGACGTGCAGTTTCAAAAATATTTTAATTTATAGTCAACACATACCAAGATAATAATCCGCCATATCTGGAATTATTGCAAAATTTCACAGTGTAGCATGGAAAAATAATCGAGACAAAAAACAATTGTATATTAATATCGATAAATGAATGAAAAAATTCGTTCAATCTAAAGTAACATCTAAATCAAAATTATTCAAATAATTAAACTTTTCATATTATTGAAAAAAAATTTTAATTTTGTTATGTTTTGTTTTGTTTTGTTTTGTTTTGTTTTGTTTTGTTTTGTTTGTTTTGTTTTGTTTTGTTTTGTTTTTTTATTTTGTTAATTTTGTTTTTGTTTTGTTTGTTACTATCCGAACAACGTCAAACAACGAACAAAACACAAAATGTAAATAACCCCGAAACGGTACACTGATAGAAAAACTATCTTGATTCAAGAGAAATAATCTTGATCTAAAAGAATTATTTTGAAGAAAACTAGTTGTCTTATGTCAAGAATTTCTTGTCTCGGTTTAGGTTTTCTTAGCGTAAGAGTTTCAACACTTCCGGCCAAAAGTATTTTGACTTGATTCGAGAGTATATTGTCTTCGATCGAGACAATCAAATTCTTCAACCAAAGACATTATCATCATCATTTTTTTATCTTGTTTAGAAACTACAAAATACTTCAATCAAGAGCATAACTCTTAAACAAAGAATTTTTTGCTCTTCATCTAAGAGCTATAATTTCTCAGTTTAAGAATTGATTTTCTTGAATCAAGAATTCAATTTTGAAGGAAATATTTTTCATGAATCAAGATAGTTTTTTTTTATCAGTGTAGTGTTATTGGAAGAAACAAATGTCAAAGAAAACAGAAATGCAAAAATAAATTCTCGAAGCTCACGCCTTTTCGTATAAAATCAAGACCAAAGATAATTTCAACGGGTAATAAATTCACATTCAAATCGTTCTTCCATTTCCTGCTGCATACGTAACTGGACGAGTGTAATGAATGAGCAAACGAAACGGAAAAGAAAATCGCGATCGAGAGGCGTCGAGCAAATCGGTGTCCCAGCGGGTTGGCGTGATAGGACGACATAACGTACGCGCGTTGGAGGGGTGGCGAGGTGCTCGGGGAGTGTCACGACACGACGGCGATGTGCCCTTCGCATAAGGCTACTTGTAAGAGCCGCTCACGAACGGTAATGGCGCGTTGCCCGGTAGCCGAGATAATGGCACACGGTCCGTTGGGCTCGACTGCCCGGGTAATAATGTCGCGCCCTATCTACGAGCATCGATTAGGCCTCTCTCTCTCCCTCTCTTTATATGTACCTTGCGTTTTACCACCAAGAGGCCTCCCGCTGACTCCTCTCATTACCTTGATTACCGGAATCAAGAAATGATTATCGCGTCTGCTTGTATTTCTTGCCTGCCAATTCCTCCGCCTTCGCTAAAGTTATTCAACTTATTTTTTTTTCGTTTCATTCCTCGAGAGAAAAGCTTTTCTTTTCCTCATGGCTGATATAAAATTTTGAATAATTCGAAAATCATGGGGGAACATGAGAAAACGTTCTTCTTCGTAATTCTGGGACATTTTTTATATGTTTTTTTTTTGTAAATAATAGTTATATTTCTCTGCGGAAATATTTTTTCGACAATATCCGAGTGTGTATATTTAGTTAATTTGATAAATTCTTCATCGTTCGTTTTGCGTATAAATCATTGTTTTCCTTTTTCATTTCGTCGAGTGCAGTCATCCAATAAAATTATTGAATAAAATTTATGGTGCATCACGATTAATTAAGAGATTATACAGGTGTGAAAAAGTGAAAAATTACCCGTTTTCCAGTTATTTTACACAGGCGTGTATAGTTTTAATGTTTCGCGCGCAACAAATTCGGATAAAGTCGTGGGAATTTACTGCCCTACAGGATGGGTCAAGCGGAAAAATTTCTACACAAGAGAATCAAAGTTGTAAAAAAGATTAACTTTGACAAATCGGCCAGTTCGACGTCCCCTCGAAATTCCGGGCGAGGATTTTTTCCGCTCAGATTTATTTTCATTGGTAGTCAGACGAATTTTTGTTATTATATACATATACATTCATTTTAAGTCACAACAAAATAGCTATGTTCATAAACGACTTCGATAGGTTGTAATATAAGTTACAAAGATACAATATTGTATAGTAAAAGTAAAGTTGTTCTATATGAACTAAATTAAATTAATTTGACGTCGTTCATGAGAAAGAGATATTTTTATCGAAGTTTTCTTGGTTGATGACATTAAGGACAAGTGGGACAATTTTTCAATTACAGGACTACTATGAACATTTTCTTCATTTATTTAATTATCTGATGATCGAGAGAGCTTGTCGTTCTTCGAGGATTCACGACGCACGCGCATGACACAGTGAGAAGTGGGGTAGGGGTCCTCAAATATTTAAGCGATACCTAAGGGGTCTGACTACTTACCGGTTCGGGTTACGAAACTTCCGTTTCATGGAAACGCACCGTTAATCGGGCTTCCCAAAAGTTATAACCCACGCGGTGAGGGTAGTTTGCGTTCGTTCTACCGAAAATCGTCACATCGCGTCCCAAGCTGCATATACGCTACTTCGCTTTCGGCCTGGAGTCCGGTTCTCTCTCTCTCTCTCTCTCTCTCTCTCTCTCTCTATTTCTCTACGTTTATCCCAAGTCTCTGTCGTGTTTCGATCTCTCGCGAACCGGAGCTCGGAACTTTGCACTCTCCTTGCTTATCGGAAATTGAATAACAAGTGCGTTCCACTAACTCGTCAATTTTATTTTTGTCTCTCTATTTTGTTGTGTTCCTTAATGTCCTCGAGAATTGGATTATGGAGTTTATCACTGAATTCAACTAATTTTTTTTATTTTTTTGAAATTGCGAAGAGGATAAAATAAAAAAATATTATAATAATCTCTTAAATACATTTATTTCTCTGAATAATATTTTTTTTACATGATAAACACTTTCTTTTTTGTATTCATCTCTTCTGAACCAAATTTCCATTTTCAATCTTTTTGTATATTCCATAAGGAAAAAGTTATTTTTGTTTTCTCAAAACTTTGTGTAGATTTTTATTCGACAAAATTCGGAATTTTCAAATAATCGTCTCGGTTATTTTTCCTTGTTACACACGTAGTTGCCGGCGGGCTAGGTGGAGTGTAGGTAAATAAACAAAAAGGTAGTTGCGTGTTCTGGTACGGGACGGGAGGGAGAGAGAGCGAGAGAACGAAAGAGCGAGAGAGAGAGAGAGAGAGAGAGGGTATTCGGGCGCACCGTCGGCCCCAGCACGCAACTCTCATGGGCGCCGAGATTGAAGCTGTGGAGAACGCACGCGTTCGGGTCAGAAATGGCAAAGCGCGGCGGTACTCGTGAGCGAAGTGGGAAAACTGTAGGAAAATGGAGAAAGTCGAGTGCCACGGGGATTGCGAGTTATGAATTAACTGTCACCATGTCTTTTGATTTGTGACGTGTTCTTCCTCTCGCTTACGCCTGCGATTTTCCATCGTGTTTCGAATTTTTCTTCTTATTATTCTAGACTTTTTTATTCTCTCCCACCCCTACCCTTGTTCGCTCGTCGCATTTCACGAGTCCCTGCCTGCTGTCGATGCTCTCCCTCTCTCTCTTTCTCCCTCTTTCTATCTCTGTTTTTTTACTCTCTTTATTTCGCTCGCACTGTGCGCGTACCTCCGATTCGACTATTCGCCTCTGATTTGCCGCCGTTTGATCGATCGCGTAGCCGATCGTATTTTTCTTCCCGCTCACGGCGCGTACAGATGCTCGGGATAGACCAATCCGTACACGCGGTTGTATTTTACCGATTGATATACGGTCGCGTATAATCCCAACGAAATTTGCGGTACGCGTTATATAAGAACATTAATCGCGCTGGGTGGAATATATTTGTTATGCGTTTTTTATCGCCTTATTCTTAAATTCGCCTTGTCTCGAGGTATACGAGTAGCATTACTGTGACCTTTATACTGTGATATTACTCAAAAAAAGTTATCATTTCCAAATGGCAGTTTTTCAGTTAAAAATGATAAAATTTAATCGACGAAGTGGTCTTTTCAAAATTTGAACCTTCCTTTTTAAAATGATCACCTGTTCAATTTGATTCAATCGTTTTTAGTCGAATAATTATCGTTTGAAAATGGCGAGTTTCCCATTAATTCTTTTGAGTAGTATGTATATATATATATTTAAAATTCTTTATTTATTTGAGTATTCGTTCGCTTAAAAAATATTATGACAAAACGGTTGTTGAAATGGAAGATGAACATACGAAATTTGTAGTTCTTATCGAATTAGTAATATTGTTCCTTTTCATCAGTCTATCATTTCCTGTCGAAAATTTCACTGGTAAAAGTATAAAACGTCTTCATTCTCACTTCTCGTGAAATTTTCGTCCTCAACGAATAATTTATAAACGCAACGATAGAATTCCGACGGAACGTCACGGGTCACGGCAGGTGATTGATAGCGGAACGTATTCCTTGCTCTGGAAGTTTGCACTTTATCGGGAAACTTATCATCCGAACGCAAGTGGTACCATCCAGAGGCTTCGTTTTCCGCGAGCCGAAATAGCCGTGGCGCTTTCAGCCTCCGAGCTATCGATGTTTCGTCTCATCACGTTAATTAATTTAGTTAATTATCAAGAAAGTTTTAAACCGCTCGTACCGAACGTGTTGTGATTTCCTCTCCGGGAGGTAAAACACCAACGCCCTCGATGGCCATAAATTTTAGTCGGCCGGATGATTTCGGCTCGTTAAGCGTTTACCGTCGGACCGTACGCATATCGATATAATGCGCGAGTTCGATCTGGTAGTTGGCCAGAGCCGAACGGGAATTCCGATATTCCACTGTGGTTAACGAACAAACCGAATTCCGTCTACTCGTCTCTATATCGATGATGTAATGGATCTCTCTTCCCTCCCTCCCTCCCTCCCTCTCGATTCTAGTCGGGTAACGAATGTTTAAATCCCTTCTGAATATTTTTCATTGAATATTGATATACGTATATGTACCTGTATATTGATAAATATTGTTTTCATTGTATTATAACACTCCAGCCACTACGTCACAAAATATATGAGTAAATGTGAAACAGTCGTACCTCGATATAATATGACAACATAAGGATATAATCATTTTAAGTCAAATTAACTCACCTGTAAGTTATGTTCGACTGAAAGTGTATCAGAGTCTCGGTGAAGAAACTCATATATCGCTACTTTCTAAGGGTTCGAGCGACAAAATACGAAACCGAAGATGAAGGAATAGAGCGGATGATTGTAGACAACTGAGTTACATACCGTTTATTACTCCTAAAACACACTTTTTTCCTTGAATTACTATTCGATATATGCACAGTAGCGCTCTGAAGTATTTTGACTATAGGTACATACAATTTTTTAATCGAGTTATAATTGAAGGAACATTTGAATCGATAATACATATTTTATTCTAATGAAAAATTATAATAGCATTGAATCTAATGTATTTTGAATATCCTGAGTATCTCGAGTAGTTAAGTAGAATTATAATAACAAAGTAAAATTACAATAGCAAAGTAAAATTATAAAATTATCTGAAGTATTTTAACCCTTTACAGTTGAAACCTGTTTTGCTATACAATACTAACTATATAAACCAATACATCGATGTTAACATCTTCTCCTGCCATTTACCACGACAAAATTTGGGCTCAAGTGTTATGGATGTAGTGTTTGTGTTTGGGAGTCAGACTCGTTAAAAGACGAGAAGGGGCTAACAACAGTATATTGGTTTATTGATATAATATATGTTGTGACGTTATTTTTTTTGAGCTGCGCTACGTCACAGTGCGCAGGCGTAGGAGAATCGCGTTTTAATACAGCTTTCGTTTTGCGGGTGTGGAAAAACACCGCTGACTGTGTGTTTTGGCGTTATGCTGCCCGATCAGCTGGTGCGCCGGAGGTATCCTGGCTCCTTGAGACTCTCGTTAGGGACGAGCATAAGTCCTTTTGAAATACTGGCGCTCCTTACTAGGGGGATTGACTCGTCCGAGGTGGTCCGAAGGACGTTCTAGGTTTCGCTGGCAGGACTCGGAGGCTGGGAAGACCCCCCAGCCGATGAGGAAGCCGAATATGGGTTTAGGTTAAGTTTTAGTTTTTAAGGTTACGGTTGTGAACGTCTCGCTGCCGCGACTCAATTCCCGGCGAGGCCGCCCTAACGAGATAACCCTCGTTTGTTTTGCTATCGCAGGAGAATTTCTCCTTGTCTCTCCTACCGAGAAAGGCGCGAGAGAGAAGAATACGAATCTAACGGATAGCTGTCGTTACTATCGTTTTGAGCGTTATGATTGAGAATGTGAATTTGTAGTGATTCGGTTGTGAACCACCGAGCGAGTCGGTTGTGAGCCGCCGAGAGAGTCGGCTGAGAGCCACGGAAGAGGCTAGTCGTTTGAAGCTATCGTTCCGACTACCGATTCTAAGTTATCGTACGGCTACCGATCCTCGCTGTCGCTAAGTTGTCGTGTGAGCTGTCGTATTGTGCAGTATCCGGTTGGAGGCCGTTTCCTGCCCCACGTTAAGCTACCGACTACCGTTTCGTGCTGTGTTCCGGGAGAAGCTGCCGATGCCGCCAACGCACTCAGGTTGTGAGGACCTTTCAACAACTGGTGAGTCCGTTCGAGTTTTCTCCTCGGGTGCGACCGCTCACGAGTTCTTGACGCGATATTGAGGCTGGGGAATTTCGGGATAAGGGCAATTGGCGCCCACGTAAAAGCCACGTTCCGATCTGGGTGTGAGTCCCAGCTTCGCGAATGGCGCCCAGCGTATTTTCCACCGCGTACCGTCTACCGCCTCTCGGTAATATCGTTCGGCAACTAAGCCCCGTTGCATCCCGGTATTTCGGATTCAACTCAGATTCAGCCCCACGTTAACGTTCAGCGAACCTTTTGGGATCCGTGCTGCCCCATGTTAAGGGCGCACAGGCATTTTAGAGTTTCGGGTCAACTCTCGCCCCACACTGTCGTAATGGGGCTCGCGTAAGAATTGCGTTATGATTTCGAGCCCCGCGTTAACGTTGAGGATTGCGAGTTTAGTGGCAAATGGCGCCCGTGCGAGAGCGTAATGATGCTTACGACTTGCGAATTGAGACCGATCGCTATCGTCGAGTATGAGTGTGAGTTTTGCGTGTCTGAGATTATTGTTTAGGCTTTCGTTTGGGATTTATGTGTTATAGTCGCCTCGCGTTGCAACTCGTTGTCGGCTCCGTATTTCGAGTATTTGAGTTACGTTTTGGATTCCGTCTTAGATTATCGATTACGAGAGTATCGGAGTCCGATGATTCGCTGTCGCGTTGTCGGGCTATCGTTGTTACCGCTATCGTGTGTTTTATTGTTGAGACTGCGTCGTGTTTTAGTCGCGCAATTGTATTTAACACCGTTAACTAATAAATGCTATTTTGTTATTAATTCTTGGTCTTCAGGTCCGTACGTTTTTACCCCGCCCCTCTCCGACGCTAAAATGAGTTAGCCGATACCGTTTTAGTCGCAACTCGCCGTGTCGTAAGCCTTGTTAGTTTTCGTTAAGTTTAGGTTTAAGTTACGTTTTCGGTTATACTGGTTTGTCGATTCCAGTGATCAAAAATCGGCTGGCGCCCATAATTGTGAATATCGGTCGGAGACAAGGGAAGCGACATAGGCGGGGCGAAGGCACGTATTCTAGTTTGTGGACCGTGCCGACGGGTCACGGGCGAAAATGCCGTCGCAGTACATAGACGACTTAATCACGGGCGCGAATAATTTAGATGATTTGATTCAAATTCGCGACGAGTTAATCGAAATGTAAAAGCGCGGCGGTTTTAACATTAGGCAGTAGGCCTCCCACCACCCACATGCCGTTGATGGGCTCAACGAACGAATAATCGATGTAGATTTCGCAACGAATGGAAGCCCGATCTTGAAAACCCTCGGAGTATCGTGGAATGCTCTATAAGATCGAATACTATACAAAGCGAGACCAATCATCGCGTTAGAAAAAATCACTAAAGGACACATTCTTTCTGAAATCACAAAAATCTTTGATCCTCTCGGCTTGTTAGGCCCCGTAATCCTCGCTGCAAAGATCATCAAGTTCGTGAGTCAGTTGCCGTTAATTAACGGAGTATCGACTGAGCGTTGTTTACTAATCAATGATCCGATCGAATTGCAGCTTCACGGTTTTTGTGACGCCAGAAAATGTGACTATGGTGCATGTATGTATATCCGATCGAGAAATGAGGTAGGAGAAACATTCGTTGGTTTATTATGCGCAAAATCTCGTGTAGCCCCGGTCAAGGAAGTTTCTATTCTACGCCTTGAATTATGTGGCGCTCTGATGCTTGCACGTCTATATCGAGAGGTCCAATCTTATGTTAAAATATCATTCGATAAAACGGTATTTTGGTCGGATTCCACAATCGTGCTCCATTGGTTAAGAAAGGATCCACAGACCTTCAATGCATTCGAATCAAATAGAGTAAGGGAAATTTAGTCAATTGACCATGCAACCTGGCAACATATCCGGACTGAACAAAATCCGGCTAATGCGTTGTCACGTGGTCAATTACCACAATCGTTTCTGGGCAATGACACTCGGTTGTCGGTTTGGTCCAGGGTGGCTCAAATCGCCTGAATCGACTTGGCCGAAGACCATCGACCTACCCCCGATAGATCTTCCTGGCGTAAAGAAAGTCGCTTTTTTGGTCACAAAAATCGATCCTAGTCGTATATTTTCCCGATTCTCTTCATTTTCAAAAATGCTACGAGTCATTTCGTATTATCTCCGTTTCCTTCGCTCCAACACAAACAAGGGTTCGCTTTCATTAGGGGAAGTACAATCGACAGAATGTAGGATTCTGAAACTTATTCAAGAAGAACGGTTTTCTGAGGAATTAAAGTGTGTACGATCCTCAAAACCTTCAAAAAACACGAAAATCGCATGTTTTAATCCGTTCATCAATGAAAAGGATTTGTTGTGTGTCGGTGGACGATAACGTAACGCCAACATTCCGTTTGTTCAAAGTCACTCTATCCTGTTACCATCGGGTCATCGTGTTTCCGATTTGATCATCAAGGAAACCCACGAGAGATTATATCATACCGGAATTCAGGCTACGTTATACGCACTACGCCATTGGTATTGGTTATTAGATGGTAAGAACCAGGTTCGCACACAGAATCGTCAGGCACTGCGTACGTTGTCGGCGTATTAACGCATCCCCGCATACATATCAGATGAGCGATCTTCCCAAATGTCATGTCGAATGTGCTATACCGTTTAGCCACACTGAGGTAGATTTCTTCGGTCCTCTTTACACCAAAGAAAAGAAATTCCGAAATCAGAAACGTCTCAAGGCGTATGAATGCGTTTTCATCTGCATGTCATCAAAGGCAGTGCATATAGAGATCGTTAGTGATCTCACTACAGAGGCTTTCCTTGCCGCCTTGCGACGTTTTGTGTCTCATCGAGCTATTCCGCTCCACATTTATTCCGATAATGGGACGAACTTTGTCGGAGCTTGTAAGGAATTGCGTGAGCTGTACGCATTTATTCAATCGACCGAGTTCAATAATCAAGTTGACCAGTTCGCCCTAGAAAAAAGAATTTCATGGCACTTCAATCCACCTCTCTCTCCTCATTTCGGAGTGTTATGTATCGCGTGGGTGGATGCAACCAGGAATCGGGGATACGAGTACTCCAATGAATAGGCTCGGTATCTTAGAGTATGTCTTTATTGACTTAGCCGGGTGGCTCTCTACACAACAATAATCACGCTACATACGGCTCGCGCTATCGGACAGATATTCCCCCACCTTTCCCAGCTCTTCGTGCGTGATACACCACACGGAAGTTTTTGGGAAGCGGCAGTGAAATCTTTCAAGGTCCATTTTAAAAGAGTGGCTGGAGATAAACTCTTCACCTTCGAAGAATTGTACACCTTGGCGGTGGAGATCGAGGGAATTTTAAATTCACGACCTCTGTGTCCAGTGTCGGCCGACCCCATCGACCCGTTGGCTTTAAAACCTTCACATTTGTTGATAGGAAAACCCTAACGTTCTTTCTCATCACGATATTACACATGTTCCAGAAAACCGTCTAAACTCCTGGTGATTAATAACGAAGGCCAGGCAGGATTTTTGGCGCCGATGGCAGATTGAATACTTGGGCGAACTGCAAAAGCGGCAGAAATGGATTCAGCCAGGAGCTAATCTGAAGAAAGACACCATTGTCGTAATTATCGACAAGCACCAGCCATGCTCCAGGTAGCATTTCTGACGCGTCACGGATATCCATCCAGGAGAGGACGGGGTAGTCCGCGTCGTGACTGTACGAACAGCACAAGGGATTTTCAAACGAAAGACCACCTCACTCTGTGTGCTACCTGTGTCCGAAAGGTGTTAAAAGGCCCAGGACTAGCTTGCGACATAGCCTCCTAAGTTTATAAGTTGTTCGCTTAGTTCATAAGTCGTTAACTATTAATTTATTACTAATTAATTCTAAGATTGTTTAAAAAATAAACGTTATCTTGGTTTTCTCGGACACAGAAATATTCTAAGTTCGGAATATATTCTCTGTCCTTGTTCCTCTAGACCGCTGCTATTTTCGGTAGTTGAAACGGCTAGCACCGATCAGCTGAGAGAGCGTGTTGATATCGCGCTCTCCCTCTCTAGCGCGCTCGGTGCGAATTCGGTACGGGTCAATGTTCGGCCTTGAATACGCCGAACATTGTACTTAGTTGTCTCTCGGCGGATTTCGGATTTTCTAGCGTCATTCGACGCGGAAAATTATTCTAACCATTTTTCGCATGTATGGAGTTCAGTCGGAAACTTTTTAGTTTCCAATTTACGCAATTTAAACAATATGAGAATTATCGAAAACATAATTTTCTTATTTCGGCTCAATTTCGGTCGCCAACATGGAGACTCCGTGTTGATGTTTTGGTTTTTTGGTAGTTTTGGCTTGAATTCGAGGAAACATAACAATGTTTCCTCAAACTTAGCTCACTTTTTGCCGAACTCCTTGTAGAACGGACGCTTTTACGCAGCTTTTGCTACTTGAATCTATTTTCGGATTATTTCACTTTCGGTCGCACTTTTCAGTTTAAAATCCCTTCGGATTTTATCGACTGAGAATCTTTTGATCCTTAAATCATTTGTACTTCGGTTGTTCTGCTTTTTCGGATTTTTAAACGGTTCTTTCCTCATTACTTCCTGGTTAACCTCACCCTTAAATTTTTCCATCTGTCACACCAAACGTGACACTCTTGGTTTTAATATTCTCCGATACCTACCTGTATCCTCGGTTTCCTCTATTTCGAACCAGATTTTTATTATACCGTTATTGAATATAACAAAGAATGTTAACTGCGTTCAATTACAATTCGTTCCCGCTTTATACAGGGTTATACAGGGTATACGTTCCGTAACGATTCTGCCTTAGAGAAACCGTAGATAGAGCGTGAAATTCTAAGACGAAAAGTCCTCTTTCACTTTTTCATACGAGGTCCAGTTGAGAAGTTAAAGTTCAGTTAAGTTCAGTTTATTAGCAGTCAAAGTTCGGACTATTGGGCCAATCCGAGGCGCGCTCGACGGGGCCCTCAGTGCCGGCTCACAGGCGCTGGGGCCTCGCGACTCAGGAAATTGATCAGAGCTGCTTTCCTTTGATCATTAATTGATCAATTGACTAATAATACATTGAGTAATGATTAATTAGGTCAATAATCAATTAATTGATAATCTAATTAATTTTTCTTTATTTCCACGAAATTTTGATATTTTTCATATTATTACCAAATCGATCAATGTTAATGATTGATTAATTAATTATTCCCGTTTTTCTCCATTTTTACGAAATGTTGACCTTTTTTCCTAAGTGAAATTGATGTTGATAATAAGGTGAATAGGTTAAATTAATTTATTAAGTGTTACGGATCGCATGTAAGGGACAGTTCCAGAATCGCACGCGTGAATCTACTTTAGTCTTGCGAGGATGTTTCTCGAACTATCCTTT
>NCVS01000486.1:226501-284615 GCA_003055095.1 Goniozus legneri | reverse complement strand
ATTTTTAGCCCCTGTGGAATTGCAATTTTTTAAAATTCTTACTGGAGCCTGAGTAATGACAATTTTCATACACGTACGTAGAGTTGCCATTCCTCAGGCGCCAATAACAGAAGAAAAAAATTGCCATTCCACAGGGGCCAAAAATTCTCGAAAAATTACAGAATTTTTGGAAAATCATGGCCCCTGAGGAATGACAATTTGTTTTAATTTTTTATTACCCCTGAGGAAAGGCAATGTTTTAAAAAATTTTTCTTGGCACCTGTAGAATTGTCAAATTCAAAGTTCGAATATTTGGACACTATATATTTCCGGTTTCAAAATGATCTTTTTGTGATTTTGATGTGGTCGTTTCTCACGAAATCATAGCCTGTTAAAAAACATTTAGAAATTTAAGAAATTTCTCAGCTCTTTTTATATGTCCGTTAAGTGATTTTTAATTATCGCTCTTATCTAAAAACCATTTTCCGAATAACATCCTCACAATATTGTTAAATTCGACAAATGATGATCATGATGCGTTATATGATTATTGCTCTCCAGGTGTTACATTATTATATGAATCATAATTTAAAGGAAAATGTTTATAATTCCTTATATCGTATGTTTCTGAAAACTAAGATGCAGTATAGAAATGACGCTATTTTTACATGTTATACTGAAAAAGGCAATTACATATTTAAATTGAAAAGTATCTACGAAATTTTTATAATTAACAGAGCAGGAATAATATATTCATCTGTGTAAAATAAGATATTCATGGAAAGGAAAAAAGAGTAAGAAAATTTATACCTTTTCATGAATACCTAAGCATTTATTCCTCGTGTAGTGTAACATTTATATCTTCATTCACGTCTGAATATGTTCTTGTTGTTAGGAACATAAGCCTGAATGAATCAGAAAAGTTTACAAGCGAAAGTGCGTTTGGAGCATATAATGTTTATAGAATTTCATGAAAGTTGCTCTAATAATGTTAGAGATCAATAAAAAGAAACTAGCTGCTTATAACAAATAAAAATGGAGAAAACGAAAAAAAAAGATTTAAGAAAAACTCTTGCTCACAGTTGATCTAGGTAACTACTTTTAGATTACTAGTCATTACTGTACTATTATTATTACATCATCATTCCTTTTAGAAATCTACCACAATTACTTTACAAACTATTTGTAAATAAGTATTTTGTATTCCTGTAAAAATAAAATTAAAATCAATGATAAACATCAACATTTTATTTCTGATATATTACTATTTATAAAATTTACAAGTTGATATACAAGTTCATTCTCATCATATCTCAACAATTATTTTTTCTTGCGTTGATCTTCAACATTCTGGTGCTCATTTTCTTTTAGTACATACAAGTTCAAACTCATTATATCTTAATAACTATATTAAATTATAATTAGTTCTTCTTCAGCTAGTGAATACAAGTTTATACTCATCGTAGCTCACAATAGTTAGTTTCCCATTCTAAAATCTTCAACAACTTTACACTTAATCTTCAATTAGTTTTTCATACATTTCGCACCTGCTAACTTTCCAGTTTGTGTAACTTATAACACATTATCATATCCAATAAAATTTTAATATTGATTGCAAAAAATATCATACTGGTAACCCATATAACTGAAAATGTATTAAGACTCTGGAATTCCAAAAAATAAGCAGCTGCCAGCCACAAGCCTTTACTACAGAACCATGCGGCGATCAAACTCATGAACCTATAATTACTCATTTTTAAATTCGGTAAACATAAAGGAATTAGCGATATAAACCAAAAGACATATTGCGATGTCAACACTGGATTGTATGTTACCATTATCATTGCTTGAGCAAGCAACGAAAATGGTAGCTGCCTCTTATGAGAATACCGACATGATATAGCAATTAACAATATAAGTTGTGGTAAAAACGTGAGAACACGCTGAACTAAGCTCGGTGATTCATTAGCCGTTAAATAGAGTAAGTAAAAATAAACCGAGAAATTGTGTCTCGCATCTTTGCGTATCAGATGGTAAATTAAACTTTCGTACAAAAATTCATAGCCATAAAAGTAGTAACTGATACCAGTTAATAACGTAAGAGAAAAAATACAAGCCGAAACTAACTTCAATTGAAGTTTGTTCGGTACGATATAACTTTTGCAACCTAACGATAAATACATAGTTAAGCTGAACACGATTGGATACAATCTAAAGTGTATTGACAATCCATGTGCTAATCCAGCTAGAACAACTTTATCGCGCTGTAAAAGATATAAAGTCAATAAGACAAGAAAAACCGCAATTGAGTCGGCATTACCGCGTGTGGATATTACAATAGCTAATGGATTATACAACCATAAGTATGCACAGACATTTTGCATTCTTTTACTGGATTTATAACCAGATAATATTTTTCTCAATAGAATGGGTATCAGTATATCCACAATACAGAAAAATACTTTCCCAAATTCATTAAAAAGTAACACATTAAATGTCAGCAATAACGCTAACAGAGGCGAATAACGATACGTGGCACGTTCGAAAGGAGATCGTCCTTCCACTATATGCCTCGCTGCATCGGTAAAAACTTTATAATCAATATCTGTATATGGTACAGAAAAATTTTGATCGTGAAAATTCGCATAAACTACTAATGCAATTCTCAACAAGAACGCAGTTACACAATGTTTAACAAATGACATTGTTGAAGATTAGAATCTTGAATTATATATATTTTATTCCTATTTCATAATTTAGTCTTCGCTTTAACAGCAGCTTGAGCTAAACAAGCTTTAAATTGATTAAATTCTGTTTCGCAATCTCGAGCTTGTATATTAGCTTTTGCTAATACACAACGAGCATATTTCTTTCCTGGTTCACGACATTCGGCAATGAGAGCAGGATAATTTCTCAATCGGCTCTTTGCTCTATTAACTTTATCCATATTTAAAGTAGAAAGTTCAATGGCGCGTAATTAATTAACCTTCTTTGCAATTAGTTCAGTTTTGGCCTGCTTGTCGAAGAATACATCGTAAATTGGCTTAGAGAATATAACACATAAATTAAGAATGACCCCGATAGTAATCAACGTCTTTGGATTCCTTCCAGTCCAAGTGTTCCTATTTTTTAACCAACGTGGTGGAGTATGCTGTGCCATTTTCTATGCTAATGCTCCTTTCTGTAAGGATAAAATATTGCTAAAATGATCTTATCCTACGTTAATTAAAAGACACTTACATAATCAACTGTATTATGTTCATACGGTTTAGAAACATCAATCCCGTCACACACAACAGACTCTTTTGCGTGTTTTACACAACATTGACGTATTGCCTCAATTACTGAATCACAACGAGATGGTTGATAAACATTATCTATTAATAAAAATATATAACTAGTAAATATGAGGTTAAGTTTCCGAGATTTCTCATTTACCTTTCAAACACTTTTGCAACCTGCAGGCTAAGAGTTTACAAGGATCCGATTTGCTCATGAATGATTTTTTTCACCCCAATACGTAATGTAATTGTATGAAAATGTATTAAAGTGAATTTACTTGATCATAATACGCCGGTAAAAATTGCATAGCCAATTCAAGCACTTCGAGTTCGTTCGAGCTCGGGAAACTTCGACTTAGAGCAACGAGAAGACTGAGAGGTGCAACTGCGGCTACCTACTGGCGACATCTTTCGCACTTTTATTTTCTTAGCATGCATTGTCGGTAATTGGATTCGGAAAGGAATAATCCGCTGTCGGTAACTAGATTAGCAAAGGATAACCCACTGTCGGTAACTACACAAAAAAAGAGAATACTGTCGGTAATTGAATTCGGAAATTTTTTGGAAACGAATCTACCTTTATCGGCACTCCGAAAATTCCATTATAATATGATATTAAGAATCATTTTCAATTTTCAAAACTATCATATGAATCACGGTGAGATAATTGATTCATTGCTTATTCATTGAAATTTTATCATTTCTTAAAATATATAATCGGTAAATATGAGGTCAATTAACTGAAATTTATAATTTTACTAATTTACCTTTCAAACCCTTTAACGATCTACAGGCTGAAAGTTCACAAGTTTCCAATTTATTTAGGAATGATTTCTCTCATCCCAGTATATAAAATAATCGTGTGAAAATGTATTACAATAAACTCGGAAAATTTCAGCTTATATTAAAGCTATACGTCATGCCCTGTTAGTAACTGGATTTGGAAAGGAATGTACTTTATCGGCACTCCAAAGATGCCATTTGTGGTATTGCAAATCATTTTAAATGTACAAAAAGTCCTAGTCTAGTTCTAGTCTTCCAAAATGGAAGATAAGGTACAAAATTAATCAAGTATTACTTTATTTTACATATTTTATCGATATAAATTAATAATGTATTACTTATACAAAAATATTAGAACTTAACGATACCAACACGCAAGAGAGCAGAATCAAACTCAAGGAGTACGATTTACTCAATGACTGTCCACTCATCATTTTGCAACCGCAATTACCTTTTGCGCAAATTGTATTATTCTTCGCAAAATACACAAATAGTGACTCCGTCGAGTTGTGAGTATCGTCCTTATTAAAAGTGGCGTAACGAATCTCATTTGGCAGTCGATTCTCCATGAGTTTGATCGCATTCGACTCGACTTTCAACGAGCTTTCACCTTCCGCGCAGGTGCCCATCACAGTAGCGTTCTCCACTGTTCGAAGACTCAATGTTAAATTCCCAAACTTATTTTTTATCACAAACGCAGAATCAGCCTCGATGGAGAAAACTCCAGGCTGGGACAGAACGATCATCGAATTCTGGATCTCTACCGTTGAAAAATTGGCGTAATTCTCGTTGTAGTGCTCGCTGAAAATTTTGGTGTCCTCTATTTTCATGATCTTGCCTTTTCCAGCGATGTTGAGCCCGTCGAAGGACTGGATGGTGACGTTTTTGAGTACGAAGTTGTTGATCTTTATTCCTGTGAATTTCTCTTCGAAATTCTCGACCAGCGTATTCTCCAGCATGAAGGTGTCGATCTCCGTCAGGATCGTAAAGGTGTCGTGTGTGATCATAGGTATCCGGTTGACGTTCTTCATTTCAAATCGTTTGATGGTTTTCGATGTCAGGAATAACTCGAAGATCAGCTGATCGCTGATGTTCTGTACGATTATCTCCTCGAGATGGCTGGCCTGGACTACACTTGAGAAGTGCAGGTTCGCCAATTTGCAGGATGATAGCTTCAGACTCGTCAGATTGCGGTAGTCATTGTAATCTGGTAGGTAAAATTCCTGTAATGAATCAGAATTATTAGATTAAAAAAATCAATTTAATTTATTGAAATAATGCACATATTTTGTAATTCACTCACTTCGTTGCTCCCAGCACAATCGCAAATCATCTCCGTCTTGTTGAAGGTATTGCATAGTGCTCCTGTCGATTGTACCCAATTTGCCAATGAAAATAATACTGCTAGCAAAAGGACTACTTTTATATACATTTTGGACGATCAAGAAGTTACTTTTTGAATGTTTATGGGGCTCATCACGAGAGTTATGAAATTATTAACTCGAAATGCGTTGAAAGAGATCGTTAACGATCCGCACTTCATTCACGAAGATCTTTATGGTGACTGACACCTCGAATCAACTCGTCAACGAACTGAGCGAAAGAAAGGAAGCGGATGATAGCGAGTATGCGATTGTCACCAAGGCGTAGTCAACCGGAAACCAACAAAACATTTCAATGAATACTACTTTACGGATTAACTATTTTCCTCAGTTGCGGCCGGGTGAACTGGAAATCGTGACAAACGTGGATCTCCACTGTCAGATGAAGACCAAAAGATTCTACAATAAGAAAATGATTTCATTCCCTTATTTAAACATTTTTCCCAATCATAATAATAATTTTTCAAAATATTCACACAAGGATTAACAGGATCGGCTTGGAAGTTTTTCAATAGAATACAAAACAAGGCATATCAAAAATTACAAATGCAAATGAATTATTTTAAAATTTATATATATATTTATATAAATATATATAACATGTATAAAATAATATATAATTTTCAACGAAACGATTATTTGTACCGGAGAACACATCTTCGCTCTTAATCTCGAAATCCGGGACCAGGAAGTACTCACATGTGAGATATTTTCCGTTAAACAGGGAAACCAGCCAACTTGGCATTACGTTCGGTGGTCCCGCGCGAAATGACCACATCCGATGCGGTTGTAAGCGAATGCCGCCAGGGGAATATCGACATCGTGATTCGCACGCGCTACGATATGCTTTGTCGCGACTCGAGTGTACGCGTACGTGACGGGAATTATCAAGCGCAGAAACCTCCCAAGGTTGAACGAGCCGTGATCCTCTTTTTATCAATAATTTATTTTTCTCGTTTTCATTGGAAAAAAATTACTCCTCGCGCGATTTTTCATTCCATGCGTGCCCAAACCCAGAAAAAAACATCTCTCACATCGATTTCGTTCCACGAGTTTTTATGGAAGTTCGATCCGATAGTCTCCGTGAGTTATTTGTAACCCGAAGCCAATGAAAAACGTTAATTATATTTACAATATAAAAAATATTCCATCCAACGTGGGTTGATTAATTGAATATACATATTCCAACGAGCAGGATTATTTACACGTGTACATTCTGCAATTAGACGCATTATATATACTATCGACTACATATTCATCTCTCGCTCCAATAACATTGTCGCGATTGTCACGTGGCGATTTTTCAATATCAGTCTTTTCGGTTTTTTTATTTACATTGCGCAGCTCGAAGCTGTTCAGCATTTCTTATAGAATACGCGTTTGATGATTTCTTTACGTTCGGTGGATACAAGCGCCAGTGGAGTCTTGCCCTGTCGATTCTGTTGATTCGTATGACCGCCAGCGTTCACCAGCTGCAGGCACGCTTCCTTTTGTCTCTCCAGGGACACGGATTTCGATGCGGCTGACGCAATGTGAAGGGGAGTGTTGCCGCTGTAGTTGACAGCGTTCACCACTTCTGAGCTACATTTGCTCAGCAGAACCTGAATAAAATTTATTTCATTTGTTAATATAGAAATTAAAGATCTCGTAAATTATTTTGATAACTTTATGAAAGTTCAAATATGAAAAGAATCTCCTTAGGGGTATTTTTATAAGTACAAGTTTTTTATTTGAAACGATACCTTCAGTAGGTTTGGATCGCAACTCAAGGCCAGAGCCATATGTAGTGCTGTGTCGCCACACTTGGTTTCTTTGACTTTCGAATCAGCTCCATTATCCAACAGTAGACGTACAGTACCGATCGATTGAATTCCACGTGACGGATCGTGAGATTCCACAGCCACGTGTAACGCCGTTCTTCCTAAAAAATTAATATATCATTCGTACAATGATTTCCATACGCTCTAAATATTCAATCGCTGATTATTTAAATTCTTAAAAATACCATCGTAGTTGCGTTTCGAGAGATCAAAAACGGGAATTCCTTGAGGAGTTTTCAAGGATAACAGTTCGGCGAGCACCTCGCCGTGAGTATCGCCTCTAGCAGCGACAGAGTGGATCAGAGAATCCCCCTGATTAGACAAACAAATTATAATCAGAAGCCAATAAAAATTTGAAGATACTAAAAATAGACTCTTTATCGTATACTCACTCGAGTGTGATACATTTTCTGGTTGATATCGATTCCCTTTTGCAGCATAGCAGCAGCCAGATAGCCAGCTACGTAGGCCATTTGCGGACAGTTCATAGCAGCCAGATAAAGGGCATCTTCGCCGCGATTATTGGTGGCTGACAAAGCACCTGTTACGTTACCGAGCCTCTCGACTAACGGCGCCAAATAGGCCTTCTTCCTCGACACCTCGTCTGGGTTGCTTACCAAGCACATCAGGGCACTGCGATAGCCATATGTATCAGAAAAACGTCGAGTGGTTCCTCGTTAAAAATCATCCTTTAACACTCACGTATCACCGTCGATATCAGGCTTGGCAAGATCAGCTGGCGACTGTTTCAAGAGATTCATCATTGCTCTCTCCACATCTCTAGGATTTAATCCTTCCTTTAATCTTTCGCTAGCTCCAACAGCTGGCAGATTCAGAGAGGGTAGTGGCATTATAGCCCTCTCGGAGTTTCTGAAATGATTAAATATATAATTAATTTACAAATCCTGTGGTTATTTTTATTAACACTACGTTACATAAAATACACAAATAATACGTTATGTCAGTCCTCTACTAGTTCTTTTTATAATAAATCACAAAAGATGAAAGCTCGTCTTACCTACGAGATCTGTTCGGACGAAACGATGTAACCACCGAAGGTATCTGGAAGTCGTTGAAATCCGGAGTCGAACTCGAACTGGCAGGACTAGATTGCTGAGTGGACCTGGCGCCTTGCTGATCGCTAAAATCATCCTGACTGGTCGAAGCTATGTTGTACTCCGTAACGTGGTAATTGGTGAAATCGGACCAATCTCTGCAGGAGCTCAGCCGATTGACGTTGGAATCGTCGAATAGGCCGTTCAGGATGGCATAGTCTTGGTGCTCGTTGCTCTTCTGGTCTTCCGAGGCTTGGACCTTGCGAGGGAAGTCAGGGTCGTAGCTGCAAGTGTATGTTTTGTTCTGGCGGATGGTTTCGGAGCTGGTGGTCTGCTCGGCGATTGGGGAGTAGCAAGACGATGGAATATTGTCCACGTAGTTGTGGGACTTGGGGACCACTTGGGGCTCTTCGGGATACCTGCCATTGAGATTGTTCAGGACCTCCTCGACGAGCTCCAGTTCGCTGTCGAGGGTGCTAACTGTCTCGGCGCTATTGACGATCGTACTCGAAGAGTTGTAGCCTGTCCTCCACCTGGACAGACCCTCGAAGTCCTCGCTGAATTGCTCCTCGATTCTCTGATTCAGTGGGGCTTGGTAGTTACCAGGACTAGGCGTGTCACCGAAGGACTGGTTCGACGAGGACGACGACGAGAGACCTTGGGGAACTCGGTATCCCGATACCTAGACACCAAACGAATATAATCACTCTAGGATTACACTCTAAAATTGATATTTTTAGCAGAGATGCCACTGACAAGTGGCGACTTATCTATTACTTATTAATTACTGAAAATTCGATTATTCGACAAGTTATTTTTTTATGGAGAGTTGGTGTATTGCGAGCGATTCAGTTTCAGAGAATACGACTACGATGACTCCCGGTTTATTTTCGTCCTGCGCGACGCGAATTAACAAGTTTAATGGCGAAAAAATTTTAACAAAGGTCCAAAATTTATTGCTCGTTAAGCTTCAATTTACGAATGACATTCGTCGACCGTAATTTGCAATTTTAAAACGTTATTGTTAACGAGACGTTGGCTTATCGATCGTAAGTCACTTTTTCCACTCTGCATATTGATCAAAGAAAAAATATCGAGTGTTTTACCTGAGGAGAGCCGATCGGGCTGCCGATCACATTCGGGTGCATCATTGGAGAACCAAGATTCAGTCCGGAACCAGGAGACTGAGCTCTACTGGACGATCTCGAGTTGGGCCTCGAGAGTTTGGGGTTGTAACTGCTGACTGGTGAGTCGGTCCAGGTATCTGCACGAGTCAGAGGAGAGGAGACGGAGTTACTTCCTGTGTCAGAAGTCACCGTAGCTGGCTGAAACTCTCCGTGCGAGAGCAACTCGATGATCGAGTCTTCGGCGTTGCCGTTAACCACAATCGATGGCAGGCACATTGTCTGATAAATTAAAATAATTTTCAGACTCGGTTCACCGATTATTCGAGTGAATTTCACTGATACCAGACTTGAATCGTCAGTCGATTCGACTGAGAAATTAACGTCTGCTAATTTCATTTACTAAAACTAACAATAAATAACGTACATCTCGCACAGGGCTGCTATTGCTGAAGATGTGGCTCTCGGCGCTGCTCGGTGACGTCCAGTTGCTGTCTATGCCCTGTTCGTTCTGCTTCTGCAGGCTCTCGGGACTGTACGACGCTTGAGAATTACGAAGAGAATCGGACAGCTCGTCGAGACAGGGATTGAGCATTTTGCTGTACTCGTCGTCCATCATGATCCTCTCAGCGGTGGAGTCGTAATCGGTGGAGTCGTTGTCCGTCGAGGAGCCAGCCAGCCAGTCGACGATTGGGGCGTAAGGTTGACTCCTGGGCAGCTGGTGGTTGTTGGGCCTGATCGGGCCACGTTCAACGAGACCTGCTTCACTATCCACCGAAAAATGATCATTGGGCTTCTTGTCGGTACTCAGAATGTCCTGAATGATATTCATCGTGTACTTGATCTTCTGGGTCTCCGATTCGTCCTTCCTATCGCGCTCCTCCTCGGTTATTCTCAAGGTCTCTATCTGACCGATTATGTCGTCGAACTTGGCCAAGGTCTTCGTTATACCTCGGTAATTGTCCCTGGGGGTCTCCTCGGGGTCGTCCCGGTAAGTTCCGTCGGCACACATATTGGAGGGTTCAAGGACGTCGTATTCACCGTGAAAGAGTCGATTCAACGAACGGCTGGACAAACTGCGCTCGATAAAAATCGGCGATAGGGTATCCGTACTCGCCATCTTCGAGGGATCCCACCTCTTCGTCGTTCGTCCTCTGGAGCTCGAGATTGAGGCTCGCGATCTTCTGAATGAAAATTAAATAATCAATGCTTTGTTTGACTTGTACTTTTCGCTCTAATTAAATTTTATCGGATAGAATTTTTTTGATAGTTATCTAATCGACTAATCCCGGTAGGATATACTCTAAATCTAAAATTTGTAAATATAGACTCGTGTCTCTTTAATCCTTGTCAAAGTACGAACGCGGTGTTTCTTTATTTTTCACCTAGTCACTCGTCTTTTCAACTTCTTTTATCTGTCGAGACGATTATCGCCAACCGTAAATAGCATTTGGAGAACTCGCGTGAAGTAGCGTGAAGTGAAGGAGTTGATGATGTAATTGATAAATGGCCGATATATATCTATTCGCGCTAAAAGCAGTCCGATAGCCGCTAAATATTCAGTCCGTATTGTCAAGGAGCGCGCGTGCAATATTTTTTTTCTGTATTTCCAGGTATCTATGAATTCCTCCACAAACAGGCGAGCCACGTATACGTCTTACACTCACCGTATCAATTTTCAGCGTAGCTCTCGAGATCTCGTCCGTTGCATGATACGAACTGCAAGAGATAAAAATCCAGCGTTAATACGCAGACGTATTCGCGTGTAATGACAATCGAGGCCGATCATCACCCTCGCACGGACAACGAAGTATTAACGGTGGACAAAAAAAAATCGGATGGGCATTAACGTATTCATCGGGACAGCGTAAATTCGCGAACGATCGTTAAATCGTCGTTGGACTCTCGCGCGGGAGTGACGCGGCCCGAAAATCACAAACAGCGTGTAAAATTAAACGACCTACATATTCGCGAGGTGTGCGCGATGAGAAAAATTAAACTCATTATCTATGCGCACATAATTGGGTAATAAATCGGTTCATTGGGCGACAAGATACTTTGTCGTCTTTTTACGACTCCGTCTCGGTTTTAATCGGGAATAACATTTACCGGAGTGACCCAGGACTATGTGTCGTCGAATTATCGACAGATCGTGAAACTATGGACCTCGCTGTTTTCGCGTAGAACGCACCGTCGATCGATTTTTGTGGGACACAATTTCGTAGCTAGGAGACTTGTTTTCTGTTCATCCCGCTGGGAAGAGTGCGAATTCGGACTGTAGAAATTACTCGAGATTATTTCGGGGTTTCTGATTGGCTGGTGAAAAACGTGCATAACTAACCGATGCACCGGATCTAAAAATGAAAACGAACCGTTTCATGCGGTCCAAGAACGCGTTGCAATATGTAGTTTATATTTTTCATACAGAATTAAGCTCTTTGAAACCGTGCGAATCAACAAGTGACTTTGAACCTCTTAAAGCTCGTGACTTCTCTGAAAGCACTCGTTAACCCAGAACAGCAATTCAAACGAAATCGCGAAAACAATACCCCCGTCGGTTATTTAATCCTTCCTGGAATTGCGTAATCTATTTTTCTGCTCGGCTATATCTCTCGCTAAATTGAAGATAAAAACATTGAAAATGCAGCCCACGGTTTTTAACGGAATTGGGCACCTCGCGCGTGATCCGAATCGCGCTCGTACCTCTCCTCGTTGTTATTACACGTGAAATTATCGTCGATAAAGGTGTTTGTCGAGCGTTAAGAAAAATATTTTCGACTAGTCCCGAGCGCGAATTCGTCTCGCGAGTACGAATTAATTTCTCTCGAAAAACTAGAGAAACAGAAAAAGATAAAGAGAACACGTGGGAACGAATCGACGAGCCGAACGGGCGACCCTACGTCGTTACCACGCGTCATAGTCTAGATGCAAGAAAGCTCAACGGTTGTCGTTCGTGACCTATGATCTTATCGGCGCGAATTCCGAAAAAGAATGCGTGTTTACACACGCGACTGGATTTCATTCAACGCGAACGATTTTCGTTCCTAATCGTGGTCTCGTCCCAAATCGACTTTATCGCTGACTAGAATTTACGCGATCGGCGCGGTAACGCGTGCGGGCGCGTCTAATCTTATCGATCGCCGAGTCGTATTAAAATTTTCATTGTTAAAGCCATATTTCTTTTGTTTGATATCGTCCGTCTCTCTCCCTCTCTCTCTCTCTCTCTCTCGATCGTCTCCCGGCTTTGCGTTACCGCTACCGAATTTTTTCTCAATCGGAATCGATCACGTGTCAATATTTTTTTTAAACGAAATACACCTGTTCTTCTTCTTGGAATTATTTTTAGTCTCTCGAGAGAATATTTTTTTTTAATTTTTTATTAGCGCCGTTTTTTTTTCGTTCACTATGAAGAATGTATTTTTTACGAATGAATATACGCTCCGAAATGTCAAGAGAATTATTGATACTATTTGTTGATTTAACTGACTAAATACAATAAACAAACTGAGTAAACTCAATTACACGTTTTACACAATTTTTTCAATACCGTTCTCAATGATTGCTCACAAAACACTGCTATATTATCACATGATTGTTGGTAATAACACCCGTACAATATTACAAAAATATTTCGCTATTTCGATAAAACCGAATGTCATTAGGAACAAATTACGTTTAAATGAGATATAATAAAAAAAAGATTGCCTCGGAATCACGAAACCGGAATCGTCAGTTCGCGAAATAAAAAATACAATGTAGAACCGATACTTGCTGAATTTATAATCGAATAACGCCAGAGAAATATTACAATAAAATTAATACAGCAATATTGCTAACGGTAAGAATAGTAGATAAATATTTATCGTATCGGATTCTTTCTTTCGACACAGCGTTGTATCTCAAATATTGTACTCGAAGAAAAATATCTCTCCGGTGCTATTAAAATCGACATTTAATTGGGCAAGTTTATATTTCAAATGCACAGCGTTTCGTTAGCGAAAACGCAATTCATTGGTGGTCAAGAATAAAATTTCATTCGGCGGGTATCCGCGAATATCCACGCGCGTGCGGCTATCTCACTCATCTCGTGGACCTGTAGAGTTCGCGATCCCGATTACCTCGGCAATTTAGAATAGTTATGCTCGGATGGCTGACAAAGGTCAGGCGAGATTTCGCCGATACGATCGCGAAAGACGGGGGCCGCTCTTCGTCCTCGAGTCGCGCGTGTGTACGCGCGATTTCACCGCGCTGCGCATGCGCTCGGCCCGGGACTCGACCTAATAATCTTATCGGTGAACCAGCGAGCGAGGGAGAGAGAAAGAGAGTGTCTCTTTTTTTTCGTAAAACGTCTCGTTTATTCTTTTTCCCGCGCCCGCATGCGATTTTCCGCGCGAGGTCGCGTCTCTGACATCGAGGCGCGAGAAAAACCGCGGTAGGGGTCGGGAACGGGCGGAAAAATACCAAAGAGAATCCGCATTTTTCACCGATAAGGAGAACTAGCGAGATCCTACACAGAAAACCAGTTTCTTTTTTTCTCTCCACGTCGTCGCCATTCCGCATCCTACGTGACGAGTTGACAAAGTTTGCTCGTTAGACAGAGACGGCTGTACTCGTACGTATATATATATACGTATACATATGTAGCGTGCGCGCGCACGAGAGAGAGAGAGAGAGAGAGAGAGGGAGAGACGGAAAGAGGCAGAGGAGCGAGTCTGAATTCTCAATCCAGGAATAACACGCTCCGAGAAAAACACTTACACTGCAAGGCTCGATGCCGAAAATTTTCACCGGTAGGGGCACGAAAGAATAGTGCGTGCGAGTAAAAACACGAACACAAACTGTGCGCGCGTGCGCGCGCGCGCTCGTCTCGCTCGAATCGCGAGCGTGAGTTGGCGAACGCGTGCGTAACTTCAGCGGTACGTACCGATCGAATCAGCTCGCGCGACTGCCGAACTCGGCTCTCTCTCTCGGCGAGCGGAGAGAACGTCCACTCGTACGAAATCGTGCGTCTCGCTCGGGCGCGCGCGAAAACGGCCCTCTCACTCGCGCGGATGCCCGCCCAGTGACGTAGATAGCCGCTCGTGGTGCCCCCCGCCTCCATCTATCTCGCTCCCTCTCGCGGTTTTTCTCACCTCGTCTACCGATAACAGAAATTGCGTAACGACGATATCGCTGTGTACACGCGAGTTTAGCGTCGCTTTCGTTGCACCTTTCGACGCGCCATTTGGCACGTGTCGGGATTCTTTCGACAGAATTTATCGATTTAACGGGACATCCGATCGAGCGTTATTTTCGAGCTGAAGATTTTTCGGAGACGAGAGAGGACCGAGTTGATTTTTGGACCGAATGAAACAATTCAACGGTTTCGATTAAGAAATTGTTCGACTCGATGCGTATAATCATGTTAATTCGCGCTCTTCGCGGTACAGATAAGAAATGGATCGCTCGGAGATATTTTTTTCTTTCTTTTTTATCGGCCGTTACCGGGAACTATCGAGATTTCCCGATCCCGCATCTCACCGCGTTGATTTACGGATTCTCACCTCTGGGCACGCCACTGGTTCGCAATTGTGTGCTCGAGGGCGTGTTTGTTTCGAACACGATTGGTAACAACGCGATTCCAAATTCCAGTCAACCGAGGGCCCGTCTGAAAGTATCGGACCGGTATGAAAGACGCGCACGCGCGTGTAACGAGCAACTGGAGAAGGACGACTGGTTTCTATCCAGCGCGTTTAAGCGAAAAAAAATGAAAGCAAGAATTGAGTCTCGATTCGAGATAGAACTATCGATCATCCTAACGTTCGGCTTGAATTTCAATCGAATTTCACACGAACGGGTCGTGAATTTTCGATCTCGGTTGGGTGGAGTTGTTTCGGGGAGCGCGGGAAGGGGGGGGGGGGCCTCGAGTGCGAAAAACTCGATGGGCTCCGCAGGGTCCGGTGGCTTGACGTCACGAGCGTTCGGAAAGGATGTCAGCCGGTCCCCGCGATGGACGCAAAACGGAATTATAAAAGCGGCGTGCGTCGATGGGGATTGAAATATTTATTCGTACTTTCGATCTTGACAACTCGGCGAGATAAATTGAATATCGCAACGAGTATAACATAATTAATGACGCGTGTAATCAAGCGCATCGTTGTTATTATCGATTTCGACGAAAATTCAAACTTGCAGCAATGTTCTTGCAGCTTGTCTTTTTTACCAGGAAAGAAATACGAGACCCGATAATATTTCCGCAATGTTGCGACAACCTTTTACATATTCATCGAAGATGCTATAACACTAGTACTTGCCAACGTTTGTTACCGATTAAATATATTACTTTTGAGTTTTATTTCCATAACATACTACCTATTTATCGGATAACGTACTGAGAAATAGTTTATCGCGACTGTGCTATACATAGAATATAATGACAGTACTAAAAAAGAAACAAGTAAATTAGGTTTATATTTTTAAACCTACTATTTTAACAGTAAAACTATTTTCAATACCTCTTATGTCAAAGAACTTATCATTAGTTCAATGTCAATAACATTGTATACTCGCTAATTGCTATAAGTGTCAATAATTTCACAGCTTACCCTGAAATAACTACAATATCGTTATTCTCGTTATTATCTCACACGTTACCTTCTTTTTTTCTTTATATTCACAATAAGTTTCTTGAATTCTCAGACGAAACAAAAATGTCGACTCTCGTTCAAAGTGCCAACGTCTTGACAGTTCGCCTCGCGAAAACCAAAACCACTGCATTACGCGACGCGGACGAAGTATTTCGGGACAGAACAGGAACTAGATGAGCCATTACAAATCGCACTTCCGATTCGCGCTAAATGTTACAGTAATCGCGCGGCGTTCTTATCTCGAGTCGCGCTGAATCACATTCGCGGTGTGAAACGACGTCCTGGCTTGGAAAAAAAAAATGTATTCGATACCACAGGAAGCTCAATACAGAATCTGGATAACGAGACGCAATTTTGGCCTACCACTCGCGAGAAAAAACGAGCGAGAATTTATAAAATACAGGTATGAAAACGACTGGGTTTTAAATAACGATTCGCGCTAGGGAAAGGTGAGAATCGCTGTGCAGTTGACGTCAAACTTAATCGGCCGTTACGCAGAAACCCGAGAAAATGGCACGCGAGTGCATTTTTAAGAGCTTGAAGGCCCGAGCGCAATAAGGAGTACGAGAAACTGAGAATAGATTGATTCGAGCCGATATCGCCAAGTAGGAATTTGCAAAACAACGAATCGAATATAAAATATGCAGTATATTTTGTACACATCATATATTTCACAATATATTCAATGTATAAAATATATTAACAATTCTAAAAAAGAATTCTTGGAAAGTTGTACTACATTACCGATTATACTGTCACCGATAATCTGTTTTCCGATATTTTTTATTACAACTCGGCGTAAACTCACGAGACAGCGAATAACGAAGAAAATGTTGAACCCCGCGGAGGAAGACAATTACGGACAGGCGATTAGTAAACAAGAAACGAGGTAAACAAACAATTACATCGTTACAAGATCGCCTATTTCCGGTTTGTTTTTCTCGACGGTATCGCGTCGACTCGCCACATCGTCCTCGTCATCTATAGATCCCGATGCTCGCTGACTCGCGGATACGAGCCCGCGATAAGGACGAGAATACTCGCGCGGGTCGAACAGGAGGAGAGGGGATAGAAAAAAAAGGAAAGACGAGGAAGTAGAGAATTTCTGGTCGCGAGCGCTATGCGCTGATTAATATTTATTTGCATTACTTACGGAGAACTGGCGAGATAACGCTGACGATAGCGGTTTCCCGCCAATGGCAGACAAGACGGTGCGTATTTCCCCGAATTGCGAAACGGGTTTCGCGATTCCTCCAACGACGTCCGTTTTCTCGAAAAGAATCATAATAAACCAAGCGCGCTCTCTCATAACGCGATCTCGCCGTGATGCATGCAATTGCATAATTATGCAACCGTGCTTACTACGTTGCACCGCCTGCGTTGATCGGTTTTGTTATTTACGCGACGTTTTTTCGCTCTGCGGTATTGGAGAGGTCCGGAGCGCCCAAGAAATTGGAGATCACGAGAGAGAACGAGTTCTTTCGAATCTGAATTATTATCGTAAATTATATGATATATACCCACATTATCGACATATTCAAGTAGAAAGTGCATACATCAATCTATTAGATTGGATATCGTATGAATTTTATATAACTACAATAATACTTCAGAAAGAGTTGAACTCTGTGGATAAAAGTAAAGCGTTATAACTTAGGAGAGTTGGATATTATGTAAAACGCGGGGGATTCCCCAGACGTTTAGCAAAGATTAGCAGTAACCCTTCCCGAAACGAACTGTTCTTTATCTCGATTACAGCTTACAATATTCTCGGTGTAATTCTAAAACAACCTCTGAACGAAAATATAATTCCAGAAATGAGTCTGAAATGGTTAAGCGCGATAAATAAGAACTGTATTTAAAAAGTAGTTGAACATTCTATGATTACAGATGAAGAAGAGAGAAGTGGGAGTAGGAGAGTCTCTATTTACATCTCATCGAAAACCGAGCCGTAGGCTGTCCATGTGATCGTGTTCACCAAATAAGCGAGCACGCCTGTGTAGTTGAGGAGCCAGAGGGCGAGCAGGGTGAACCAGACCTTCACTATCCTGTCGAGCCACATCATCCTGTCGAAAGAGAATGTTCGTGAAAGAGTTGAAAATCGATCTCGCTGCGATATCGGGTGTCCTGTTTTCCTCACGAGAGGTTCCCGCTCTCTCGGCGGCGCGGTAGGCCTAAAATTATTTCAGCCGTATCGGCTAAAAATAAACAGCGCGGGTGCGAGCGCGCGCGACACACACCGTAGTCATGCGAGAACGCAACAGAGAGCGGGTATTTCCTCGGATCGCGCGCGTCACGCGCGAGTCTATGCGTCGCGCGAGTTATCCTCGTCTTTGTCGCTGTTCCACCAGCGCAATTATCGTTAATCGTCTGCTCTTAACGAGCATAGGCTTCCCGCGTAACACGGATTATTGGAACGGACTGGCTGCGATACCAGTACGTCAGGGAACGACGTTATTCTCGTTTCGCCATAACGGCTAATGTCGCGTGAAGATGAAGAAACACGACGCGTTTTGATGGGCTCGAGTACATAACGCGGTCTCGATTGTTTCGTTATTCGATCCGACATATTTATATCTATATGTCTTCTCCGCACCAATAAATACAAAGATGTATCGTACGTCATTCGTATATCTGTCCAAATACCGTATGCAAAATATCGGAACGAGTATTCAAATCCGCCGAGAGGAAAAAAAAATCAATCCCGATAGGTATTATTTTCAGCGTGACAATATATCAGTGACGATACGAGGTTCCGGTGGGAAAGACTGAGTTTTCTGGGAAAACCATGGTTGGGGTATAAAAAGCGGAGCGGTGCGAGAGCGCGGGCGGGTCTATAAATGCGTATTATGCGCGTCTCGCGTTATCGCGTGCTTATAAAGACAGCCGGAGGCGCGAGTGGCATCCAATTCGCGTATTCGCCAATTTGACCCAGTTTAGCGGGACGCAACGGCGCGCGCTCGGCGACATCGCGATCGACCAAACAGTCCCGAATAAATGCGAGTCATCGGGACAACGAGCTGTCGTCGATTTCTCAGTAACGCGTCATACCTCACCGCGGATATCTCGTAATTGAAACGGTGCGATGTAAACTCACCGTACACTCGTTCGGAACGGGGAATGAACTCGTATCAGGTAAATCACTCGGGGAATCGATATATCGAATCGTTATCGGCTTTCTTCCGGTTTTATCGAATTATTCTCGGGGACCTCTTACGCACCTTTCTCGCTAATCTTGATTTTTCTCGCTCGACGCGCTCTTACTTTTCCTTGAGATCGTTATCGGTCTAGTGGGAATCGATGGTTGGAAAAGAAACGTTATTGAATCGGTTAATTATCAAATAAGTCAAGTATCGATAATTCAAAGAAATTATTCTTTGTCTCTTCTAGGTAAAATATATCGTTCGTTTTATAAATAATTTATTGGAAGTCTCGGTACTTGATTTTTTTAAATAATAAGTTGATTCAGCAACATTTTTTTCTCAGGGTAATTAATCGTCCGTGAGATTCCAGAGCAGAGGTTATTTGAAAGATGTGTCACTTTTTAAATCTCGTTTACTGGGTCACGATCGATGGAATCGATTCTCGAGATTTATCGCATATGAAATCGAAAGTATTATTTGTTATGATTTTTGTTTCTCACCTATTCAAGTGTACTTTTGCTTGAGCCACTCTGTTCATGTCCTCCTTGAGCAGGTATAATTTTGCCCCGATCAAACAATTTCTAAAATGGAATTATGGTATTGATAACAATTTAAATAAATAAATTTTACAAGTCAATGAATGTTACTCCCTCGACAAATCTACTTACTTGAAATACTCGTAAATATCAAAATCATAGTATTCGAATCCGAATTGTTCCCGATCGCATTCGGGTAACCCATCGAGTAAATTTAGTAATTTTTGATTATCAAATTTCCATGTATTCTGAACGAAGTACGCTAATGCACTGTTCGATATGTAAATTTTCCTCTGTAGTTTCAGAAGCCTAGGATAAAAATAAATGCAAATGAGTATTCTACTTTTTCCAAATAAGAAAATGTAATTCTATTTTGGAAAATTTGAGAATGAAAAACGTACATAGGTCGGTGACCACTTAGTTTTAAGAGTACGTCGAAAAAGAAGGCTGGTATTACATGGTAGAGTATAACTTGTATGAAGTAGGCAGTTCTATTTACTGTAAATACTGTATTGGGGTACCACACACTTCCCTCTAACGGGATTTCTTTGTTATACTGCAAGCCCATATTCTTCATTTCTTCGACTGTGATATTTTTCATGCCGTTAGATGCGCAATTATAAACATGAGTCGACGGATCGGATGTAACCCTACGAAAAAATATTTGCTCAATATTTAATTCATTCCTTAATTTAGAAATTTTTTTATAAAAAAACTCAAAACAATATCTCCCTTCAAGACATTATCATACTTTTTTTTAGCAACAAAATAAATTATCGAATTAAAATGAATCCATTTATAAAAAAAATTGTGCTTGTACAACGATTGCTATCTTAAATCAAGATAATATATGCTTATATTTTTATCTTGAACGAGATGTTTTCTTTTTAACCTTTAAGTATCGACGTGAGGTCTGACATACACCGAGTGATCAGAAAGTCTAAGACTAAGACTGTAAAATTATTTATACTTAACGAATATTGAAATGTTTATATTTCTTTTTACTTATGAACTAACTATATATACCAACAAGACATTGTAGCGTTTTTATTTCAAGCATATAAAGAAGAAAAATGAATTTTGCTTTGGGGTCACGTCGGTACTTAGAGGTTAAATAAATTTTACGTTTTCTCTCCTCGGAGCTTTGCGACTATTAGCATCGCCTTTATGGCCACGTCTACAGGTATATAATCAGGTATCATATCTCCGTCGGCAAAGGAAGTTCTTAGGATGCCTTTACCACCTCCAACCATGAGCCCAACAGGTCCATTGAAATTGTCCACCCAGCCCAAAAGTGGCTCCTGAGCAGTGGAGATCACTACGAATCGAAAACGCTCAATAAATTTTTCTCAATGTATCAAGTATATATAATATATTAATAAATCTCTTCCAATTAACCGATTAATATACAGAATTTCTTATCTTAATATTAAAAAAAAATTTACGTGCCTATGGATGGTCTAAATAAAACGCATGGAAGGTCCTTCGAATAATCTGATATGACTTCCTCGGCTAGCTTTTTTGTGAATGTGTAGGTGTTTGGCATAGCTCCTATATATCTATTCGAAGAAAAGAAATTAAAAATAGTTCGATAAAAGATTCATTGATTAGGGAAAGGCTTACTTGGCTGTCAGAATTCTTAACGTATGATCATCGACAGTTTCTGCAATCTTTATCGTTTTTCTCCAATCAATGTCAGTAGGATACGGAACTTCCTCGATAACAGGCCTGTCGGTGTGGGCGTAGGTCGAGCTAACGTGAACGAGTGCCTAATAACGCAGAATAATAATTGTTGTGATTCACGTAACGCAGAAATAGGTGTGTTATCTCAAGACCGCTGATACAAGACGATACTACATTGTTTGTCTCACAAATGCAATCGTATATCAAATCTAGACATTATCGCATCCCCGTTGCGATACCATCGATCGTTTAATTCCTCGAAGGAGTTTAGAATATCGCATTTGTAATTTCGCACGCAATATTTTATAACGAGATTATTTTTCTACGTTGTATTTGTTTATGAAATATCAAACGGGTACTTACCACCAGGTTCTTCATGCCGCCAGCCAGGATGCAGATGTCCCGGGTCGATCTGAGGTTGACAAAGACGGCGTTCTTGAGGGGGTCGTCGAATCTCACGTTAGCGGCCACGTGAAATATCACCGAGACCCTCTCGGTGAGAACTCGCCTCTCGAGGGGTGGCAATCCAAGACCTTCAGTTGCGACGTCTCCGCTCACAGGTATCAATTTGTCGAACTGCTTTGGATTTGTCTCTCGCACGATGTCGAATAGCTGCAAACGTAAAATTATACCGTATGAGAATTTATTCCCGAAGAAGGTGAAAAATACCCCAAAGAGGAGCAAAGAGAATACTCGAAGTGAACGAATACCCTTTATAGAATATAAAATACGTCGATGATATTGTGAAATATCGCAAAGAGAGAAGACGTAAAGAAGGAAATGAAGAAACATCGGAGAACGTACCGGGAGTTTGAGCATTTCTCTTAATCTGTCGTCGATAGTGGTGTTTTTCTTCGGCCTCATCAGGAGGAATATCTCTTTTACTTCCGGACATGATCGGAGCAACTTCTCGATCAGTACCTTGCCGAGGAAACCGGTTCCTCCGGTGATGAAAACGCTTCTGCCAGCGTAGAAAAGAGGAATAGAACTATACGTATTGTTCTTGACCATCTAGAACATTAGTCACAAATAAGTTTTCAGATACCCAAAACACATTTTTTAAATAGATTTTTGAAAAAAAAAAAATCATTTCCTATCGAATGACAAACACTCATGCCTCACACTTAGACATTTTAATAATTGATTCGAAAAAATTGAAAGTAATCGAGCTATATTTCTTAATTGAGGTCTTTCTGCACAAAACAGTAGCAAATTAAATTTTTTCTAGTAATACTATTCCAAGTATTTGGCTTTCGCCGTCCAAAGAGCACAAATTAACTATTTTTTTAAACAAACCTTATTCGATTTGTACAATCGAGTTATCTAATGGTAGGTCCAAATAGGGTGTTCTCGGCGTGACCCACTTTTTCTTCTTCACTCTAAGTTACACCGTTCTCCACGCGCTGGAAATTAGTCAAACGAATTGAAGTAAGAAGATGTTTGGAAAAAAATTGATCCAACTCCCGGAGGAACTGGTTTAACACTCGGGAACTGAAACACAAATGAGCACTTCACGGTGCGTGAGCAGGAAATGACGTAGGCTACCGTATGATAATCGCACCATCGAGGTTCAAGGGAGCAAACCTTTCAATATTTATGCCCCCTTGTGCGACACGAGCGTTCGCTGCCCAGAGAGTTATTCGATTCTTCATACTGCTTGGTGTCCAACTGCTGCAACACGAAAATCATAATTTCATCTTTGTCGCAAACTTTTTTTCGTGTATTCTTACTTTTATAACAACATTAAAAATTGATTATTAAATCTAATTCGTTAGTGAATTGTATTAATAAGTGAAATATCTAACAGCACAGGAATATGAAAAACATAAAGTCATTACGTGATGTAGGTCAATGAACGCGATCATAAACTTTGTCTCAAGATCAAATTTCAACTTTAAATATTTGCACCGTGATCGATTATTTTTTCTATCATTGTATTCACAAACTAGTATAGTTAACTAAATTTTCTTTACTCGATATTTTGTTTAATTTTCTTTTTATAGATATTTTTATTCCAATCTGGGATTATTCAAGGTTAAATTTTTCACCAAGGATATTAATTTTCAATGTTTCTTTGAAATGCAAATCTACCTTTGTCTGACAGATATTAAGAGGTATCATAAAATAGCAAAATTCAGGTATTGTTTGACACCTTCATCGCAAAAACTCCAGAGAATTTTTTAGTTTCGATCCAACAGCCAGGTAGTCGGATCATTGTGTGAGAACAATGATCCAATTATTCAAAATTAAATTCCCACACGTAAGACCTTAAATGTTAAATTTCATAATTTCATTCAACATCTTATATTATCTAATTAGTTTAGAAAAATGAGAATAATCGACAAAATTGAATTGTCTGAAGTACTTCGTGTATTAACATGAGAAAAGGAAAAAAACGATCGAAAACAACCGAGCCCTTCAATCGGTAACAACCGGATCGACTTTCTAGCCAGCCGGGTCATTGTGCTTTCCCAATGTAACGAACGTGTTTATGGATCACACTCAGGAAATTTGCTTCGGTTTAAGTGATAGCTTGGAATTACAGGAAATTGCCTTAAAACTATTTTCGAAGTTCAAAGTTCAAACTGTGACGAAACTTCGTCCAAAAATTTCTGTGCTTTGTTGATCGATGTATGGGATTTCAATTATTATTTATAATGAATGAATCTTTTTTAATATTGAATATTAAATTTGTTTTTGTTCTTGCAGTTTAATCAAAAACTAAAAGATGTCTACCAAAGTTAAGAAACAGATAGAAAAGCAGCGTGCTGCAGCTGCTGCAGCCGAGGCCGATAAACTCAGGTTCGTAACTTTTTGACAATAGATTAAAAAAACTGATAATTTTATTTTTTTCCTTCTTAATTAATTAAAAAAATTCAGAATACTTGTTCCGATTTCATTTAATCGATTATCCAATTAACCTAAGTAACAAACATTTTGATAAAAAAAAGTCGAGCAGTTTTAATAGAAAAAGTTCGAGCAATAACCCCGATTACACGAAATTATTCTCAGCGAGGGGTTTAATGCATGGCGTGACTTCTGAACCGCGTTGCAACTGCGTAACTCGCGCCGCGGTGTGAGAAAATTCCGAGAGTTTGGCTGATATCCGTAGCCTAGTTTCAACCCTTATCTACCTAGCCTATTCGCGAGCTGCGAAACCGAAGGCTTAACCCCGCCAGCCCTTTACTGTAAATCACAGTAGCTTCGCAGTCGGGCTTTGCGCACTACCCGAGTTTCATCGAATCTCGAGCTGTACGAGTTTCGTCGAGTACGAACAACGAGTTGATCAAATATAATCATGTACGACGATTTGAGTACCATCACTTTCTTTCGGAGTTACGCGGAGCCGAGTAAAGAGAAATCGAAAACTCAGGAAGAACGGTACGAGTCCCTCGGAATATTTATTTGCGAATAAAAAAGAATTAATTCGTTTGAATGAATATTTTATGATTAATATTATTATATAATTGTAAAATATTTTCTATTCACAGGCAGCAAATGATCGAGGACATGCACGAGGAGATACGACTGGAAAAGTACAACACCGAGCAAGAGGCCATACTGGAAAAACGACAAATGGAAATGCGACAAATACAACTTCGCGATACCCAAACTGTAATTTACCACAACACCAAAGCTTTCGAAAATTACATTCTCGACTCCCTCGAAGAAGAAAACGTGAGAGCGATTGATTTCCACCTATTATAGATTCGGATTATCCGTTAAATCGATTCCCATTTCACCTTGGATTTGAAATTTTAATTCTAGCGGTAATTTATTTGGATTACTCAACCGGTGCTTCGCCTCGTGAATACTCATACCTCCGAAAGCCTGACGAACGAAATTCGGCGTAAAATACGATAACGACGGATTTTCAATTTTTTTTCAGTGGATTAGGTACATGAAATGCGATGGTTTGCCAGATCCTGAGGTGCCTGCTGAAATGAACACGTACATGTTCATCTGGTCGATGGAGAACGAAGACGCAGATATGGAAATTGTCACCCAGCAATCTGAGATAATGATCTATGTCAGTCTCTCAATCGATAGAAATGATATCTCTCGGTTCTTACCGGAAAATTATTTCAGCTTCTGTCGAAACTCGATGAATGTATGGAGCGAATTTCAAACCACTCGATGGACTATAAAGAGGAATGTAGAATGGTGAATTTTTATCATTAAAAATAAGCGATAGCAATTGATTCGTTTTGAAAAAAATTCCATTAATTTTTAATTTTAATTTAGATTAATAAACAATTCAGGAATTTACTACAAGAGAGACTGGATATGGCTTGCTACAGACTACTTCGTCAGATAGACAGAGACATGACTCGAGTTGATATGAAGAGTGCCTCTTACATTCACGTTTCGTCTCAAATCATCTGTTGCTTCTGGGCCTTCACGAAATTCCCAATCAGCATCAAAGTGATACCCGAAAAAAGTCGGTGAGCCTCGTTACATTCGAGACAAAAAAACGCCCATTTCTCTTCTTCAAATTAAATAAGAATTCTCATCTCGTCAGGAAACCAGTCGAGGTGACTTTCAAGGAAATCGAACTGACCGTGAAACTACCGCTCGACGTAGATTGCCACTGCATAGCGATTCGAGGATTGTGGACGAAATACGATCACATCTCCGACACGGGAATCACCTACGGCGTTTGTAAAGTACCCGAGGAGTACGAAGCCACAGCTGGTTTGATTTTTTTTACTACCCCTATGAACGAAAATTTTTTCTTCTTCGCGAGTTTGTTTGCTCATGTCCCGGCCTCCTCTCTTCTTCGCAGATCTGTTGACCTACTGCCAAAACTTGTACGACACGAAGCAGAGAATACGCGAGGAGCAAGTCGAGGAACGGGAATTGAGGCTGGAGGAGAAGAAAGCCATTTTGGAGAAATTGGAGCACCCGCCGCCACCGGCGAAGCCCGAGAAAAAGAAGAAGGGGAAGAAGCCGGTGAAGGTGAAAAAAGTTGAGCCGGAGCCAACGCCACAGCCGTTGCCTTATCTGCCCACTCCCGACGAGATCATTCTAGCCCGCGAAGGTAAAAATTGGAAAATTTTCTACGTCCGAGAACTGGAATACCGCCAGTTGTTTTGTTTTTAAAAATGTGAAATTTATTCTCGAGGGATTCGAGCGAGACGATAAGTTTTTCAGATTGAAATAATCAGTTCTTGAACAAAATATAACTAATAAACAATATAAAAATAATAATAATGTTACATAAATATGCAATCAGGATCGAAATCAAGTTCGATTCGAAGCTGAATATATATTTATTTTCTCACTCTTGATTCCAAAAGAAAATATTTCGAACGTCGAAAGCACTCGATAGATCGACGTTTCGCTTTTCAGAGGAAATTCGAAAAGCGTTGAGAAAATATTTGTCCGTACGCTGCGATAAGACCGAGGTGAACCTGCGAAAGTACAAAATTCTCGGCGGGATATATCATATCGATCTGTTTCATCTGCCTCCCCAGCCCCGCGAGATAGCCGAGAAGAGTTTTCTTACGAACCGTGAGTAAACAATCGCCCTATTCCGTAACGCGAAAAGGGGGAGGTAAATAATCAATAAAGTTCGCAACGTTCGTCGTGAAAACTCGTAGTGCAATTGCCGCTCGAGCTGAAACGGGTGGCCTTTTCGAAGGAGTACACGCCGCCCGCTCCGGTTCCGGATAATGAGAGAACACCGGAAGTGATAGAAGAAGAGATGAAGGCTCTCGAGTCGGCGATGGAGAAACTCGCCCTCGTCACGCTCAAGTGGGTATTTTATCTCGTTTCGCTTCTTTAATGAAATCTGGGGACTTTGTACTTTTTTCGGAACATTTACGAATTAGATATTGAAAAGGTGATAACGACGAAAACAGTTTATAAATTAACACATGAAATCGAGCCAACCGGTATTAGTTAATTCTCGGGTTGAAATTCGAATTATGTTCTAAATTCGACTATGTAGACTGCCAGACACCGTTCTGTGGTTCGAGCCCCCTCTGGTAGCCCACTGGATTCCGGAGAGGTGCATCTGGTCCACGCAGTACGTGCACGATATCAAGTACAACGAGGAGCAGCAAGTGATCGCGTTCAGAACTGGCAGGCTGGGAATACACGGTCTCGCGGCCAATAAGTTTATAAACTTACCTTTCCAAAGCTGGGAGCTGAAGCCGGAGACTGGTAAAAGCGGTCGGGAGTGCGGCGGTGTCGTGTTGAACGTTACCGGTGCTGCTGTGCAGGCTGAATTCGTCGTAAGAGTAAATTTCACCAGTCTTATTATAAATAATATCTGAATCAAATGAAAATTTCGAAACTAATAAAATTATAGAAACTATAAAATAATCTTAAGCGATATTTACTCTTTCTCTCTCTCTCTCTCTCTACTTCTCTCACTCTCCAATATGGCTACTAATGGAAAAAGTTTTAACTCGTCCCTGGTGCATTAGATCATGAAATTCGAGAGTGGAAACTCGGTAACGACATTCATTATCCCTTCGACAGGATGATCTCGTAGCCTTGAACTCCCTGGTAGGCGGAACCTCGTCAGCTCTTCAGGACGCAATCGGTGCTTTTATGAATGTACATCATCTCGTCGAGGTAAAAGACTCCTCTGATTCTATTTTCGGTTTTCACCAAAAATCCAATTCCCCGCTCTTTTCCAGATGATGCGAAACGGCGGATGCGATTTGTTTCCAGAACGTGATGCAATTTGCTATGTCAAGGGTCTAGCTGTGAAGCACCCGACTGTCGAGAAACATTTACGTGAATGCATGGGTCTCCTGTGCACGGCTTACAGCTTTTCGTGGTCTCGGTGGAACGCCACACGCCCGCCTAGAGAGATCGTCGTCCAGTGTAGAGAATTACGTGGTTGTGTTGCCAAAGAGGTGAAACTTTATGAAAAAACTCTCTCTTAGGTCAAAATGGATTATCCTAATCAAATAATAATACAAAAAAATTATTATAATGTGAACAAAATATAATAAAAAAACAATAATTTGGTGATAAAAAAATACCTAATTTGATTCAACATTTTTAGAGATCGAATATTACTCTCCTTATAACACCATCGAGAGTCGTGGATGTCCAATGCAGTGAGGTGAGCCAGGAATTCACGGAGCAGCCGATCGACGGCGAGAACGCAAAGGTAAATGAGCTATTGAGAGAAAAATAATAATCGATTGTGTTTTAAAGTTCAAAAGCCATTTTAATACTGCGTTTCTTTGTTTTCGTTGGGGTGATCAGTTCTACGCCGATTTGTACCATTACGCGTTACACAATGCGGGGATAAAAACTAGAATGACAATGAGCAATATATCGTTCAAGTTGGCATTGACGGTAACTAAATTGTTACAGTATACAAATGTGATAAGTATGTCATCGTGAGGATGATAATAGTACATAATATACATATATATATATATGACCGTTGTGAAATGTTTTTATTGTAAATAAAAGTTGACGTTCAAGAACTTTGACTCTGCGTTTAAACTTTGAATCGGCCAACGAGTAATACGTCGCTCGATAAAAACCGTACAATGAGTGGCGTAATGAGAATTATGCGGTATGAATTTTCGTGGAGCACGAATGAAAAGCCTTATGATACCGCGTTTCGATCTAGCTACAATCATTTCACTTACTAACAGAAGCCCAATAAGGCTCACCTTTCATAGCACATTATATTCTTTTTTTTATTCAACATCCATAGTTTACATTTTCAATGTGTTGGTTTTTTGTTTGACATAGTGGACTTAGGGCTTATTCATATAAGACAAAGCTAAAAAATATACAATGATGCGAGTTTCAAACTGGATACGTGTAAAATTCTCATGTATTATTACTTTTTTTTCGCAAAACGATTGAAACACACGACTTCGCGGAATTTTTGTTACCTGTCGTCATCTACAGTTCGGATACAGAGATCATTTGATATTTGTTTTATAAAAAATTTTGGGGATCTCAAATGAACATTTGGAATTTTTTTACCTCCCGATGAAACGTTTCAGTCTGAAAATAAATCAAGACACATTACGCTCTATTTAATTCGGAAATTCTTGTTCACGCGTCAACGTCTTTTTCTAAATTTTTCCACTAGAGAGATTTACGCTAAAACCATACTGAGAGGCGATCATGATATACGGATTAAAAAAGAAACACATTATATCTAGAAACCCTATATCAAAAATTTGATTTAATTGACAACGTTGCCTGTAGGATATGAAATAAATCTAAAGCCTGTTTTAATCAGGTGATTGTGTAAGCCCATAATGATATTGTACGAATTATTGTTTTTAGTATACTCAATTTATCTGTTCAATCTAATTTCTTTCACTTTATCCGGTATAGTCAACTGAAATCTAAGTTTACTCGAGAATTTCTTCTATTTTGTGTGGCTCTGTTCACGTATCCAGTCTCAATCCTGCACGGGCCTGAGCCTTCACTTTACTTTATGTATTTCTCTTTCTCTCTCTCCCACTCTTTCGCTCTCTTTCTCTCTCACACGCGCACAGATTTTTTTTCATTTACGTTATCATTCTCTCTCACTCTCTCCCACTCTTTTCTGAATCAACTTCGCGATTCTCTGATTAATACTTATCATTCTTCTTTTTTTACACATTTACTGTACACATTTTCTACTCGCGAGCAACAAAGCACAACCAGTAACATTTTGTTTGTGTGTGTAAAGTAATATCGTTATTGGATTTCTCCTCATAAGTATTTCTTTCCTCTCTCTCTCTCTCTCTCCTCAAATAGAGCTTGTCAAAATTTCGAGTCTACATTAGCTGCTAAAAATTTTAACTACCATTTTAATATTTGAACAACTATTCAGCGTGAACAATATTTATGTAAATTGCCTCAACGATATTTTGCTCGTTAAAATTTTTAACAGCTACCTTTATTTAACATAGAGACTCACGCTATACAGTTCTTTTTATCGAAAACAATTAGAGGCCGCTACAAACGATTCACGAGTACTCGCAAATTGAATGTAAAATAGGAATTCCCTCATTCGATAAATTGCTTTCAATAATTGTCAGTGCAGATTTTAACCCAATTCTTAGAGCTTAAACGGGTAAAAATACAACTGGTTGATAAATTCAACGTGTATCGTGTGTAGCTGCCCTAACGCTCTATACAAGATGCAAATAACAATGACGTTATACGGACTCGATCAATGCAAATGTTCGACCAGATACACTAAAACCGTTTTATTCGGCATTTCCAGTAGTCAACTAGTCTCAGCATCCGCGATGCTGCGTGTGTAGCAGCACCGGGGTAAAAATGTTCGACAGGGTTTTTCAATTCTTTGCCATTTCGTAACAGTCAACGTTCGATAAAATGGGATACTTGATCAGTGGTGTGGGAAGAACAAAATAAATTGAATATGTGAAAATTTTTTCTTGCGATTTACAAATTACGCTGATTTGTACGAGTTCTTATTATTTTTGTTCGTTATCAATAGCTTTTATGTCACCATTAAAATTCGGTTGATTTTAGTTTTCGTCTTCGCAAAATTTTTTCAATAACGTTCATTCAACAAAATGCGGAGATATGCATTTACGAAGGATACTCTTGCTTTAACAACTCATTACGCATATGTATAACGTATATAAGTATACATATATGTAAGTATATCAATGCGTATCTAAAACTCTCAGCTAATATTTTGAGCCTTTGTCTAACAAAAGCTACCTCTGTTTAATGTTCTCTAACAGAAAAAACTAGATAACCCCAGCACATCTTGGCTTTTTTGCTCTTTGTCAATTTGTTTGTTATGTTTTTTTTTACATTTTTTAACTTTTTTACCCTTTAATATTTTTTCTTTATTTTTTTCTGTTTTTAATCGTCTAGACAACAATGAAACCTATTATACCGTCATAAAGTTTTATACTGGCACTGTTTTGTAACGTTGCTCTTCGCGCTCTGTAGCATTCTAACGTTTAGTTTATTGTACACTGTGCAATATCTTCTTCATATTTTTTTGTTTTCGTCGTGGCTAATGATAAGGAAACCCAATGGAACGAATTAAAAGTACGTACATGCTATTGCGATACCGTTTGAACACGCGGTTTGCACTTTTCTTCGGATATAAG
This sequence comes from Goniozus legneri, assembly GCA_003055095.1. Lineage (NCBI taxonomy): Eukaryota > Metazoa > Arthropoda > Insecta > Hymenoptera > Bethylidae > Goniozus > Goniozus legneri. The sequence continues at coordinate 253,124 of NCVS01000486.1, read as the reverse complement.
CGCAGATTTCTACAGAGCACGATGAGTTTACAGGGAGATCGCTTTTCATAAACAACTTTATTCACCGACCAAATGGCTCATTCAAGAAAACAATGTCGATAATGCAGCTCTGTTTGATTCGCCTTATCGCAACTGACACATGTCGTATATCTCTCCCTCAGCGCTGAAAATCTTATCGATCCCGATGGAAAGCGAAAATCTCGCGACAATCATACAAGCGAATGAGAATTATTTATAAACAGCGATATCCGGCTTAATCGAGTCTCATATAAATTTTTAGCTGATTTGAAACACATCTCTAATCGCGTTCGTTTAGGTAACTTAAGATTACGTACTTATTATAAGTTTTTTTTCACAAATCTTACACTGTAGCGTATTAGAAATAGACATCTGTCACGCTATTTTATAGACTCTTTTAAATATTTTTATTTTTCTTGGATTATGCTGTATTTTCACTCATTGCGCAGCAAAAATATCTGAATTCGATCGTTAAATGTATCGCAAATAGTTTACATCAGACAGTGATAGTATTGACTTTCGCGAGATAGAATATTATGTCAGCGATTACGAAAGTGACGCGATAAAATTTTAATTTGGAACGATTGACCTCCTTCCTTGATTGAGAGGGGAAGAAAGAAAGTACGGGTCGATTTCGTAATCGCTGAGTCCAAACAACACTGCATTTACTTAGGCTATAAATATGCGCTAGAGATGAATCAATCGAGATAAAAGAACAGTCAAATCGAAGATCGTATAGGAAGTTACCACGGAAATGTACTATTGAGAGGATCGAGTTATTATCGTCTTAATCTGCAAGCAGTCTTACATCGAAGATAAAAGATAGATGATTTTTCGTTACTCCTAATTATTTCCACGATTATTGTGTGATGCGTTCAACCGATCAAGATTCCTCCCCCTACGTTCAATGTTTAATAGCATCTAGACATCGTCTACGACATTTATTCCGTTATCAAGAAGAAGTACTATCGTTTTTTTTTTCACTATTTAAGGTACATTTATACACACAGCACCTTACTTGATGATTTCTGCAATATTCAATTTTAACTGTAGCAAAAAAATAACGAACGTCAAATAAAGTAGTTTTATTTTTTGAATCTAAAACTATCTAAAATAAGTATTTGATAAAATTCTCTAACAATATTCCATTTTCAAGTGTCTTCTAAAATCTTGAAGCATAATGTTTGTTATTGTATTGCAGACTATAAATAAAATAATGTAGCAATAAGTGCTGTGTGTTTATCAAAGAGTGTAGTATAGAGGCTGTTCTCATCGTGATCACAAGCCAATCTACCCTGTATTCAATGTACTCGTTTTCTATCTTTCCATCGTGAAAATTAAAGTTCTGAAAGCTTTGGAGATTTTTGAGTTGAGCGGTAGACAGAATTTGAATTCAGATGTGGTCAAGATTTCGGAGAAGATAAAAAAGAAACAGTTATTCTCGCGGAGGTAATTCGCGTTTTTCTTCAACACGATTTTCATTACATATTTTTTTTTTTATTTTTCCGATTTCGCAACAATCTTATCTTTTTAACCTTTTATTTTATTTCACAGTTATAAGTGCTAAAGCTAAATTCCCTCGAATAAAAACAAATCCTTACGTAGTTAAAACACTAGCAACGGTGAATCGGTTGTTTTCACAAAAACGTATCGATTTATTTTATCAAATGCTCGCTAAGTAAAATCGTTAACAACGGCGTTCGAACAAACGCGTTCGATTTATTTTTTCTCCTTTTATAGATTTGTATCTTGCACCTAAGCTGCTTTACAAATGAGGTAATTGTAAGGCCCACTTTGCACGTTATTTTTTTGTTTCGTATGAATCTGATAACAATGTTTCTCTAAACTGCCAATATATTTTTTCCTTTGTATATCGGTGTGCGTGTATGTATGTGTCAGTGTCACGTTGTGTATTTGATATTTTTTCATCGTTATTTTAATCTTTATAAAGCTCGTATCGGAGTTTAATGTAATTTTCTTTTTCATTTTTTTCATACTGCGCAATGTAAATATTAAACATCGAACATCATCTGACCCTCCGTGTTTCACTCGTCATCTGCACTCATGTATTATACTAAATATATAATATATATATGTGGTATATATATTTTCTTTATTTAATTCTCATCCAGCATTATATCATAATTTATCTATTTCTCGACACATACATCACGTTATAAATAATTATCCTAACACACGATATTCTGAATCAAAAAATGCTTTTTTCTTATTTTCAATCTCAGAGACTCGAAGGCCACAGCTTCGAATTTTCAATGTTCTCTGTAGCCGACGTTGATATTATGGCAAGATTCTCACAATAAACAGATCGCTATTCGTTAAAGTCTGAATTTTTTTTTTTATGTTTTAATCGAGAAGCTAATATTTTACTATATCATTAAATAAAAATCAATAAACTCGTCACACTAAGAACCTACTAGCTTGCATTTATTTCACATTATCGCTCGATTCTTGCCATAATCAAAATGCTTTATTATAAAAAAAAAAAATAAAAATAAAACAATGGAAACATTTTAATCTTATATACAGTGTGTACAGACTAAGACATACAAATATTACCTAAACGTTTTTGTAACTGTTTTACTGTCGATTATACAAGTCAATACTTCTATGTAATAATATATTCATATGTATAGATAATCATTTGCTCACATTATCTTCACGCGATAAACTATTCACTCGTTTTCGTTTTTCCGTTTCTAAAACATTTTTCATTTTCAGTCAACATTTAAGCAGCTCTCATCGCTTTATCATTCGCGAGTATCTCGTGGTTTCTTCCCCATAAATCTCTTATCAATTTAATTTTTTTCTATTACGAAAGCACACTTTTTTTATTTTACGATGCAAAAATATCAGCGAGTCGATGCTCGCAGAAGTCAAACGAATACGCACCTTCTAAGCGTTTTACGTATTCACATCGCGGCTGCGAAGAACGAAAAGGGGGAAAAAAAATAAATAACAGTAGCGACTTCATAATGTCTAACGTTCGTGTTCGGAATGTTTCGCTCTCCCTTCCCTCGCACGACCGACACACGCGCTACGAGATTCCACGAGTCCTCGTTTCGAACGATAAATTACTAATGGGACTAGCGCTGTACCGTTTTTTTAGGAGTACGATTTCACATATTGTAAAAATTTTCACGAAAACATCGATCGTTTCTTGTATCTCGAAATTCCTAGCCCTATTTTTCATTTGCCAGAGTGCCTCTTAAAAATATTACAATTTCGTATGAACTTGAGCTGCTTCTCTGAGGTTTTGCAATTCAAAATGTAGTGAGTACTTTGCTGTTTTTTTTTGCGATTACGCAATTTGTGATATTGCAGTATGCAAATTCGTGGCGATTCCGGTTTACGATTTCTTTCACGCAAAATTTTCTTTTTTGATTTATTTCAAATTCGATCGATTACAACTGCAATGTCGACTTAAAATGAAAACGGTCTTTCTCTGGCTTCGTGAATCGTCGATTGGCACGTTGCCCGATTTTAAAACCGACATTTAACACTAATCGGTTCGATGCTCGATTCGATTTATCGATAATCATCGAGCTGCGTTTCAACGAGCTCTTTCTTTTATTTTAACAACGACGATAACGATTCAAATTGCGTATCTAGTCCTTAACAATAACTCACGGCGATTAGAAATTTTTATTCGGGCTTAAGACGATGCCACTGAACGATCGTCTGCCTCGGTTTCGTGATCATATCCTGCCAATGCTTCGTCTCACTCGCTCCGCTTCCATTTTTACCTAAAAATTACGCTGATGAGATAATCGGAAAAACTTTTCTGATATTTTCATAATTTACAAGATATTCTACTTAATTAATGTAACTGTAACATTAAAATTCTCTCTTTCGTGTGAATAATAATTATACTTTCAAAAGAAATCAATTTGGTAAAATTCACTCATTCGATGTCTTCTCAAATAAAATTAAAGTAAAGTCAAAGAACGATGAATCGATTTTGCAGCGAGTGAATCGAGTTCAAGGTCGAATCTAAGGTTACCCACCAGCAAGTTGAATACGACCGATGAGCTCATTGCGGCCGATATTATCATAATCCATAACTTTCACGTCCAGAGAGCACTCCCTGATCTTCTCCCATGGTACATTGAACGAGAACGCCTCGTTGAAAATTGGATTCAGGGTGCACGTGAAGATCGGAGTCTTGCGTTTTTCGATTTTCTTATCGCCAAATTGGAGCCAGACTTTCACGTATGGATCTGTTAGATCGAAGGGATAATTAGGATCGGTTTTAAGAAAATTTTTCTAATCAAGTTAATTCTGTAAATATGTTAGTAATCAAACTACTAATTAGAATTTATATGTATATATAAATCCATGAAATTCTAAACATACCTCATCTATTTTCAAACTATTTAATCCTAATAACAAAAATTTAAATAAAGTTTATAACATTAATTTTCAAATGAAATAATGTACCACGATAGTCATCGGTGGTAATTAACCTAGTATTAACAACGCCCACCTGATTTCCCATTAATGTCCTTCGCCTTGAGATTGCGAGCCTTGAGTAGCGTCAGGGTGAGTACGGAATTGCTCGGGTGGTAGCACAGGGAGCACAGAAGCTCGCCGCACTTGTCCTTCGCCGGAGGCTTGAGGGCCTTCCAGAAGGATGGCTTCTCGGAAAAGTCCACCTGGCCGACACAAAAAGCTCGTGAGTGGAGAAATCACGTACTGCGATACGCCTGCATCTCGGGAGCACGTGCTACGTGTTTATTGCACTTTCACCGGCCTCGCCCGACCCATTTTGTTCCGCGTCGTTAATGAAATATATTCCAAATGGGGAAAGAGGGGAAGGGAGAGCGAGGGAAGAGGGCTCACGACACACGCGTGCGTCACGCTCCAGGGAAATGAATGTGAGCATAGCCGCGTGTGTATTCCACTCGGAAGCTAATATCCTTCCACCCTCCCCCCCTACCAACCCCCGGAGCTCCCTACCCCTACAGCGAGTCCCGCTGTGTCGATGTGTGCGCGAAGGATTACGGGCAATTAATTAACGTTTGCTCGCCGTCTCGATACGTTTAATAGATATAGAACCGTTTATTAATTCACACCAGGCGTTTAATTTATCGTCATCGAAGTGGCTGCCTGCGATGATAAAATTTTCCTCTCCGTATATTTTATAGCCATATTTTGTGTAACCCGCGGAGCTATCTATTCGAGCGAATGTTTCGTATCGGACTGATTATGGATGGAAGATTCCATTAGCCGCGAAATTTATTTTACTCTGATAAAATTTTCTGAAAATTGTCCGTTTGATATTGAATATTTTACGTAACACGTGAAACGTAATTTTCGAATTCAGATTAAATATCAACTTTGATATTGATTATGGAAGATTGATCATATTTATATCATGAATTGTATATTATTTCATACCCATTATTTATTACACATTGAAATGAGCTCGAATATTGTCATGTCGAATCGAAAAATTGAATAAATAATGACCTTCGTTTTTGAAAATAAAAAGCAAACCTCTGTCAAAGCAGAGTACTTTGTTTTCCAGCAGAATAGAGCTAACAAGCAGCAAACCAGTTGGGATCCGGGGGAGTTCAATTAAATGCTAAGTGCGAAATCACGTATGCGCTCGCCGGGTGCACCTGAAACGTTATCGGGAAGACGCGAGCTCGTGTCGCGCTAATTTCGATCTACATCACTGAAAAGCATATCCACAACGCTCCGGGTGCTCGCTTTTAACGACCCGCATTTCCAAACGAGGTCCGTTATCTCGAAATTTCAATACGGCGATGATAACGTAGATAACAGGGAGAGCTTCGATGAAAAATAATTGAAAAATCGTAACATACCTGGCAGAGGGGTAAGAAGACCTCTCCGATCGAGTCATCCCTCGAGAATCGATCGTAGTCGAACACGTGGAGATGAAGTACCCGACTCTGAAGTTTCTGAATTGGGAAACCTGTGGAAGAGAGAGGGAAGAGTAAGTAAAGTGGGGGATAATTTATAAGATTACACGACGAGTCTGAGCACTTGAGACCAGAAAGAAAGAGAAAGAGAGAGAGAGAGAGAGAGCGTAATTCGAATCTGTCATCGAGAGATATGTGAATTTCTTATTCAAAGTTGGCTCACGTGAGAATTTTTTTGAGTAACAAGTGTCCTCGCTTTTTTATCCCTTTCTCTCTCATTCTCTTCTCTTCTTTCTCGCGCGCGTTAAATTTCACGTGAGGGGATTCCGCCGATACGGTCACCTCTCGACTTCTGTTTCGTAAACTCGAGCTCGTACTTTGGAACTAGAAAGAAAGGTGGATACCTTCGAAGTAGATCGTCTCGTTCCATCTCGGATTCAGGGTGCGTCTTTTGATTTTCGTCTCGAGACGGTGCTTTTTGTCCGGTAGTAGCGTAACTCGCACATATGGATCAGACGTGCCGGATAAATCCTTTGCTGGCAAATCTTTACCCTGGGAAGGAAATTCGGATGAAATATTCCGCCTTGAGGAGTTTTATCGAGATAATATTACATTCTAGAATTCTTGAGTACTTTCGCGTACCTCGTTTTGTTTTATATTTTATTACTTTATGCTTTTGTTCTGGGATAATTTCAGTTTGCGTATCTCGAGATCAAGTTTTGTTATTACTAAAAATATTTTGATATGATTTTATTTTTTACTATTAGTATAATGCAACTGTAATACTATTCTTATTAGTATCGACACTTTTTCGAATTGCCACTTCTCGGTAACGCGATGTCAAAAAATTGAATTATTCGTAAACAACGGAAACTTTAACGCTCGTTATCTGTTCGATTATATTGCGTTTCGAAACTTTTCGAGTCCGCGTGCAAGTTTCCTCCACGACTCCTGAGAAAAATCGAAGTCACATCTTCGAACGTTTTCAATAATTCAATGAATATAAACGTGCTTCTCGTGTCGATTTGTCTTTGTTCGTGATATTGTTATCAAACTGCGTATCCGCGCAACTATTGACCGACTTGTCCAAACTCAGGGAGATGTTTTATCGTTCGTAATCAAATTTCCGTGAATACGTGATGAAATTTTCTCAAATGGAGGATTGGAAAATTAAAATAATATCAGAATTCCGCAACAAGACTGATCATTTATCATTTTTCACAGCGCGGAAAAAACGTATACCTCCTTTATCTTGAATAATAATTCAATTTTCAAAAAATTTCGGCAAACAAAGAATAATAATTACTGAATTTTAATTTTTGATGGAATCCTCGTTTTACATAACTCATCGCTGCACTCAAAGCTCGAGAAGATTTTTAGTAACGATTTCGCGTCGTGTTTTATTTTCTTTTTTTTTGTTTGTCCGGTGTATTTAGCGAGCAGGAGACACAATGCCGCGAAAGTGAATTAAACGAGACAACTGTCGCGCAATACCGCCACGATATCTCGTATCCGCGAGTCCTATTCTGTATCGAATAAAAGCCCCCCCCGCTCGTGATTTCACCGAATTGAATCCGATTATTGTCCGCGGCTCGCACAATGCAAGCTCGCCCGATGTTATTGGAAATTATTGCGCTCACAGGGAATTAAATTAATGCCTGCACACCGTAGGAGAGAGGCGAAAAAACTTATTCTTTTGATTAAGGAGAGACGAGATTTAATTGCACCGACTGCAAACAGGGGATGATTTCGATACTCGACTTACCTGTATGATACACAGAATGAGCGTTGTGTTCTGGAAATCGTATTCGAGGCTAAAGTGGATTTGTCCGACGTTCTCGCTCGGCTCCGAGTTGTCAATGTACATGTCGACTAACGAGACTGATCTACTTTGCAAAAACGCTTTCTGTAAAAAATAGAAAAACGATTTTTTCATTCGCTGTGACAATATTTTTGATCGATTAGCTACGATTCGAAATATTGTTCTTTTGTACTGATCTCTACATCAATATGGGATAAAAAAGCTAGCAATCAAAATAATTTATTCATTTCTCGATAAATCAGGAACGTTTCGTATCGAGAGATGAAATTATCTAAATTCAACTGGACACCTAAATTAATAGTACGTCGTCGATAGAATTCGCTCCACACGTTAAATATTATTCATGAATCATTAAATCTCACACGCGTACATGGAATTCGCTCGGCATCGAATGCGTTAATAAACTATAATTCAATGACGGCTAAATTTTGCACCAGTCCCCAGTTATAATGTTTACAATTTTTGCGTGATGATTAATAGTATGAAAATTTCGACAAACCAGGAGCACTCTCGGGATTCGCTCGAGATTCTCGTAAATTCGAGGGGGGAATTTCCAATAACCGATTGAGAAAAAAAAAGAAGAGAGAGACCTGGAGGATGTTCCTCCTTACGTGAATAATGAACGCCCTCGCGATACAGCCCGGTAACTCGCGGATTCGGCACGTAATCCAAGAAGTTCGGCTCGGCGTTTGCTAAGATTAAATTTCGCCTCCGTAGTACGGGTCGTTATGCAATGCCGTATGGGTAAACGCGAACGCGCGGATGCAAAATGCAATTTTGCTACTACCGTCTATATGCAGGCTGAGCCAGTTGCAATATTGATTAGGCGCGTCTCGAAATATTCGAACGGATATTGTATTCCTATCATCGCGATTCGATAATTTATTGAAACGAGTTTGTATTCAAATTTATTTTTGTCCCACCCTGATTGAAACCAATCGGAGTAGATTTTCTGACTCAAAAATTCCAATCGATAATTTAGTTTTGAAAAAATTGAATTATACTCTCATAACACGCTATGAGCAGAGAGCAAAATTTAATTCGAGATAAGAACATTCGACGACTTCATTCGGCGTCGAGTACAACGTTTAATTAGACGACTCGCGAAATAAGACCAAAACTGGTTTCCTCAATATTTTTTTCTTCGTCAATTCCACTCCCAATCCGCGTAAAAGTCACTCTCTCTTCGACAAAATGGGAATTCGCGTACAGGGTGCGATCGCCTTCACTTTTGTCAGCGTGCGCTTCGATAACGACCCTGAAATTGGACGGCTCGGTATGCGGGAGAGGTAAAAAAAACCGGGGGAGGAGAGAGACAGAGGGAAAAAAATTCAAAGCCCGTGAAAAACGGATAAAGAGAGCTCGCGTTTTCGGGTATCGAACAACGAGCGCAACGCGCTGGCTCTAAAAGAACCGTCGATTTTTTTTCTGCTCGCTTTTTTCGAAATTGCGTTTTAACAACGCGCATACATGATTTTGTTTTGCAAATATCGATCGGCGGTACGTACACGGTGTTGAATTTCTGCTCGAATTTCCCTCGCCAATTAAGCTCTAGCTTTAATTAAAAATAATATAGTATCGTGTTATACCTGTGTTCCTGTTTTGCGTTCACGCGATATCATGATAAATATTTTGACGGTCAGTGGTAGAGAATATTTTTATCGCGAATGTTAATGTAACGTATAACACAACGTATAACGTATAACACAAATAATATTTATGCACTTCTCGAAGAGAGTTTCCGCGCTGTCGAACTACCAACTGGAAAACAGACACATGTCTATTAGTTTCCGTGAGCCAATTTCATCCCCTCGAGGGTCGAGTTTCGATTAATCCAGTTTTGAATTATCCGCTATATTTCTTTCTACGAATAGATCGGGAAACTCCCAACAAAAATGTCTCTTATTATTCTTCCACCCGACGTACCGATCCCGAGTTATTTCGATTCGTAGCTAGCCAATCACACGCTTCGAAGACGATCCCGATTGGCTGTCGAAAAATCTGAATAGCACCGAAACTACGAGTCGTACGGAAAAACGGAGGAGAACATTTTTATTCGGAATTTCGCGATCTATCCGCCGAGATGTGAAATAAATGCGAAAACCTAAAATTGGATCTCAAGAGGCTGGATAGACGAACCGTTCGTGTTTAGACGAATGAACGCGTTATGGCGCGAAGCTATGATATTGTTTACTCACCGAGGGATGATCACCCTTGACGTTCTGCAGCTGCTTGTTCTGCGGTCCCGCGGTCGGCGTGCGAGATTCCGGGTTATTACCGGTTGCGTTGCCACCGGCGCCCACCGCTGCGCCCGTCCCGCCAGCGCTGCTCGCCGGACCGCCGCTTCCGCCGGCCGGTGACTTACTCGTCGAGTTGCCAGTGGTCCTGCAATGCAACAATAAATCCCATTCAAATTTCTACACGTCTTTCATCAATCTCGAGCTTATCTCGACGCGGTTATAAATCACGCTCGAATATGATCGCGAGCTTCCATAAATTGTGGCTTTTTTTTTTCTATATAAAAATTTATATACGCATAGGGGGTGTATACGTTTCGTGGTCTTGATCGATCGCGCTCTTTTTTCGGCGATAGCGTAAGGAGCGCCGAATGCTCGCCAGGATCGATCGAGTCACGAAACCCATATGAGACCTCGCTGCTGGATTAATGGAGCTACCACTACAGGTGGCTGTATACGTCTAAGAATATGATATCTATGTTTCGTGTACACCTATTCTTACCCACGTCTACTTACGTGATCTTGAAACTTTTCCAGAATGGAAAAAAAAATAAGGCGCTGTTCGTGGTGGAATATATCTATACGTCGTGTACGCAGACCCTTAGCTATAGCCTCTTTTATTTTCAGTCTTGAGAAACTCGGAGTAGAGAGAATAATGTCTTATATTTATTTCATATTTCATTCTTGGAGGAATAAATGAATTTATATTCCTCGTACACCGACCTTTTTCCATGACTTAATTTTCATTTTCAATCTCGGCCGGCTTTTCGAAAACAAAAGAAATCGTGTCTTATTTTATCTCATGATAATATTATATTCTTGGGTGAGAGGATGAATTTTTATTACGTACATCTCTATTGGTATTTCAAGAATAAAAAAGAACATATTCGAGTTTCGAATAAACAAATAAATTAATTTTAAAACGCAACCGTAAAATGACTCCCTCATGACGCATCGAAAAGTTAAATCAAGAGGTATAAAACGGGACGTTATTCAGAATGGCTTTTGCAACGCTTTGAAAGGGAAGACATCACTTCCGAGACATCTTGTATGGTACATAAGATATATACTATATATATATATATATATATATATATATATATAACACCTGTACCCCACTTTGGTGGAGGTATATACATAAATATGGATAAAAGGGCGGGATATCGTTTTATCTCGCTCTCCTCGCGTGAGACAGATGCCAAACGGATGGATGGCCTCACCTTTCTGTTTACCGGTTTAGCGCTTGCGGTGTGTCGTATCGATTACACTACACCCACTCTATTTCACGCTAGAGTGTTGTCTCGTCAAAATAAATTGGACTAACTCGTTTACGTTCGTTAGACACGACCCCTTGGTCGCTACGGTTTCGATTTATGAATAATTTTTCATCTCTCTGTGAATGCGTGTTTTTTTTTTCAAAGAACATTTATAATAGGCAATTTTCATTAATGCAATCAAAGTCGGTTTTAATCGCCGATAACGATGAAACGCACCGATTCGTGTCGATAACTGTGATCGATCAACGTCATAGTGGGCTTTAACGACTTCGATTATTATCGATCCCTTCACTTGGACCAAGAAAAGAATTATCCAATCGAATTTTTACTTTTTTTTAATCTTCGACCGAGAGATAATTCTTTTCTAAGAAGAGACATTCTTGTCTCTGGTAACTCTGGTGCAAACAACAAACACAAAAAGGAGAGGTTCTATATACATATATATACACACATATATACATATATTTATACAACCCCAAGCTTCAAATCCACAACGATAAAACGTGTCGACGTCAAAAACGAGGGAGGAGAACAACGAGTTAATAAAACAACCCAGACAAACCTACTTTGTAGAATTACTGTGTAATTAATCGTGAAGGGTGCACAACGTATCAAAGTGCAAGTGTACGAAGAACAATTACAAAAACTGCAGTGTGTGGAGATACAGAGTCGTGGGTCTTGTCGATAACACTCAACACACAAAAATAGAGTACAGAGTTGGTGAGCAATACAGATTCAGCTGATCGGTGGAGACAAAAAGTGAGACAAACAGGCAGGAAAGAGAAGATTTACAGAGATAGAAACAGAGAAAAAGGGGTCTGGATAAAATATCGTACAGAAGAGATATCAATTAAAATCGCAGGACGGTGTGAGTCGTCATACTTACTCTAATTGCGCTCTGGATTCCAAACCGTTACGGTCAAACGGGGCATGAAACAGAAAAATTACGATGATTAATTAGTCACGTGAATCGCGATTCCGTGAAAAATCAAAATCCCATTTCTCGTATCACGAAGAACCAAGAACAAGGTACAGATGAGAATCCCATTTAGCTCGATCGGTGTCTAGATTTTCCAAATCGGGGAATAATTCTAGATTAAATTTTGCCTCGTTAAATTTTTATCCCACGGAATATCGGCGGATGTTGCTTCATCTTGTGTGGGAAGCGATTTGTTAGAGTTTGCTCGAGAAGTGTCTAAAAGCGATAAGTATTTACGATGGAACAGGTGGTTGGAGAATTCCGCGCCACCCCAGTCTACCTGGCCCTTTTGCAGTCTATCGATATACTTCGCTCAGGGGCGTAGCTATGAAACTTTACTGGCATCGCGGTGAATTCCACTCGAGGAATTCTTTTTTCCATTATCTTCGAGAAGAATTTTATTCAACGGAATAAACGGTCGAGTAAAAAGAGTTCTCTTTTTTTTAAGCTACTAAATTTCCATTTTTCGTTGTTTACAGGCGATGAATTTAATAACAGTGGTTAATGTACCGTTTCGAACATAGCGATAAAAATTTTCAATACAGAGAAGTGAAAATTTATACCTTACCCGCTAGTGTAATACTCGAAGAACGCTACTAAAATTTCCAATGACCTTGAAACAGTAGCCCACATCGCGTTCATGGATGCCACTAAATCGTAGCACCATTTGATGCTCCAAACTACTATCGACGATCACTCAGTTCGACCCGCTCGCTCTTTATTCTTTTTTTCTTCTTTCTTTTCCATACGCCACAACTGTTCGAGTTCGTCACATCACCGATAATTGAGCAGGTCATGCGTCGACGACGATTTCGATGGGATCGCGGTATCACATGATGAGTCTCGTTTTATCATACTTCAGCGAGTCAACAAGAACTTCATCTAGAATCGATAGGAGAACTGCGCTCAGAGAAATTCATCTGACTAAAAATTACATTTCCCCACTTTCCATAGTAAAATTCTTTATTCGCGAAGAGGAATATTAAATCCATAAGAAATTTTTCTGAGCGAAGAAACCAGAACTCGAAGGACTCTTCTGGGTCGAGAATAGACAGCGGATGAAATTTTAATTGAAAAATTTCTCTAAGAGGCTGGAATTCAACGCATTCGATATCTAAATATACCCACGGTGCGAATAAAAAACGTCCCATGAGCGTCGCTGTTAAAAATAAATTTTTCATCGAGCTCCGGCAGCGCCCTGAACGCCCTGGAAGTGGACAAAGGTCAGCCGGTGGTTACACCCCTGACGCGAACCCGGAGCGGTGAAAAAAGCTCGGTACGCAGGGATGGGAACCAAGACGAAGTAGGAGGCGAAAAAATATATTTATTTCGGACTTATTCGATTCCCTCGGAGACTTATCGAGACAGAGAGACCCGGAGAACGCACGCGGCCGGAATAAGACGAAGAAGAGGAGCACTGGGAGTTATAGTTGTCGTCCCTATTCCACTCCCCGATGCTATAGATTCACGTTCTGGGTGAACCAGTTGTAATATCGATCAATTTCGAATGCATTATTCGTTCATACCCGATATTTTCTTATAACTCAATGTTCTTATAAGTAGACTTGTTACTTGTTTGAAATTCAAAGTGAGTCGCTCGCGGTGTGAATTCAATAATCAAATTTATAACAAATAAGCGATATTTTTAGAAATACGAGAATTCTTTATCGAGTAATTTGTTCGTATTCCAAGATTATATTTTTCAAGATAACAAAAATTCCTCGTTTCAATTTTTTTTACATATAGTAATCCCTTGCTGAATAATTTGTTTCGCCAACTCCTCGTCTATTTCCAAGATTATCATTATTTATCTGTCCAGTACGCGTCACGCTCGAAAAGACCAAAACTCGGTAAAATTCCCATTTTCGATTTCGCTACATCCCGCTGTTCGACGTTTCGTAAAAAGAGTTCGCGCAAGCGCGTGCTTGACGGTCATGTGCGAATTTTTCACCGCGAGGTGAAACCTCGGCGGGCAAGAATTGACCCCAGGTAGAGTATATCGTTGGTAGGGAATATCGAAAGTAAAGACGAGGGTGGTTAAGATCGGGGTAGATGGGGGGCTTCGTCTGGGAGCGTAACGGCGGAGATTCTAGTAGTCGCTGTTGATCCTGGCGGGAAGAAGCCGAGTCGAGCGCGACGAGCGTAGCGTTCACGAGAGTGAGAGGAGAGGAGAGGGAGAGAGTGAAGCTGGTGGCGAGGAGAGGGGAGAGGGTGGTACCGGCGGAGCGGCAGGGTAGGAGACTCTCGGATCGATTCTAGCCGCCACGAGCAGCCTCGTCCGGGTTCTCCGCGCGCTCGTGAACTCTCTCTCTCTCTCTCTCTTCCTCTCTCGCTCTCATTTTTTACATCTCGCGTGTACTCGGACGATTCGACGCGTCGCCAGAGACATCAACTCGTCCCTATTATTCTCCCCCTCCTCGTCCCTACCAGCATTTATACTTCACAGACCCTGAAATTCGAGAATTCTTCTCCTCGAGCTGTATAATTGAAGCTCGGGTCGTTAATTCTTCCGGAAAACTTTTTTTTTTCAGATAAATATCGCTCTTTTAGTATCCTCTGACACCTTAGGAGAGAGGCTTCGACGCTTTGAAGAGGTCTCGGAATACAAAGATGAGTTTCGAACTCGAGGCTTTACAGAATATCACTTTTTGTGTTGAGGATGTCAGTCGTGTACCCTGAAGGAAATTTCTGACAACCCGAAGAGAGCTCGAAATACGAAGATAAATTTCAAACTCGACAGGCCTTCGCATCGCTTTTTTTTGTCTTCGGGACATCGGAGGTACACCCTTGAGAAAATTTTCAACATCCTGAATAGCGTGATAGCGTAAATTCTTGACTCGAACAATTTTTTTTTTGTCATCGAGGTTTCATACACGCATCCCGAAGAATAGCCCCGACGCTCTGAAGAGAACTCGGTAAGTTTCGAACTCGACGAGCCTCGGGAATAATGAGCAATTGCGGGCGAGAGGCAGTTGAGAAAATTTTCACGTGCCACCTTGTATGCGCGTGTGCATGTAACTATAATGGGCGGCGGGAGAGAAAGAGAGAGAGAGAGAGAGAGAGAGAGAGAGAGAGACCAGCGACAGGTGGTAACATTGATCGAACACGCGGTAGCAGTAGGTACGGTCCTTTGTCTCGGGATGGGCGAGCCCGACGTACTACACTACCCGAAGATTATATCTCGCCGACGAGGAATCATTAGTCCGGCCCTCCGATTTAATAGCGTCGCGATCGAGGGATTACTTATTGAAAATTTTAATAGTGCAGGGCTCAGTTTTGGTCGCATTAAGGGTTTCCTGTCAGTTCTCTTGGACATTCGTTTTCAAATTTCTTAGAAAAATTCTGTCAATACGTTTCGTGGTTAAAAGAAAATATCTATACGTCAATAGATTAATAAATATCCAGTCGATCACTCGAGAAACTCTTTTTTTTTTTTATCGAATATCAATTTTGCTTCGTTATTTTGCTGTCATGAGAGGTATTGTGAAAAATTGTATTATTAAATTATTCTCGGAATATTTAATCATTTATATTGAAAAATTTATAAATACCGATGGAAAGATTCAATTTTTAGAATGTGGGTCAAAATTCGATCTCGATCGTGAAATCTCCGATAATAATTGCAAAAGTAAGTAAGAATCAGAGTATTTGTATTCTCGACGAAAACGAAAGTATATAATCTGATACCCTCGAGAGTACTGTGTACGATCATTTAATTTAAAAATTCTTTTCACAGACGCGGTTTTGAAAACCCTCTTAGGACGCCCGGAAAGAAATTCAGCTGTAATTCTTTCGTTGCAATCCACGTTTTCGAGAGAAATTCCGCTCGTTACTGCGGATCGATGCAATCAAAAGTATCTCGCCGGTAACGGAGACCCCCCGAGATGCACGAGAGCCTTGCGTATCGAATTCAGGGTGTCGTATATATAGATATATAAACCCCTTGGTTTTTCCCTACCATCACTTATTCCGATGGAAAAGAACCGTGGAACGCCAATCGATCGAACGTTAGAATTCGCGGCGGAACCTGTTGCACGTAACACGACACAGAACAACCTATATAGTCTCGTCATATTTCAACTGGCTCTCTGCGAACGTCAAACGTGAATCTTCGAAAAAAAAGCAACGTATATCGCTGTCTTGTTTGCTATGTCAATTTGGCTTACCGATCGCGATACGATCATCTGCAACCGTATCGCAGATTTTTATTTTCGTTCCGGCCTGAGAGGTTAAGCCGCGGATGTAAACGATGAACATATAACAAACTTTCAATATTATTTCATTCCCGGAATTTTATTATTAATTTTTTTAACGATAAAAATATACATTACGAAAATAAATAAATAAAAGTCGAAATTTATGTATTTAAAAATTACATATGCTTTTCATTATCAAAAAAAATTTGTTTATTTTCATTTTGAAAATATGATTTTCGAACGAGTTTTTGGTATGTCGACAAAACGAAATATGAGATTATCGATACTAGAGTATAGACATGGAAACGAGCGGCGTATACGATTTTCCTCGCCGTCAATTTCCAAACAATATCGAAAAGCTCAGTGCGAGCGGTACGCGAAAACTTTCCAGTCCCGGGAGAGAGTCAATTATCTGACCGTTGGAAATAAAAATTTCGTAATCGAGTTCTTCGATATTCAAACTCCGCGCGGATGATAATAGTTAAACGCTTTGAACGTGACTCGGGTCCACGAGCCTGGGCGTAAAAATTGATTTTTCATGCCCGGCGCGTGTTTAAGCGACTATAGTTGTGACGCAAAAAAAAAGTAGTGAGTATGTATTCAGTCCTTACAAAGCTCTGATTTCGTCCTAATTTTATCTCGCCCTGATTCTCTTTTTGTTCTCAAAAAATTCGGAAACAATGAAAATGGAAAAAAATTCACGACAGGATGAACATTTTTTTATTTTCTTCATGGTAGCAAAAGTAATTGTTATAACTATTTTTATTTTCGCTGCTATTTTAATTATTGGAAAAAAATTCTGACCGGATAAATATTCATCAACGGATATTTTTTATTACAGAAGTGAACCGTATGTTAATCTCATTTTTGTCGTAATTCTAGTTAACATTACCGTGAATAATTACCAATACCAACAAATTTACTGATCAAGTTTATAAAATATTTATTCGCAAATAGCTAAATGAATATTCAGACAAATCCAACAATTCCCTCTCCGGGATAATACAGTCATAACAGGTTAATTATGATTTTTAAAGAGGATGGAACGAAATCTCTATCGATTCTGGAAAATTCGATCCCACTCAATGCACGGGTCACCTCTCGCGATTTCCACGACGAAGACGGTAAAGTGTGAAACGTTGTCGGAGGCTCGGCCGAAAAAAAAGCAACGTCCGAGTGGAAAAACCAGGGCGAAGAGCACGCGGGCGAATCAATACCGTCAATTCGACGGAATAATCAATTGAAATTTATGCAGCTGGGTGAATGATTCGAGCGAGGAACGAGGGACTTCGAACGTGAAACGTTTTTCGAGTTTCTATTACATTGTTTGCGAGAACAATTATTTTTTTTGTTTCAACTAGATAAAAGATATTTGAATAAACTTGGAGCAATTCTAATAATACCGGCAACAATGAAATTTATAGATTATTTTTTTCAACTCGGAATAAAAATAAAACTTTGTTCGGTCTTGAAATAAATCCTATTTTTTTCTCAACAATATTTCTATCAAAGGCACATCCGTTGACGCCTCTCGAGACTTCAATTCCCCATATTTTCCGGATCGGATAACGCGTTTTTTTATTGTTTGCATTTTAAACGGGAATCGATTATTATTCCAGTTTATTTTACGAGAGAAAAATATTATCGCGACGTCTCCTCAGTGATATCGAGGAATAAGAACTTTCATTGGGGATAAAGGGGAAAATAAATCTTCTACCTTTTCGAAAATGATTTTCGCAAGAACAAAATCAGACTTCCTATCGAAACCAAGAAATCTGTAACTCGGGATGACGCGAAATTGAATATTTTCTCCGTTAAATTTCGATGAAATAACAGCGCGAGTCGGTAATATTTCCGGATGAATATTTATCCAATCCGACGTTATCTTGCTCTCGTAATAATAGATTTTTCGTGTCGAATCGACGCTCGGGCTCGTATATAAAATTTTTATATTTTCCGCACCAAAGTTTGCCGGCAGAAATACGAAAATTTCACGCTACTTTATAAATATATGAAAATTGCAGGAAAGTTATAACTCCGCGCGTTTATGCAGCCAGGTAGGAGAGAGATACGGAGAGAGATGGAGAGAAAAAGCGTGTTAGCAAGGAAAGAGTGCTAGAAGAGCGAGAAAGAGTTTCGAATACAACGCTAGAGAGAGCGTTGAAGCAAGAACATCCCCTTGTACTTTCCCACTTTCTGCTCACAGCTTTTCCCTCTTCCCCGAGTTTCCTCGTTTCGCTTCGATAAGTATTTTCCTCCCTTTACTTCCATCCTTCTCTTTCCCTCTCAAGCTAATTAATTAACTAAAGCTAAATGCATTCATACGAGTTTGATTATCCAGTTACGATCGGCTCAAACCAAATTCTCGCCCATATTTACCTCTGGGATGGGCAATAACAACGGAATAAAAAAACCGGACAGATTGAAATTTATTATTTCTGGCGATTTTCCGCTCGACGAGGCGAAAAACGGATTCTCGTTTCGGTGAATTTTGGCGGCTATTGCGTTCTACCCCCTCTCCGTTTCCCCCCTTGTGGAAAAAAAGAGAGAGGACCCTATCGAACCGCGATATAGAATTTTTATTCCCTGTAATTCATTTTAATAAGAAAATTCTGAATGGGATGAAATTCCGAAATATTCTCACGGTATTAAAACCAATTTCTATTCTATTGTCTATTATATTGAGCCGTGCGATAAATAATAATGAAAAATTTGAATTTCATCAATGAAACGGTACCGCGAGGACGGAATTTTATTAAAAAATTTTATTTGATTACTCTCGACGAATCTAATTTCGCTGACTGATGAGGTGAGCGAGAGGAAGAGAAGAGAGAGAGAGAGAGGGAGAGGAAGGGCTATATGTGCACGCGTATTTATTTTGTGGAATGAGCGAGAGAATGTGTATATACGCGTGAGAAAAATCGATGCGAGGTGGAGATCGATAGGGGCGCGTGCTATGCGTTCATTTGCCGCGGCGCAGTGCAAATAACGCGAATAGTACGTTGCCGGTTTTATTCTTATTCGCACGCAACCGCGGGGAGTGTACACGGCCTCAGAGGCGAGACGGAATGCGAAGGAAATAGTTTCTTGATTATTTTCGACCGGTCGGAGTCGCCGACTAAAGAACCGAGAGACCGACAGCTATTTCATAACCGCGGAGAAATTTTAGAAATGCGACGTTTAGCGATGGAAAAATCCACGCGTCTGCATACGAGATGCCTTTCCCTCTTATCGCGATTGTTGATACAGTGAGGCCGTCAGCCGATGGATGAGTTCTGATTTAGTCCCACTCGAACGTTTGCAAATTGTAAAACTAGAGAAGTTGAAATTAAGTTAACGTTTTGATCGATAATCAAGATAAAATTGCGACAATTAATTATCAGGAAATTTCTCAATCTTTTTTTTTTCAGGTTCCGAAGTTCAAAACGATCGGTAAATTTTCATTCAGAGTTGCACTTCAGAACGATAAAACAACGCAAACTCCCTGATGACCTTTCTATCGCGTTAATGGTCACTACGAGTTTTATAAAAAATCTCGCGGTAAACTAGAAGCCGAGACGTTCGATGGGTCGCATAGTCACATCGATTCTCCGAGGAACTGACCCCGACGTAATACGTACAAAAGAGAAAACGCGCCCGTGTGTGACGGATAGTTGGTGATTAGCCACAGGCCGTGATTGTCATCATTATCGTCGATAACCCGCGACCACAGCCTGAGAAATTTATACCTATCGAGTAGACCCGAACTCGACCTTAGTTAAACTTTATTCGAACCTCATAACAACTTCGTTAACCCAATACTCAGATACCCACCTATCTGAAAATCTATCCTCAACTGAATCTAGTTCTGTCCAAGAATCTAACACCCAAAACTTAGATGCCTAATTTTAAAATATATACTAAACTAAAATTGTTATCGTCATTATCTCTTAAGAACCCTAATTCAAGATCGGAACTGTTTCAATCTGACTTTGATTTCATATCGCTCGTCATAATACCAAACTAATTCCGAAACTCGAACCCGATAAACCCACTTCTCCTTATCGGTGAGAGTCCGGACTCTTGTACGAATTTAAAAAGAAATAAAACGCGTTGCGTACTACACGAGCAATCGATAAAATAATCTCGCGCTGGAACGATGAATACGGCGACGCCTACGTTCAAAAGAGAGGAAAAAAAAATGCAAAGTGTACCAAGGTGAAACCCAGAAATATCCTCCATACACTCGCCGCTCGCGGTCGTCTTCGGGAAAAGCTTTCGCTTTTCGGCGAGGTGGCCGAGAGTCCGCGAGTTATTAAGATTCGGGTGGTGGTATGTATGTGGATGCCGGTACCACTTTAACACCGCACTCCAGTTTTTCATCCCCTTCTCTTTCTCTCTCTCTCCCCTCCAGCCGGATGAAAAACCAGATCTCGTTTTCGAGGGACTTTTTTTTTATACGCACCTCTCGAGGATTTAAATAATTCGACGATGCTCGATCGTCCGAGAGAGAAAAGAATTCGAGGACGAGAGGAATCGAAAAACGTAAAGGGGTTAAGATTTAAGGGCGAAACACTTGCTCTCTCTCTCTCTCTTTTTCTCTCTCACGTCGGGGGAAATGACGTGTAGATTTGCCCTTGAGTAGGACGGTCTATTCAGGCAACGACGACGACGAGTATTTTTCAGGATAAAGAAAAACGGAACCTTGAGGTACCCGGACGCTTTAGGCGCTCGAGCTGCATTTAGAGCCTCTAACCCCCTCGCCCCACCGCCCTCTCTTTCCCCCCTCGCAACTCACTCGCCGGTTCTCTTTTCAGAAACTAACTGCGCGTGGCGAGAATAATTTCTTCGTGCTATATACGCCCGGATGAATAATTCAATTAGCCGTTAAAAGACGTCGTTGCGATAAATAAATAAATCATGCCGAAGTTTTGCGACTTTTGTCCGTAAAATGAACCGTCCTCTGACGTCAACGTAGCTCCAACGTCTACTCGCGAATTTTATCGGACGATTATGAAGGAATGATTCAATCGATCAACGACCGCGAAATTCGTAGCCATCGATAGAAATTTCGATACGTAGATATAAGTATTCTATATATCCGGCTATCGATATACGTTCGGAAAAAATGACTGCGAAAATTGATATAGAGGATAGAGCGTAACGTAAGCCCCTTATCGACAAGGACCACTCTCCGTAACGCAATACGAGTACTCGATATACCAGCTGCCTTCTACGCAGCCGCTTTGACTTTTGTCATTAACTGTCACCTCCCGGCAAATATCCCGATCAAATTTATTCCTAATACGGAGATTTCATCCAGATTTCGCTCTTTACATTAGAGATTAAGTTTGAACTCGGGGCATTAGTGAAATTTCAAATTAAAATTTTAATCTAATCTATACAGAATCGGGGGTGACAAATTTAATTAGTAAGAATTTTAAACTGAATTTTAATCAGATCGGGTTCACTAATTCCTTGAGCATCAGGTTCGAATTAGCAACCTGCAATTCGCGATTTAACTCAGAAACGAAATGGAACGGAACAGAGCTTTATTTAATGACTCTATCGAATTTAAATAGAGCCGATTAAGTTTTATCCATAAATACCTAAGAGTGGCCATCGTGTAACGAGTATTCATTGTGATAGCGACCAATTTGCGGGAATTCATGCTGTTTACCGCAAATCGAATGGCACAATGGATCTCGTTTTTAAGGTTTCGAGGGTGAACGGAATTTTTTTTTTTCGCGAACGATTGGTACTGTGCCAAACTGCCCGTCCGTATTTACCTCTTGTTAAGCTTGTGCAATTTCAATAAAAAAAAGGAAAGGGAAGAAACGAGAAAAAATGCTGCAATTGAAAAGATTGAACACTCGACCGAGTTAGGAGATGAATGATATCTTTGGTGGAACCGCGATTTTTGTCCCGGTGAATTAGTGATACTTTTAACACGATTTTTTGTGCTTCAAATTTAGACGATTTAGAATTTTCTCTTGACCTAGAAAATATTCGCAAACGAATATTTTCGTAATTTAAGGTAACGAAGTTTCGGCTAAAATTTGTTACTCGCGAAAAATATTTTTGTCACTCAAATATATTGCCAGTCCGTGAGTGAATATATCGAGTTAATAAATCGACAAATTATTTTTTCTCGTTACACGATGAGATTCATCAAAATATTAATTTTGATCGTGACACGAAATTTGTATACGACCGAACGAATTTTAATTTCGATACCAAATTATCGCCGAGAGATACAGTTTCCCCGATTATTTTCGATAAACTTCTACGGCCTTTTTACATCAATAACGAGAATCAAACAGAATAGTCGAACACGAAGAACTCGGCAAATACGAGAGTTCTTCACGTTCCGAAACAAAACGAAACCCGTGGAGGCAACACAATGCGGCCCATCAGATTCGAGATATTCGCTCGAGATCGTCGGGCAAGTTTTCATCAATTCACGAAAATCGGCAGATTGACGTATCTGTCGATGAAAAGGTCGCCCGAAACGAGGCGAAAATTGGCAAGAAACTCCTCGAGAAATTTCCCAGATAGACGCGAAATTTTAATTTCGCAAACTTCTCGCGAGGAAAAAAAAAGTCACGGTTCGATCTCGTTTCGCTCCATCGGCGGAGTACAAAAAAACTCGACGGAAACAACGAAATTAGAATTACAGCGATTCAATTTACACGAGTGAATAAGTAACGAGCCCGCGAAACCTCATAGGACAAGTTTAATTAATCCTCGTTCGTGTTTTATCTCGGGACGGTTTCTAAATTAAATAAAGCCGCGTTATCGCCCTCAAAACGTTGGACGTAGGAGGAAAAAGTACTCCCCTTCTCTCTCGCCGAGTGAGAGAACAGGGAGGGCTTGATAAAATATAACGCGAAAAATCAAGCGTGCAGCTGAACATAAAACTCGTTCTTTCTACGCTCCTTTCGTAGCCAACCGAGCCCGCGGGGGTATATATTCCTTTAATTTTCGGAAATGTCGACGATTATGGCAACGTTAATTACTTCCAGGAAGGTCCTACTGAGACGCTCCTACCGTAATAACACTCATGCCCCGCGAATTACTTAATGCCCCCTCGCTCTATTTTGCGAATCGTCCCTTTCATTAGCGCCGTATGAGCTTTGCTCGCGTCTCCTCGAATTTATATGAGAGGGAAAGGTAAATGTGACTTCCACTCTCACTCGCGCTCCCTCTCTCCCTCTCTCTCTCCCGCCGGGCAAACACGTACTCGCGGGCGGGAATACCACGATTTTCGAACCTCTCTGGATTTTACGACTTTAATTTGAACCCCCGTACCACACCCACGAACGATAATCGTCTAGTTCGACTTTTACTGGGAGAAAATGAATTTATAAATCCGATCCAACTTTGTACGCTCGTCTCCCGAGGGGTCGATAGTTGAGAGCCCACAGACTCCGAGAGGACCTAACTGATACACGATTGGATTGTTGGAGTCGATTTCACTTCCTGATTTTCCCAATTGTGTTGAGGTAATCAGGCCTAATTTCATAGCACCAAGATAAAAATGAAGAAATTATTCTTAGATAATTCGTTGGTAATCGGTTGTTTGATAAAACAAAACAACGAACAATCAGTTAATCTCGTAATTATACCCCTAGAGCGAGCTCGTAGGTTCTTCCTGAAGTATTCACACGAGTAGTATACACAATGAATTTTTCGATCCAGGCTTCTCGCGTAAGAGTCCTCTAGGCTAGCAGCGCGCGGTCCCATTATTTTTGCAACAGAATTCAAATTAACCCGGTCCGGTCTCGGCTAACATCGAGGCTACTCGAAGGCTCATAACGCTAAGCCGAGATAACCTACTTATTTTTTAATAGCCACATTGAGAATTCCGATTCGAGATCCCGTGGCGAGATCGTTTTGCGTTAATTGCCAGGTTTTCGTCCACTCTCACGCCGTTATTTTTCCTCTCCCGCTCGTCGCAGCGTGAAGAATTTCGCCCTCCGCATTATCGCCGGTGGTTACGTGCCGTGCGGGATTAAAAATATCGCTCTCTCTCTCTCTCTCTCCCTCCAGATATTATTAACGCGATAACAACGTCCACGTCGAGGATAGGCTCCTTTATCGTATTTTCGAGGAAAATATTTATAAACCCAGGGGCGTCCTAAGAATTCGGTAGAGAGATCCAAGAGAGACGACACTCCGGGACGAAATACCTCGTTGACAGCTTTACCGTGAAAAGTACGAGCTCGAGTGAAAAAAAAGGGAAGAGCGAAATTATCCAATCTCGATAGCTGGTCTCTTAATCACCGTGCGAACACGCCAGTTCGCAACAAGTCCGGACTCCTCGTACGGGTCGCGGGTTAACATCGCTCGCTGTCACGCACACGCGTATATTTTGTTCCTTTCTCTTTTTACGAGTCCTTTCCTCACTCGCTCGAGTCCCTCTCTCGGTCTCGTTTTGCGGGGTAAACAAATCGAAACGAGCACGAGCGCGCACACGACTAGCACGAGCGAGAGAACCGGTCCGATCCAGACGGAGTCGCACCACTGACTGCTCCGGCCATACGCTCGCCGGACGTGAAAGAGAGAGAGAGAGAGAGAGAGAGAGAGAGAGAGAGAAAGTGAGCGAGACGAAGTGAGAGAGAGTGTATAGAGCGACTACGACGACGTGCTTTTCGATAACGTCGGGGCGCCACCTTACGCTCCTGTGTACCGACTCCTGGGATTCTTTCACCTGCTCGGCCAATACGAAACTAGCTTCTTTTCGAAAACTCGTTTTTTCCCCACTGTGAAAAGTTGCTGCTCGTTTTTACTCGCCGGCTAATTTAGTTTGTCTTTCGGTTGTTGTACGTGGTGATTCGCGGAGCGAGGCTCGGTAGGTTTAGCGCTAATTTGATTGCTCGCGAGACGGTGGGAAAAATGAAGCTGAAGGCGGGGCAGTAAAATTTTTTTACGAGCTCCTCTTTGACGAAAAAAGGGGAAAACACAAGGGGACGTTTACGATCGGAATTTTAATAAACGACGCGATGCATCTCGTTATTGAGTGCACTCTGGGGTGGATGGAGAGTTTATTTCGAACTTGATTATTCGCTGATGCTACTACCGATAAGAGGTAAAAAATCAAACACCCTTGGGAAAATAATCATAAAGAATTTTCGTTAGAGAATAATTTAAGTAGAAAATTACAAATTAGTCAGACAAGCCAATGAGTAAGTTTAAAACTCCATTTTCACACCTGACTCTCTTCGGTGCTTCTTAAAATAATACAAAAACCAGAGTGAAATAAAACTCCAATAAGAACAACCAGAAAGAATTCACAGGGTAGAATCCAAAAGTGGAAAATTCAAAATAAACCGAACGACAGGCACACACCGGGCGGGTTGCATCTCGGCAGGCGCGTGAAAGGAAGAAGTTCGCTGAATGCCATTCCGGTTCCGATATCGAACACCCCGGAGCTATGAGCTACGAGCTGGAATGACGTGGCATCGTTTCAATTACTTGTACCGGCGGCTATAAAGACGGGGGTGCGATAGAGAAAGACAGAGAGAAAGAGAGAGAGGGACAAAAAATAAAAGGTGTGGAGGGGTGTGGGATAGAGACGAGTGGTAGGGTAGAGAGAATGGCGATGTTTCATCGCAATATGCGGCATCGCGTATAATTAGACGCCTCGTTGAGTCGAGGCGGATGCCAAGCGACGTTCGAGCGAGTGAAATTTCGAACGCGCAACCCCCGGGCTCCCGGACTATTCCAGGGCTGTTTGCTGCCACCACCGCGGCGTTTCGGTTTCGGTGTAGCACTCGATCGACACCCAAACACTCAAACATCGGGACCGCAACTGTCGCTCGTAAGATAAATATCTCGCTGCTCGATAAACATGCTCTCGGATTTCGCAGTTGTTTCTCCTCTCTCTAAGGGTAGGGGTAGCTTCCAAAAGGGCGAGTATAGATCGCTATTTATCCTCGCTACGTCTCTCTCTCTCTCTCTCTCTCTCTCTCTCTCTCTCTCCCTCAGTCAAGGTCAGCCATTATTCTTTAGCCAGTCGATGCATCAAATGGGACCGCGACTGTATCGAAGAGCCTACTTTGTCGGCCGATGAAAGAGAGAGAGGCTAAAACAAGAGGAGGAGAAAAAATGGCAAATCGACGTGGATTCCACTTTTAGTTTTTAATTTCAAAATGCCGTTCGTCTTTTCACCCATGTCTTTCTCTCTCTCTCTCTCTCTCTCTCTCT
>NCVS01000486.1:214073-226444 GCA_003055095.1 Goniozus legneri | reverse complement strand
CTCTCTCTCTCTCTCTCTCTCTCTCTCTCTCTCTCTCTCTCTTTCTCTCTATCCTAGCTTGTCTTTTTTTGCGTTTCGTGCCGATATTTAGGTCAGATCTCGCGGTTCACGAGAGACAGGAGGGAGAGGGAGTAGAGAGATCCTCGCTCGTCTACTCTCATATTTGCTTTCAAACTTTTATTCCCTTTCCTCCTTATCCGCTGTTCCTCGAGGCCTGTTGTTCGATGCCCGGCCTCTCGACTTCACAGAGAACGTCTCCGTTCCTCGTTCTTCACCGCACAAAAGGCCTCTCGCGCGAGAAATCGATCGAGACACACGTGTCTCTCCTCGTTAGCGAGTGCCAGAGAACAGCAATCTAATCGCCGCCCTCGAGGGATGGCAACCTGCGAGCGTGCATTCGGAAAAAATGCACGATAATTAAATTACGCGTCACATAGCGAACCATTCGTTCGTTATAGTTCGTGATGTTGAAATCACACCTACTCCAGAAAGAATGATTACTCGTATGTTCAAAATAATAAGGAAGTAGCTAAAGGAAAAATAGCCAAATTACGGCATTGTGTTATTCGCGTATCAAAAAAGAAAAATCCGCAACAACGAAACAGGGCCACGTGTCGCGTTAGCGGCTGACGGACGGCAACCAGAGTGAATTTCACAGCCTGAGGGATGACAAAGCGGCCAACTTTCGGAAAAACAGGGAGTTATTCGATTATGGACGAGCGACGTGGAACGCGCGGAGTTCAAAATAATGTGCGAAATAGCAACGCGCGACGTCGACAGTTGAAATTTATGCGCGAATTATCCGGCGTGCAAACAACGCGTGACTCGCGCCCGCGTATATCACGGTCCAGTGACAAGCCGAGTGCGAGATGGAATGAGAGGGGGATGGGGCTGAGAAAAGGTCGATTAAATTGACGAGAGATGGCGCCAGTCGTGCATAGACAATTTACCCACCGTCGCGTTCACCCCCCGGGAGAGATCTGCTTTATCGGCCGTCAGGAAACCCTGCGGGTTGTCACTCACCACGCGCGCAAATACCAGCGAGGATTATCGCGTCACTCCTACGTTCCTTTTTCTCTTTTCCACGAGCTTCTTTCTCGCGTTTTAATCGAGAAAATTCAACCGCGCACAGAATTTAAAAATAGCCCCGACGCCTCTTTTTTCTCTCTTTCGTTTAATCCCTTATGCATAGGTCGACTTTTTAGCAAGACCGTACGGATGGGAATTCCTTTTTTCCCGATGACAGCACGCGCCACGCAATTCACCATAACGAGAAAAACATGGTCAAAGGGGAAATTGAATTTCACGGCGTTAATGCGAGTTACGATTAAATTACATCATCGGGATCGAGAGGAGTGTAGCTGAGGTGCTCTATCTCTCTCTCCCTCTCTCCCGCTCTCGACGAGCCGTTAGCCGGCGTAACGTCGAGGCGTGACAAAAATTCCGGATGAAATAGCGACCGCTCGGGCGACGGAATTTTCTTCAAATTACGCCGGTCAATGCGACTTTTTCTCGCACGAGGAACTCGCTCCCGGAAGTTGGGAAAAAAGGAGCTCGAGCAACTGCTCTCGATCTAGCCCGGCTGAATCCGACTTTTGTCCCGAGATCTTCTCGGGAATTTTAATTTCAGATTATGAGCTGCAATTGGAGGGAGAAATCTCTGTTTAAAATTTCCGAATTTAGGGTAGAGAATATCTGCATCGATACTCGGCTATTTCATTAGTCAATTCGAACAGCGTTATATGGAATGTCTGATTTTATTCCCATCTGAAATTCCAACATAAATGACGTTAATTCGAAAATTGTCGATGACTAGCGTGCGAATCAACGTTGAAATATTTCGTTCATTAAACAACGATGAAAACTCTCGTAGTGTGAACGACAATCAGGCGGAATTAATTGCGGTCTCGTTGCGTCGATGATTTTGCGCGATTCCTATTTTATTCTCCCCCTACTTCCCGGTTAGCCGGAAGCGTTAAAAATATTATTGAAAAACACACGACACGTCGTATGAATGAACCACTTATCTCGCTATTTGCGTCTACCGAGTCGCAGAACATCTCGGGCGTGAATTCACTGGATTATCGAAAAAAAAAATAATTATGAAAAAATAAGGGGGACAAACAATCGATGAGGAGAGAAGAGCGAGGAAAATTCTGAAGTTGCTCTCTCGCTCTTGGAATACCGCGGATTGACGTGAAAGGTTCCGTCGGCATTAAATCACGCCGATATTCGATAAGCCGATTCGTATTGGATTTTAATAACAGAGAGTATTTTTAAAAACAACCGGGTATATATAACAACCCTCGCTTATAACGAGGGACGCGAGAAAGGCCGACTTAATTTTCGCCGAGCCGCGGTGGAACGTGCAACCGGTGTGATCTCGCGAGATATTCGCAGGCTGGAGAAAGAGGTACTTACGGAGTTATGAATTGCAGAGAAATACGTCAAAGTGAATTATCATAAAAAGTGGCTTCATAACCAACAGCTGAACCGGGCAATTTATGGACGAGTAACGCTTTCATTAACTCTTATTCAAGTCCGGTGTTTCTTTCCCCCTTTCTTTTTTTTACCACTCGGAAAAAAATACGCAATTGGCTCTTCTTTGGGTGAATCCGAGATATTTCGGTTTGATTAAAAAATCAATGTACAGGGTAGGTTTTTCGAATAATGAATAGACCGCGGGATCTCGAAGCCGAAGGGAGAGATACACCGCGTGTCACGTGACATGAGTTCATACGAGTTCAAAATACACCATCATACGTTTTTCTATGTAAGTAAAATAACACCACAGCGCACGAAATTAATATTTTCCAGTATTCGAATTACTCAAACTTTTTTCTCAGCCAATCATTAACGACGGGGAGCCAATTATTTGTCGTCCTTATTCTAAAAATATTGAATAGCTATATTTCGCTGCCACTCCAGAAACAAAAGTTATTCCGTCTCCTTTTCACCAACCTACAACCCAGCTAAACCGGAATTCTTGGCGGATGGCCTAATCATTTTCCTGGGGCACTCGTACTCGAGTATCCCACTAATTCGAACTCGGATGAGAAAAAAAAGCATTTCGATTCCAATTGAGAAATTCCACTAAAACTAGTAGTACGACGAGAAAACGATCGGACTAGTTAGCGCTCCGATATTCAAATGGATTAACGAGAATAACGGCATCCGCTCGGGGCTTCCGGGATGTAATAATTATCGAGCGAGGAAACTAGTTCGGTCGTTTTTTCTGTAAAATTTTGCACTCGCGAGCGGGGGGTGTCCCCAAGTCCGAGGCAATTTCCCGCATCGTCGTGGCTAATTTACTCACAGGCTCTGGGAGAGGAATTTCGAGATCGCCAGCTTGTTCTTCAGTCCGTCTATCATGGCAGCTGCTCCGGCCGCGACCTCCATCTCTGCCACTCTTGTAACTATTTTCCCTCTTTACCTCCTCCTTTGTCTCCCTCACAAAAGAAGATTCAAACAGTCCCGCCGTTGGCGCATGGATAGCCTCACTCTCGCGCGCTACCGCACAGCTTCCTCGGGTAGTCGCGTCGAAATAATCGAGATAACAATCCGGAGAAACGAGGAAACTGCTCCTCCTCCCACCCCACGACAAAAATCTCTCATACACGCGCTCCCCCGCTGTCCTTATCTGGGCAGCCCGACGCACCGGTGCACTGCCGAGTCATCCATCTCGGTGGCCATCGAGGAGAACGTCCGTAACGAGGAGTCCGCGTCTCATTCTCGGACTATCGCTCTTCGATATGAGTTGCCGCCTCGCTCATCCCCCAGGATCGACGATTATCTCGACCCCATCCTCCGCGAGTCGAGCGTGAATCCTCTAATTGATCCGGCCTCCCCCTTTTTCTAGGCAAAACCGCTCCCGCGCGATCTCCTTCGTCACTCCGAACAATTCCCAATCGAGGGGTTAACCAGCCGGACAAGCGGCTCGTTACGCACCGTCAGCTCGATCCGGATCGATCCTCGCCACGAGGTACCCGAATTACGCCCACCCCCTAATACGAATCGTCGAGCACTTTTCGGGAGCTGTTTATCGTGGATCGATCTCGCAATGTTTTTACGTCGAGGGTGAACGCTCGTAAGAGCCGCGCACGCTGGGGGCTCTCTCGTTGTTTTGCGATGCGATCGGCGTGCTCCACCTCGTGCGTCTCGAGCCGCGCGCTACGTGCACGTAAGTATTGAACGTCGAGCTTCTCCCCCACTCTCTCCTGCCCTCCCCACCATGTGGCCTCTTCAACGTTTACTATCTCTTCCTCCCCTTCCACTCGATCCTTCTTTTTTTCTTCGCGCTTTACCCCCACCCCACTTTTATCTCGACCGTATCGAGGAGATTACTCGATCCTGCCCCTCTCTCTCTCTCTCTCTCTCTCTCTTCCTATTCGATCCTTCTTTCTAGGTAACTCGGAAACGTTTATTCCATGGGTGATCCTCGATTCGGACTTCTCTCTCGTTTCTCTTCCTTCGGGAGAGCCGTCGGGCTTCCAGGTTATCGTTCCGGCGTGAGTACAAAAAAGAATTACGTCTAGGCGACGCTCGACAGGACCATTGCACGAGATTGCTTCTAGGTGTCTTCTCTTTGCCTCCCTTTTCCCCCTTCACTCACGCGTCCAGACGATTTCGTTTATCGACCCCCGCAATGTTTTCATCGATCTCGTTCGCCGATCCCCTACTTCGATGTTCTCTATTGTTTTTTTTTCTTCTCTGGCCCTTCAGTGATAATTGCCGGTGAAATCTTCTAACTGCTCGATTTTGGAAGACGATATCGTTGACTCGTGCTACTTGTTCCTCTTATTTCAGGTTTCATATTCCGAGTCCGAAACTTTTCTTTTCGCTAAATGAGTACTGCTCGATCGACGAAGATAGTTAAAACCATCCGGCCTGACTATTCGATCTCGTAAGACTTCGCGGAGCACTCAAACTTATTCGGTCTCTTCAGTTATACGGCTCTACTACTTAATTTCTGTTTACTAATTCGTTCTCGTGAATCAGCGTTTCTCATCTTATCGCTGGAGATGAAGATAGATAGAGCCCTTTTATGGTATCTCGGTATAACGTTAAAAAGTTACGGGACTTGATTATAGCTTATCAACTTTAGGCCACTATGGAAATGCGTCTTTCAACTTTCACGGGTAATCCGGTTACCGGGGCGCCGCTTTGATTAATTCAGACGCTCCAGCTATTCCTCTATGGGTGTACTATATGTATACTATGTGTATCTTGTCGTCTTTTGACGTAGTTACGCCGACAAACGCGAGTACAAAAACGAACACGCACGAACTGACGGCTCACCGACACCCTTCACTTTTGGCACTCCGGGTTCGAAACTTTGTACGGTGTAAAAACTGTATGAAACGTCGATGTAGCTAATCTTCTAAAACTCTATATCCCTCTATTTCTAGATCAACAAGAATCAACAACAACGAAGCTAATTACTTTTTTTTTTCTTGTAAATTCTCTCGAAAATTCACTCACTGATGAGAGTTCGCACTACAGGAGCCTCTGACTCTCCCAACGATCGGAGGCTCCCCCGTCGTAAATTAACCAGAGTCTCGACTGTCTTTCACGGACCCGAACCCCGATCGTATTTTTCCGCATCTGGCCGAGGCGTCTAAAAATTCAAACAATCGTCAATTCGCGGTTGGCGAACGAGGGTGATGTATATAGCGTGGTCTCTGTCTTCCACCCCCTTTGAGAAGAGCGCGGCTTTCGAGGAAACGAGAGGAGAGGGTGGAATTGATTAGAGGGTTATAGAGGCAAGTGGGTGAGAGCGTGAGAGAGAGAGAGAGAGAGAGAGAGAGAGAGAGTGAGAGAGTGAGGCCGCGGAGAATTTCGGAATCTTCGAAGAAACGCGAATGCCCGTAACCGGAGGATCTATGGGATATTTGTGGAACGTAGGGGCGATGATAGTTGCACTGAAAACGAAAATCATTTGAATGTACTAAATATTTGTTTGAAAATATAGAACAAAATATTTTGTTCGATAAAATGAACAATTACTTGAAATTAAGAAATATTGTTTAAAATAAAACTAGTATCTTTAATTCAAACAAATATTTTGTTAAATTTATTTGATATTTATTTGAACGTATGCAAATAAATATTAAGTACATTCAACTAATTTCTGTTTTCAGTGTGGGGTCTAGTAATTCTCTCGAGAATGAAAATGGCCGCGCTCCGGTCGAACTCGAGATTTGATGAAACGGGAAGAGAGGCTGAATAAGAAAATGAGCGTACCGAATGCCGTTCAAACATTAATCTACTGTCCGAGTAGCGAGGCGAAGAGTTCGCAGTAGATTATGGTCAGATTGAATTGCCACTAATTTCCGAATCAAGGAATTAGCCGAGTCAGCCGATCTCGACACGGAAAATTCGAACACTGGGGCTGGCCGTGAAACGAGAAGTTGGGGACAATGAATAATTCTATTTCCAAATAAACATAAAACTCGAATTAGGAACGTTATTAGGGTCGATACTGTCCTAGTTCGCGAACAAGTTCCCTGTCTATTTAAGTTCGCGTATAGGATTAATAGAAAAATTTATTGAATGGGATCCGTTCGACCCAATTCCGATATATAAACGCGGGTACTCGAAATATCAATTTATCCGCACGGTTCGCGATGATCGAGCGCGAGACCGACCGGGTAGACCTTGGTAACGACAGGTTACCACCGCCGGTGACTTTTCCGCCGGTGAAAGTCCCCCCACCCTTTCCGCTCCGGGAAGTTAAACCGGATTTGACGTTTATCTCGCGATCTTGGAAAACCAACGAGAAAATCCTCAGTTCTTTTTTTTCTCTCCCCTTTATCTCTTCTTGCGTACCTCAGCGAACCGCTGAAAATTCAGGCGTATCCGCCGTTTCAAGGTTAACAACTTTCTTTATGAAAAGGGGAGACCTTTCGCTCCCGCCGGTGTCGCGAAATTGCGAGTCTCCAGTGACGGAAGGGAGGGAGGGAGGGAGAGAGAGAGAGAGAGAGAGAGATAGAAAGAATCCTCCTATCGATGGGTTCATTCGATACCGAGGTGTATCAGATTTCATTCGCGACGAGTAGCGATTCGGAAAGTTTTTTAAAAGCCTACACAGAGACCGCGGCGTCGGCCTCGTCCTTCGGCCATTTCGCGGCGAGAATAAGAGCGAAAAAAAGGAACGGATCGACGGAGAATGAGCGACCGGGACGTCACGTAGGTAAAAAAATACGAAACGAAAAATACCGTCCGTATTGTGACAGCTTCTCCAGCGACGGGAACTGCCTCCCGGCAAGGATATTTCTTCTTTCTCTCGCGATCTTTTTTTTTTTTATTTTTTCACCATCCAGCGCTCACCGAGACAACCCGCGAGAACTCTATTGTCAGCCCCCCCGTACTTTTGTGATACTGGGTGAACCGCCTAAAACCGAACGTATATATCGATAACGTTGCATTCTGAGGGAGAGAAATCGAGTTGACCTACATTCGTCCTTGACAGCTCGCTTCAAGGTCGTTCCAAAGTACCTCAATTTTTCCGAGTCGCAGAATCGGCTGATTCGGGCTTTTTCGAGGCGTTTCTATCTTTGTCCTGATTCGAACGATTGTGAACGGAGCTCGAACTAATGCCGACCTAATTCCGGGTGTGAAAACTCGGAATCGGACCTGATAGATACAGAAGTACGAGTTCGAATATGTTTGAATTAAAAACCGGAGGGGAAATAGAGACGAAACTTAATCCTAAATAAAGTACCGACAAATTCTTCGAAGCACGACACCCTAATTCGAAATACGACCCACCCAGTATATAAATTCGAGAATAAACCGAAATTGTCAGACGCCGCGGGATACGGATGAGCGAAAGACGCAACGCTCGATCTCGGTCGGCGCGTATCATTCAACGTGCGGCTCTCATTGTCTCGGGCTGCTTGAATAAATCAAGACGTTGACGAGACAAAAGGGGTTGCGCTTTTGAAAAACATTCCAAAGAGACGTAATCCAGGCATTACCCAGATAAGAACGATAATTCTCCGAGCTATCTGAATTTCAGAGGCGAATTTTTTCGCTCGCGTATCGAATCCACCCTTATTTTCGATCGAGACTCCTCCTTGACGCCGTCTCCATTATATTCGACAACGAGAGAGAGAGAGAGAGCCCCTCACGAATCGCGATATTTCGATTTTCCCCCGACAGTGGGAAATTTTCCGGTCCGTACTTAACGACTCTCGGCGAGGAACGCGAGCTCATTTATTTTCGATTTTCTTCATTAATCCATTTATCTTCGGACTCCTCTCCGATTATCGATCCGTGAAGTAGAAAGGGGTGAATCGTAGCGTACCGAGACAACTCGTCCGGCCGGGCAGAACTATCATTTTTCAAGCCTCGCGCAACAAAAAAAAGTAGTCTGGAACGATTTCACGGATCGCGATTCGAGTCGTTAAGTTTCGCTTCGGCAGTACTTCGAGTTATACAGTTCGGGGTACCCGAACAACGCGCTGCCCCGATATTTTATTGACGCATATTCATGAATAACATTACCGTAATCCTCGTATGGTATATATTTTACGGGCAATTTTTGCAGATCGATCGCTTTATCGTGAAATGATGCTACGCATCTGAACGAGAGACAAAGAAAATTCCGCTCCGGTTTGTGAAAAAATATCCGAATACGAAACGTACAAAACGGATTCTTCTGTATTGCCCATTAAAATATCAAATATTTTCATTCAACGTTGTTATAACAGGAATTGTCGCAACCGAAATTTTTTCAACTAAAATATTTCATCCCCCCGAACGAATCGAACTTTTTATCAACGTATCAATACCGAACTTTGATTTTCCTAACACGAAACCCACGTTGATGTTTTTCAAATATTATTCCAGCGATATGACGACGTTACACAACGTTGTTCGAGGGAGAAAAAAAAACTGGTCGTTAAAAAAAATCGTAGCGATGTTATGACAATATTCCGTGTTTTATGGAGAGCCGCCCCCTGGAGTCGTCGCGAGTGGGGGCGTAAAAATAACGGGAAATGCAGAAAATGCAATTCCGAGTGACGTTTAGCCGCGTCAAACGTTCTCATTACCGCGAATGGGGCTCGTACGTGTGACTTGTCGGCCGTTTAACTAATATTACGTTCCGGTTTTCGGGCGACCACGCGCGATTTCGCGATCCGTCGACGCGCCATTAACGTCCCCTCCCCCTGCCCTCTTTACCCTCATCGGCACTCATCTCCAGAGGCGAGCTCGCACTCGTTAAATCTAATCCTCGTTTCGGGACGGCCAGAAAGCGTTTCTGGCACGGATAAAGCTCGCTATCAAACCTCGGATACCGTTGCATCTCGATATCAACGAAATAACCCAGAATTTTGAGGGGAAAAATTGGATTTTTTAAAAATTCTAAAAATTGAAAATATTAAAATTTTTCCGACGCTTTTTTTAACTACGAGCGCGAATGAAATTCGGTATCTGATTCCAAATGTCAAAGTAAATGAATATAATCTAAAATTTTGGTTAAAAAATTCGAATTTCTTTTCCGAAAATATTGAAATTCACTGAAGATGACAAATTTCCTCTACTGTATTTACAATTTGTCCAGCGAAAGAATTCCCGAGAGTAGCTTGATTTATTTCGAGTTTTAAGGGTTGGAAACATCGTGCTCGCTCCCCCACCACCCCCGAATTCCCGCGCGACGTATTTAACGCGCCGCGAAGTTTTAATAACGAGCTCTCGCGATCCGTCACACGTTGAGAGGGAGAAAAACAACGAAATATTGCCCTCGACGAAGGACGAAATACTTCTCTGAAGAATTGGGACGTATATTTCACTTCTGAAAGAGAGAGACGGTGGGGTTTAACGCGAGGCCAGAGTATCCAGCGGAATTGACAAGTTTTTCGGTCACTTTGCAAGTAATCCATACGTACATATAGAAATTCGTGACGAGGGTGAATGAAAACAGAGACCGAGACAGACAGAAGAGAAACAACGTGTCACACTGAGTCCTGGGCCACCCTTCGAACGTTACGGCGCACATTTTTCTTTCTTTTTCCTCGGCGTCTCGCCCCCATGCAGCTCGGCCATCCGAGCGTGAATGGAATAACAGAGAGAGAGAGAGAGAGAGAGAGAGAGAGAGAGAGAGAGAGAGAGAGAGAAATAGAAAAGGTGTGAGAGAGACAGATAGAATGAGTAAACAGATCGACAGAGATAGAAACAGCCTCACTTGGAAAAAAAAGACTATTTTACATCCTCGAGAGAATCTTCTCGTGTCACAATGGCGTCACTGTTCGCGGTACCGAATCCGAAATGCGAGCAAGCACAGGCAGAAAAAAAGAGACAGATATAGGAAAGAGAAAGAGAGAGATAGTGAGAAGGGAATGATCGAGCAAATGTTTATAAGGGTTCGGATAACCTAGCGGAAGAATCACCGGACCCGAGAAAAGGGTTTCGAAGGGACACGAGGAGTATCGAGCCCATCCTCTCGTTGGGGGTGGATGACGTTGAGCAAAGACAAACGTACGCGGAGAAGGTTTCGGAGTGCGACAGGGTAGGAGAAAAAAAAAATAAGGAAAGAGAATCCTTAATATGGGGCTCTCGGACTGGTGAGACAGTCGTGCACGTTCGCCAAACGCAGACTACCGCTGTGGTCGACGGTGTGACCTACTCGCACTGATCTCAGCTGCTTCCAACCCCCAGCTATACCGAGCCACCCCCACCACATCTCTCTCTCTCTCTCTCGCGCGCGCTTTCCCGTCCCCTCCACTCACTCCGCGTATATATCCACCCCCTCCTAACACCGGTCACTATACAACATCAGCGCACGCATACGAATGGATTTTTAATGTCCGAGTTGCGAATAACAAAAACAATGTTCGAAAATTGAACGATGTTGCTTTAGCGATATTTTCTGTCAGAGATAACATGGAATAGATCTCTGGAGAGTTTTCGCGGCTGTATTAATAATGAGGAATTTATGGTGGTATTTATTTACGAGCTCGATGTTTACGGAACAATTTTTGTTTTACTTTCTTGCTTTTTTGTTATATGTAAATAAATGTTTAAATATTTACTGGCTGTTTTATATTCCGGTTCAATTTCGCTCTTCGGATGAAATTTATTTGTTTCGCTAATATCTAGATAAATATTTACTACGCATTTTATATTCTGAGGAAATTTTTTTTTTTCAGCAAAATGCTGATGAGTGTATTCTGCTGGATTACACGAAGGGCGAAACACGAGAAAAATAATTAATCTATTGTTACCGTTACAAGAGAATTAATCAGGGTAATAATAGACCTCTGGGATTAGGGCCCGGGATAATATAATTCCTGTAATCAGTCCAGTTTGGTGCCCTGGGGAAAGTTTTGGATCAATCACCTGTCCTCACAATAACGTTTACATATCCATCGAGCTCGCCCTGTGTTTTTGCGCGATTCGAGCGAGATCGGTTCGGCATTAGCCTAATTTGTCTCGGTTCGGAGTCGGCGAATTAACTGAATATACCATAGCCCCTTACGTCACGAGGCTAATTTATTAATGCAAATTGTAGTGGGACTTGGTTAGCATAATCTTCGTCCCTCCTTCCTGCTCAGTTCTATACCTATCGCGTGCATGTATCCATTTATACATCCGCGTGGGTACCTTGTTGTGCGTATATACTGAGTTATACATATATACTGGGTGTCCAAAAATTAGCTTAGTTAATAACCTGGTATTTGAATCTTGAATGAAACACACTTTTCCATTTACCTGTTCGATATATGGTTTCCGAATTAATAAAGGGTGAGCGAACCTAACAGCTGGACAGTTTTAGCCATGAGATGTTTTTAAATGAAAGTATTTATATTCAACTATTCAAACAAATATGACTCGAATTACTACTCTGCTAATTTCATTTTAATCTTTAAACTACGAAAAAAATTCCAACTAGAATAATTCTCTAAAAATAAATGAATATTCAAGAATTATTCTTCTCTGTGTACCGAAAAAATATTTTTACAATTCGAGAGAATAATTCTTTAGTGCAAACACACGACAACAAATATTTATCTTCTTTAAAAATTATTCCACCAATATAAACGAGTTCAACAGACTGTTTTCCGAATGTGCGAATCTGCAAACAGCTGGAAGGGTGTTTTTTAATTTATTCAAGATAACTCGATACTCGAACCCGATACATTTCAGGTACACCTGGTAGATCCGACGTGCATATAGATACGAACAGATCATGCGGTGCACGTCATTAACGGGAACCATACCGTATCGATTGTTATGTCAGTGCTCGCGATTCGTGGCGTTTATTACCGAAGATTTATCAGCCCTCGGAGTGCTCGTAATTAGAAACCATATCCAGCGAAAAGCGGGAACGATCAATCCACGACGACCACTCGACGCGCAACACCCCG
>NCVS01000486.1:183548-197006 GCA_003055095.1 Goniozus legneri | reverse complement strand
TTTTCTCGCAAACACGGAGCATTCTTGGGAATTGGGGGGTGCTCGCGATCGAATTATTCAACGTCCAGGAAAAACGCTCGGATCGTGTCGTCGGGTCGTTAAGGAGGACCAGCTAAACGGAATACCGCGACTCGTGACGTTTTTACCGTTCCGCGTTTGTTTGTTTTCCTCTCCGGCCTGATTGCGAACTTTCAAATTAGTCCCAGGGGCGGAGCGGTTGGGAAAGTTGGGGGAGCAAATTGCGTGGGGCTTGTTGCGATATCGGTGGCGCTTCCACTTGTCCCGCCTGACTATTAATGAGTCGCGCCACTTAATGATTCAGACTTTACCGACGCGATTTTCAGAAAATTTCCGGCGCGTGTTTGATTCTTGGGGTGAGATTTTTCAATTTAGCACGAATTTTAGGAATCTGATAAGAAAATATTATTTTCGATATTTTTCGTTCGGATCGATATGTTATCGAGGTGGAGTTCATTTACCGACCGAGGGTAGGGTTACCCTTATCGCCAGTTCGCTGTGTTGCCAGTACGGATAATTCCATTTGAAAGGAATTTACGATGTAATAATTCACAATTACCGTCAATTAACTTAATCGAGCGAATGTGGCGATAACGATTGAACTCGTAAAGCTCGCGGTAGATATTTTATCATAATAAATTAGATAAGTGATCGAGCGTCATATCAGCCCTAAATTAAATCACCAGTACAATTTCGATCTCATGATTACACATCGTTAAATTTTAATATCTTTATAGAACGCGAGAAATGATTTTCTCGTAATTGATATGAATGGAGTGACAATTCCTCGCAGAAAACGTATTTTCATCGCATCTACCACAAATTCTACATGAAATTTGTACTGAATGTTCAAAAAATACTCACGAGATGTTGATCAATTGTAGCTCTCGCGCTGATTCATTTTCCGTTCTCCTTCGAGTCCAAACTGTTGAGGAAAAAAAGAAAAGTACATATAAATATTTCATCGGAACGTCGAGCTCGCGACGCTAATTAAACAGAACGTGCTGAACTCGTTGCTGAAACGGGACATCGATGAAATCTCGCGAGTGATAAACTGCCGAGAATTACATTTTTTTTTTCGCTCGTTCGCGGCAGTTTGAGCGACGGATCCAATTATTAATACTTGTCGCTGAAAACAATCGATCACCGAGGGGTTGAGGAGGTCGAGGAAAGGACGCGAGACTGCCGAGGGAAGGGAGAGATAGGATGTGGCAATCGAATAAAGTACACTCAACATATTTTCGGTTTAAAAATATATAAACCGAGCGATTTTCCCGAGCCAGCGCGCGTTCGAAATTGCGTGCCGGTAATTTCCGCGACTCGGCAGGCAACGATTTTCCCTCCGCGCCGTTTCTATACGGGGTGACGGTGAAGTCGAGCACCTGAAGAACAAAGAGCTTCCGGGAAAAATTTTTTACCGCTTCTGGGGACTCGAGAAGCCCGGAGGGACGAAAAAGCTCCGTGATAGTTCTCGGCTTATTGTGTTTCCGTGTTTTATTTTGTATATAAAAAATATAGGGGGTCTTAAGGACTTCCCGGAGTATCGAGTCAAGGTTGAGCCTAGAGACAGTCATTTTTTCGTAATACGATACTTCTTTCCCTATATCTCTACACGTTCTACTAATATTTTCTGCTTTCTAATCAGTGAAAATTAAACTGACTTTTTCCAGTAGATTTTAGTAGTGTTTGTTATTTATTTTCCGTGAATGAGTGAAAATACACAAAACGCTAGCGAGCAGATTTGCTTTCCGCCGAGTGTACAGTTTTAAAGTGGACCACCCTGTACACACGCACACGTCCACACGGCCTGGTGGATACAAACATCCACTCGATGCCCGGAAGGGTGAAAATTTTCCTTCGCGTCACGGTGGAAAAAGCAGTCAGCCTCGGAATCGAACCGCTTCGGGAAAAAATTCGACGAATGGCGCGCAAAAAAGTATACTCGCCCTGGAATTGAATGGTTCGGCGGGGGCTGGCGGGAAAATTGGGTCGAGCACCGACCCCCTCGGCTCTCCCTGCTTTTCCACCGACATGAAAAAATAAATATTCACGCGAGCCTACCACTCTCACCCCCATCGCGACTCCTTTCAACCTGGGCTTCTAGGGCTATTCCGGGATTTGAATTTTAATTCCTCATTAATTTTCTCCGGAAGAGTGCTCACCCCTCTTTACCGCTCTCTGACTCTATCCGCCGAGAGAAGCGTGCACGTCGAACGTTTGCAAATTCGAACTATTGACAAATCGGTATAAATAGACGAAGAGAGGGAGCAAGAGAGAGAGAGAGAGAGAGAGAGAGAGCGTAACGAGTCGCGGGTTAAACGCCATCGTCTACCAACCCCCTCGTGTATTTGTCGTCACGTGCGCGATACTGCATAATTTATTTTCGCCTGTTACATAATATATCGTACCCGATAGGCCGATTACCAACGATCGGGCTAAATTCGCGACGAGAGAAATTCATTTGTTTTTTAATATCAAACTGGTGGGATGAAATTTTTCAGCGAAACACCAAACAGAAGTTTTGTCATTATTAAAAGTTCCACGCTGCGATAACTGTATAGATATACGACCATTAGTCACTTTTTGCCATCAGTCGCCAAACTTTTTCCTCGATATAATGGAAAAATTAGAAAAAAAAATCGAAATCGTAGTTGGGGAAAAATAAAATAACCTCCGAGTGGCTCTCAAAGTTCTCGAGATACGTCGATTCGACGTTATAACGGATCCAGCTTGCGGTGGATATGAACTTACACCGAGAAGCTTGAATTCTCTATAAAAATTCGAGGTAGTGCGTACTACTGTAAAGTTATTCGACAAAATTCAATCCTAATTATAATAATTTCTACGCGTTACTACTCAACATAAGAGAACTTGCAAATTGGGATGGACCGTATTAAGCCGACTCGCTTTGAATTCGACACAAGGCTGTTTTTTTTTTCGTCCCTCGCAGGCCTCTAATATTCCTTCACCTTTATACGGAGGGCTAGTCAGAAGAAATAACATCCGGGGCAAATTGATTCAGCGGATCGATAGAAAAGAGGACAGCTTGTGTGTGTGTCGTACGACGAGTAATGGGCCCCTGTGCGGACACACGCTACGCGCGTCGTATATCGCCTCGTTACCGGGTTAATTACGGTAATTTTTGTCGGAATGCATAAAGACGTCGAGCACGAGCATCAGCTTGTTACTCGGGGCTCTACGACGAGCCTGACGGAATGCGCAAATGACCGTCCGCAAATAGCAGCGACGAGTCCAGAGAGAGGAGAAATTACAGTAGCGAGTTTTGATGAAATTCTCAAACGAAATGATTTATCTTTGGACGTGAAGAGAAACGAGCCAGTCGCGATTAGGATCGTCGCCTTAAGTCGAGGATAAACCCGGTGAAAAATCGTTAGATCCCCGATCCACCGGGGTGGCGAATTTCCGCTGTGAAAATATTCAATTACACGCGCTCGCGGGGGATGATTGATAACGATTATTATTGTATCGCGTGTTCGCTCGAAGCCGCGAGTTTTATCGCGGAAACGTAGGTAATTAATAGAAGCTAATGAGGTTGGGAAAATAAAGAAGAGAGAATCGAACGATGCTCGAGATGCCTCCGCGAATGCTCGAATTATAGACGGCGGAGAGTGGGTGGGCTGGGTGGTTGTTCATAATTGTCGATCTGGCAAGAGAGAGGGGATGATAAAACGGGGTCAAACCAGGCTTCGAGCGTGTTGCCGGTGAAAATAAATGTCCCGTGGAGGGCCTCCCTCTATCGACGATAGAGAGTGCGCGGGT
The DNA here is from genome assembly GCA_003055095.1 of Goniozus legneri. Taxonomy (NCBI): domain Eukaryota; kingdom Metazoa; phylum Arthropoda; class Insecta; order Hymenoptera; family Bethylidae; genus Goniozus; species Goniozus legneri. The sequence continues at coordinate 193,208 of NCVS01000486.1, read as the reverse complement.
AATGGAGAAAAGTCATAAATATACAAGGTGTTACCTCAGTCTCGACTTTGGTTGATGGATTGAGTTACTCGTGGCAAAAAAGTCTCGCTCTACTTATCGACCGGATGCGCCATTAACTAATTATTTGCAGTTAAATACTGCCAATCAGAAGTACGTCGTAAATTGTACCAATAGCAGTTGTTCCAGAAACGAAGCCAATCATAAATGTGTAAGCTAGGATAATGTTTGATACGACCTATTCTTCGATTGCACATTATTTATTTCAAGATTTCCTACAATATTCAACGTTATAATTAACTTTGGGCGATAACTTCGAAAGCACCGTATACGCAAACAATTGGAAATGTTAGATTTTCGATTGTAATCCTCTTGTTGTTGAATGTTCGAGTTTACGCCTCAAATTCCCGTGTACACTTGGAGAATTAACAAACATTCGCGCAACTCGCTGGATGTAATCGAGTTCGCGGTATTAATTCGAGTCAATGCGCGAGTGGGGCGAGATTAAACTTTGGTAACTTTTTTTTCATCAGGCGGTATTCATTCGTCTCTTCCATTGCGATTTCATACGCGGCTGTGGCGAGGAATATTGCATTTGCCATACCCGTGCTGTGCTTCTCGTGCACGAATATTTCAGCACATTGACATCGTAAACGTTTCGAGGGCGTCGCCTCGGCCAAAATTGGTCGTCCTTTCGTCCTTGAAACGTCGATTCCCTTATCTCGTTTCCTCGTTGTTTAAATCTAATTTTTACATATTTTATCTTGTCAATTCTAGTCTGCGTTTTTTCGTTTTCCAAACGTATTTTTGTAGTTGAAATATGGATGGAAACGAGTATCGATGTAAACGTAAATGTAAAAACACGATTTTCAATATTTTCTATTCGGTATTAATAAAAATAAAGCGAAAATATTCAACATGACCTTTCTTTGCCGTCGATACGTTTCGAAAAACGTTAGATAATTCGTCCATAAATTTTTCATATCTCTATCCCGTATATACGAATCTTTTTTTAAAGGGATCGACTTGATTTGAAAAATGAATATCCCGATAAATAAACATTGTTTTCATTCAATTTTTACCCCGATCGCAAGTTTGGAATAACATTACAAAACATCGCAAGCTCCGATTTTTATCCGAAGGTGCTCGGTTTGTTTCGAACTGGAATCACCAAAACACGGTACGGTCTGAAACTAAGCTTGTACCAAAATCCGATCTCGATCCGCAAACCCACAACGAAACTCGTAGGTCAGTTATCTCTAAAATTCCGAGGGGTGGTTCGACGGCCGTTTGTAAGAAAAGCCCGTTTCTTGGTTACGCCCGACTGACACGACGTTACAGAGAAAAACGCGCGCGTAGAAGAAGCGAAACCGAGCCAACGCCGTCACGGTTAATGTCATGCGAAATTGCACGTTTAGCATGAAAACGGGACTTTGCTGTATAGGAAGGAAAAGTTACAGGGGTCGTACGCGCAACCAATAACCCGAAAATGGCTTTGCGTATTGCGCTCTCCGCCCGATTGGTGTTTGTACGTACATCTCTATATGGTGTTCTAGAATTTCGAGCTTTTCAAAAAAGCGAATAGCTAACGAGACTCCTGTGTGGAATACCGCTTTTTCATCTTCTCGTACTCCGTGTTATTCGAGGTTTTTCGCTGATCAATCGAAAACGACCTTTACCTCTATAAACGTAGTCTGCTCCGATTTTGTTAATAAAGGCAAGAAAGATTGGTTGGTAAAAAAAATCACGCTCTCTATCGCTATTGTGACGTAAAATTCTGACACGTTCGCTCTGATTTAGGAGTCGAAAAGTATCGAATCATGGCTATACAATATAATCAATCTGATTCGATGTTTACCTCCTGACTCGACGAAACATCCGATACACCCAGTATCCCCTCGATATGGAAGGAGCTCGGTAAATATCGCGATAGACATTCGAGACGAGTTTCACGCTTGTTTCCCGCTAATACTTCGCGATTTATGTAGACGCTGGCGATTTCGCGGACGGAAGGATTGCGCAAATACGCGAGGCCAATCGGGAAATATTCCTGCGCCGTGCGAAAGTCGAAACGACTCCGGAATACCCACAGATTGGGCATATTTATTTGCCCGACAGTCGAGATCCGAATTCGTCTCGAGGTCGAACGATTTTATATATCCGACAACGTCGTCCCGGCTCGAGTCCATATATTCCCAGCAGCGAGTGGTGCTCGATGCCACCCCTCGAGCTGTATAAATGAGGTATTCGAAAACGTCGAAATCTCTTACGGGCCCGTGTGTACCCGAAAATAAGATAAGTATGGAGGGTGAATTTAATGAAGAGGATGAATAAGCTTTATGCCAGCGCGATAACTCCAAACGGAGTCCTAATCTCGGTTTGGCTTGTGTACACGATCTTCTCGTCGTAAACGTCGAATAGTTTCGGAAGAGTCGTGAGAGAGGGAGAGAGGGAAATCCGTCGGGCGTCGTGCCATAGGACAGCACCGAGGGGACAGGAATCCTCCCTTCTTCTATCACGACCCGAGAACACGATCGTGGACCCTCCCTTCCTCGGTCTCGATAAGCTCGATTGGAACCGTTAGCCGGCGTGAAAAATGCGTGCCTAAGTTCCCTCCCCGAGTCGATCGTGTCCCGTTCCTCTAATGACCTTGTACGCTCGCACGGTTCGACGTTTTTTATCAAATTTGACACAAAGACCAGCTGTTAGGGGTCGACAATTTATACCCTTTTCTACAATTGCCCCAGAAAAATTGTACTACGCTTTCAGAGAACTAGATCGAATTATTTAGATGGAATAAAACTTGAAACTTTAAGATTTTACAATTTCAGTTAAGGTGACGAGGAAACTGGGTTTGGAATTAATTTTTGGACAAATACGGTCTGCTTAACTCGGCTGGCATTTACGAGCCCCGACACAGTCAATTATCGAGAACAATGAACGCAGCGATGGTATAGTTATGACGTTTGCCAGCGCTTAAACGATCGGAGGGGTAGGAAACTGAATGGGGTATACGTCCGCGAGAGTTTAGCGCGTTAAAACGACGTCGAGGGTAGAGAAAGGCGAAGTTGCACCAACTGTCGCTGGATCTTACACTCCCCGGAGCTCTCGCGCTCGCTCGCTAATAATTTAATTGCATCTCTACGGCGGTAGGTGATTCAATTACCTATAGCTCTGTATACTCCATAAAGCCCCAGCCGCGACCTTTTTACGAATTTTTTCAAATTGATCCGGATGACCGACCCTTGTAATATTTTCTCGCCCTTTTTTTCGCATTTTTTTACACCAACTTTAACGCCACTTTATCGCGCCCGAGGAGAATGAAAAGCGGGATAACTGGAAAAACTCTCTCGCCGACTTAAATCGAGTATTTTGACTCCGATTGTCACGGGATTCCCTATTGTCGCGGCTAAACAAAGAACACCGGATGCTATAGCTCGATAGAAAATCGCTACCGCTTTTTTTTCTCTCTCTCTCTCTCTCTCTCTCTTCAACCCAAGAGATAACCGAGTACCTTTTTCCTGTATTTCCGTGAATTTCTTGCGGAATACGCTCTATGAAGGAAATCGAGCGAGTGAGAATCGACAATTCTCATATTGGCGTGAGTGGCTGCGTTGGTATGTGCGAGGGCACGTTCCTGAAGAGATCGAGTCGTTCTTTTTCGGTGCCGACTGTACGGGTCATGGGAATAGACCGACCGATAGAGGCTAGAGGGGAGTAAGAAAGAGAGAGAGAGAACGAGAACTGGGACTAAAAACGGGCGGAGCGAAAATACGAAAAGAGGAAGGAGCGGGTGGTGGGTACACGGTGAAGTGACCTTGAACCAAGGCACAGCCCCTCTCTATCGATCTACTATTTACTCCGGCTAGCGAGGACAGAAGCGTGACGATGAATTTCGATTCGCCGATGCAGATCCTCTGCAGTTTGATCGTAACATTATGAAAATTGTCTGTTGTTACGTGAATTTTCGCAAAGTTTTACGATAACGCTCGTGTTTACCCTGTAGTTCAACTCTTTAACTAGGTTGGTCTTGAGGTATATGTAGTTCACCCTCGACTTTATGAATTGGTTAGTGTCATTAAAATAAATAAACTAGAGCCTTGTACATGAATCTTTAATGGAACGCTATGTTCCCTGAAACCCGTTTCAGGTTTATGAGTTTCTAGAGCAAGCTATATTTGACATTTCGTGTTTCTGGTATTTTCAAGGAGGCGGTGATAATTCAATCAGGAAATGTCTCCATTTCGAACCCCTCATAGCGAATGTTGAAACGTCTGACCGTGTTAGATCGAAATTGGTTTGAAACCGACAATGTAGGGATTCTAGTTCAAGCCTACGATGACAGAATTAATATTTGAGTTAATTATGAAAACCGAGGCAATTCGCGAATCTGAAAATTTTCGACGTAACACTGTACATACAATTATAAATGTTTGGTACACGCAGTAATCCGCAACTTTAATAATTCGCTAGGATGTTAAAAGGGAAATGCGTCGTGTTTCCGCTGCAAGGTTAATGAACTTAAGAGTCTCTTGCTAGGAGGAGAGTAAACCAAGTAGTTTACCCTTGAAATGGTCAGCCGTCATACACACGTAAGGAGGCCAATTACGAACGAATTTTAATTACAGCGAGTAGTAGTTGCTTATCGCAATCTACGACATGTACAATTACATGGCCATGATATTAACCTAGAATGCGTTGAATGAGCAAAAAATGAAAATTATATAACGGCGTGTTTAAAAGTCTCGAAAAAAAAATAACGAAACGTGGCTTTTATCGTTGAATTTCTCGCCACATATAATATTTTCGAAATAATTTATACTCTCCGGTATGGAATCGTATTGTATTTGGCTTTTGATCACTACACGATTAGAAGCGAAACGTGCTCTCTCTCGATAAATTACAAAACACGCCGGCTCCGATAAACTACCGTCAAATTGAGAGCGAACATTTTCCTCCATTTTCCTTTCTCAATTTACGGATTAATACGAGCCCGCGGGAGCATAGGGGTCACGAGGTATGGGCATGCACACCAGAACCGGACTAAGTCAATTTCTCTACTCCTCTGCGGACTATCCGCGCCATATTTCGTGAAATTTTCATTCGATTTCGCGTACATGCGGGTATTTCTCTCTCGTTGGATCCACAGAAGCATAACTCTTGGATCCGAGCTAACCGAAAATCGATTATTCTCTAATCGTCAACCTGAACGTACCCCCAAGCGAAGCAGGTGGGAATAACAATGGAGGGTGAAGCGATATTAATCATTTTTAAAATCGCGAAAACGCTTTATTATTCTAATGCGAGTGTGAGAGAAAGAAAGTGTGTGCGTTCTGGAGAGAGGGGCACAAAAAGAAAAGGCCTTGGTTAATATTGGATTGCTTACGAACACAACGAGCATTTGTGAAAGAGGAAAGAAATAAAAGTTTCGACGGTTGCGAGGGGTCGGAATGGGAATGGAGGAAAAAAATTCTGACCCGGCAAAGGTGAATCGCGGGATGTGGGTGGAAGGGAAAACAATCTTCGAGCCGTTTCGGTTGAATTAAGTTATTGAATAAAAATTTTTTATCATAAATTCTTTTATTGAAACTCGTATTCGAGTATGTTTATGATTCATGGTGCCTCGATTTTTTACGGCTGTTCGTAATGAGGGAAAAGTCCTATTTCGAGGATTTTCTAAATAAATCATACCGAAGTTATAAATCAGAGTCAGAACTCCGTGAGTGGTTGTGGCATTTAAATTTTATGTAGATTAATGATGAATAATTTGGCCGTTCTTATACAGCTATTATAGCGTCATTATAAAATAGTAATAATATTCAACTATAAATAAAACTTACATTTCGCGTAATTCATAATATATTTCATTTATATCTCGGCATTGTAAAATTCAATCTCACCGGTACTGACCACTAACGTCAACAGTTACGTACTCTAGCTCGATATCATTATGCAAGGGGAAGAAGTAAGTATCTCACGAGATTCCACTCGTAGATCACGAACCTCGCTGTAATTTTGCATTGGAAGCACTCCTCGCTGCCATAAAATCGGCGAGAATGTATAGCGGGCGTAAAATTAATGTATACAACGGTCGAGAAACACTGTGAGACCCGATGGTATCGATCAGGAAGGGGGACGACGAGAAAAGTCTCCGTAGCAAGAAAATATACGGCGCCTGATTGGTGGATGCTTCCACGAAAATCGAGATGTCGCTGGGACGCCCTCCGAGACGCGCCTAATGCGCAATTTAGACGCAGTCGGCTAGGATAATTGCGTAACTTTATCTTCATTTACAACCCCCACTTGCTATAACCCTCTCTCTCTCTCTCTCTTTCTTTCACTCTCTATCTCAAGTTCAATCATGCACTCGTCATCGCGACGCAATTTACTTTTCGCGCGACGAAATGGATTGAGCGAGGAATAAAATCGAAATAATCTGAATATTTATTTAAATCAGTACGAAAATAAATTTCAACCGATGCTGGAGAGTCGCGTGAGCGACCCGGCTCTGAAATTTTAACGATTTGCCTTATTAATAGGTGAATCGATTCGAATATTTCGGGAGAGTCTCGAAATATGATTTTTTACGTTGCGAACGAGGTAGAGAGAAGATTTGTGAAATTCAACACTGGCTGGAATTCTTTTTGATACTCTAAGTGTGAAACTTTTTTATCTTGATACAGGAGATAGAGGAAAAATAAACACGGTTAACTTGCGTTATTTTTGCAGTCACGCGTTGGGAATTCAGAACACAAACATGTACCGACAAAACGCCCACTCAAAAGCGAAAACTTCCAGTCCAAGTTCGAACTTTTGTAAACATTTTAGTACATTAGCTAAATATTATTTTCACAGTGTCTACCCCCGCAAAAATATTCAACCAAATCCGCTATTTCTCTTATCGAAACGGAGAAACTCGGCTACGGCGAAATAATAAAATTTCCTCCAGCGAGAACCAGCTGACCCGATATTTTCTCGGCATTCGCGTCAGAGATTGCGCACCCGAAATTCGATAATCGCGAATTCGAATTCTCCGTCATCCATTCCGGGTTAATAGAATTACCATTCCGCTGTACAAAGACACGTTGCATATCGTGAATCACAATCAGGCTGCAATAGAGGGGGGGGGGAAACTCTCGAAACACGAGGCTGGCATAAATCTAGAGGTGCTTCCATTACGGAAATATTCAAAATATCGATAATCGCTTCTTATCCGTGATAAGCCCCTCTGTGTGACTATTGCGACAACGAGTTGGAGGAAGAGAGGGAGAGCGAGAGAGAACATAAACAGCTTGTTAGCAGCTAAGTACTTTTAACAGTCTCTCGTTAAGTTGCGCCGGATATTCGAGACCGATGGCTACGCAAACTCGAACGGTGTGTTTACGAGACATTTATCCCGTACGATAGGCTCGGACAGTGTACTCCCGCGGCGAGATAATTCATAATCGATGACCCGATTTATTACTGTAATTTACAATTCCGAATGGCCGCGCATGTCGCGGACGTAGAACGTCCGACACGTGTGATCGATTATATCCCCCTTTTTTCCTCGCCAGTTGGAATTATACTGTACGTATTAATTCATTAGTCGAATTATTCCCCGAGTTTTGCAACGCTAATGAAGGGAACGAAGGATTCCGTGTGATTCGCGGCGAGCTGAAATTTTGCTCCTGATGGTATTGGAAAAAAAATGATTTTACGCTGAAAAAAGCATATCTCGATTCCCGATAATAACATGGCTTCGTATGTGTCAAAAATTATGTCTTAACTCAACTCACAAAAAAATTTTAAAATTAAAATATTTAAAAAAAAATAAAAAATTAAAATATTGAAAAAAATTTTAAAAACTTAAAAGATTAAAAAAATATCACCTGGCCTGTAGTTTCTGGATTGCTGCCATAGCCTGTACCCGTCTTTGTGAGAATTTGACAAAGGGTTAAGTATATCAGCGGCAGGGTTATAGTATAGTATTCGGGACTCGCGGGAACTTGCGAGAAAGTTTTCCAAAATCTCATTTCCTCTAATTAGGTAGTTGTACATATTTTGATGAGCTCTAAGCAACAAGAGCAATTTAGAAACCACAGGCCAGGTGATTTAAAAAATGTTTAAAATTTTTTTATTTTTCAATTTTTTTGTTACTAAACATCACAAAAATTGTCGTGTATGAATTTTCTAAAAACTACTGACAGACGTCAACGTTTCGCGAAAAAACATACTGAAAAATATTTAGCTCGTGGCAAAACATTCCTGTTGTTAAAAGCTGACAGTGATTTTATTTAAAATTGATCAAACATTTTTCTCAGAATTTGCTCCGAATGCGCTCGTGATTGCGAATTTTTATTCTCTTTTGCAGCAAACAAACGAAATGAAACCCCCACTTAGCTCGAAATCGGATCAATCGTAAAAATAACGGCAACGAGGGGTGAATTATAAAAATAAGAAATAATGTAACTCCACTCGATGAATAAATGTATCTGGATTTCTTCGATTATCGATATGAAGAGAAACGAGTGATTTGGCGAGAGGCAAGTATGAGAAACGGATTCGCCATTGTACGATCAATCCTGCATTCCTCTACTGAAATCTACGGCACGAACCCGTGAAAATATGTTGCCGGTGTGTATGAATCCCAAGGGACTCGCGAGTCCCGATAAGCGAATTTTCCCCGGCTGCTCGGAAAACTTGCCGGCTTCATCCTATTCACACTCGGGAGACTTTGGGCTTCGCGCTCTCGTATAAGCGCGATACGCTACGAGCCGCTGTGTCAATTTTTTTTTCCTTCTTCCTTTCGATATCACACGCCTCGTCGAACGTCTTTACTCCGAAATTCGATTATCCTGAGAGCTTCGATAACGATGCCAGGAGCGTTGGATGTGGAGAAATTGCGATTCATGAACCACTCCAAACACTTTTCATTATAAACTTTTGGAATTTCGAGCAAGGACGGAAATTTTGAGAAATCAGTTTCGAAACGCTCCCAGTTTATTTTTTAAGCAGCGTTGGTAGTTTCGCGAGTTGTCTGTTATTCAGATTGCTAATTTGTAGACACCCCTTACGTATATAGATGGCTCTTTCAATTTGATAAAGACCTAATTCGAGGATAAGAGCGGCCGATTAATTTTTTATTCGCGTACCCACTCTCTAAATCCTTATCCGACTAATATTATCTTATCGAGAGGCTCTCGTAGAAATGGCACGCGAAATTTTTGAGTATCGAAATCCCCTAACGAGTTAACCATCATTCCTATTAGAGCTCCATTATGAATCGTTGGAAACTCGACGTTGAATAACACGGGTGAAATTGAACGGAAATAAATCAAATTAGGACTCGATCAGCTCAATGTCAAAGTTGAGCTATATGTTCATTTTTCGCCCCAATGAAATCGATAACCGAGGGGTAGTGAATGGAAAAGGACACGCGATAGTCTAACCGGAGAGAAGGAGCGAGCGCGAGAGGAAGAGGTGAGGTCATCGAGCTTCTGTGAACTTCCCTCGCAATATTTCTCGCTTCGAAACGTCCCGCAGAGAAAAATCGGCTTATCCGCGACTTTACGATCTCGATACACGCGTGAGTTTCGAAAATACGAGGGAGCCTCGTGAGAGAGAGAGAGAGAGAGAGAGAGAGAGAGAGAGAGAGAGCGAGCTCGGCGGTTACTCTGGCTA
>NCVS01000486.1:157322-173496 GCA_003055095.1 Goniozus legneri | reverse complement strand
ACACCTACACCGTGAGGTGCCCGGCTACAACGCGGTACGCCGAAACGAGCCGATAATGCACGCCACTTGGATTTAACCGAATAGAAGAATTCACCCGTTTGATTAATTTCCCGGGGAACGGGCTCGAGTTCGAGTCGAGCTTTCGTTACTCCGAGATCGCTTTTCGATGGGTATTCATCGTTCGACTGGAAACCAATTCTTTCCAGTTTTATCCAAGAACTGTTTTTGGAAACGAGTCAATTGCACTTTCCTCCGAAATTGACTAGTTCGAGCGAGGCTACGTGATCGGATTTCGAGATTGAATTTTATAGCGATTTTAACAAATAAATGATGAATTATTTGCATTAAGAGGTATGTTTTGAATTTGAACTACTTCTCTCTCTCTCTCTCTCCCTCTCCGGATCGAACAATCAAAGATTTCATGGATTTATCGATTCGAACGAGCAACGAGTACGTTAGAATTTTCGTAACCTCAAATTTGATTTTTTCACATAATATAAAATATTTCATATATCTCTGATCAAATTTTCAAGAACGATTATTACAATCACAATAAACTATTCAAATTAATTGTTATAAAATTTGTAGTTACCGTTAGTGTCGACCATTGGATCCAAATTCTGGGAACTCCTTGTCTCCAACAGGAAAATATTCGTAATTGCGTAGATCTGGTCCATCACAACACGTTCGATCGTTCCGTTTTTCGTTGGATCACAAATCGATCGTAGAATTACACTCGTACACCGAAATTCACATTTCCGATTTCAAGTACATTACGTACGCGCGGGAAATGGATACTGAATTGCCTGCCACCTATGAAATGAAGACGGTTACCTGCGGTTACGTTCGAAATTTTTGATCCAACAGTAGCGCTGCCTATCGGACTGGTCGGTAACTGGAATGAATCACCGGTCGGTAAATAGAGCGAGTTACCGACTTATTGGCCAGTAAGTAGAACGATGAGTTACTGACTTACCGACTGATAACTACAACGAGTTATCGACCGTGACTAAACGCCGATTAACGCAATGATTGCAACAATGCGACCCGAAAACGAACAAAGTAGTACTTCGAATTGAACATTCAAAGATTTCGTCGATTAGATCGTCGAATCTAATGAGTAACGAGTACATTCGAATTTTCCTAAATTCGAGAATTTAATTTTCATACACAGAAAAAAATAATTAGGATATGATAATTTTTCATATTCTAATCAGATTTTCGAAAATAATTTTAATGACTGCAACAGAATATTTACGTGAATCTTAATAAAATCTATAGCTATTGTTAATAGCGGCCAGTTAAATTTCGATGAAATCCCGAATTTTCATAAATTTAGAACTTAATCGCTTTACATGGTGTAAAATAATTTAGATATGACAATTTGTCATATATTTCTGATTGGATTTCCGAAAATGATTCTTAATAGTACATTGTGATACAAGTGTGACATAGGGGACTTTTTCGAACGAGTGAACCCCTAGTAGAAGGTCCTCGCTGAGAGGATTGATCCACGAGTAAAAGTACGAGATAAAAGTACTTTTTTTCACTGTTGTGACGTCACAGGTGTGAAAGAAAGTACTCTTTTCACAGTTACCGAAAGCGCCATCTGCTTCACTGATTTCAGTTTAAAAAAGACCACTTTTTCCAGCACATGTTTTAAAAAAGTCTTTATGATTCTTATGATTGCAATAGAATCGTAATAAAATTTATAGTTACCATTTACAGACGCCATTATTACGAAATGCTTGTCTCTGGCAGGGGGATATTCGTAATTGTGTAGATTTAATTTCTCACAAAACGTTCGGTATTTACATTTTTCGTTAGGTCACAAATTGATAAGAGGATTACACTCGTATACCAAAATTCACATCTCCGATTTCAAATCTATTATATTCGCGCGAGAAACGGACATCGATTCATTGCCTGCCATGGCCATCTATGAGTTATACACCGTTACATTCAAAATTTGAAGATCAACAGTAGCGCCACCTATCACTCCAGCACGGAACTATGTCGATTACTTTGTTCGCGATGCGCATGCGCAATGATTGAAAAAAGAAGTCTGTTAACCGGTAGGCGGGAAAACATTTCTTTGGTGAACAGTTTTGTAGAACGTTTTGTTGTGGGAACCGTGTATACCTATATTCCAAAATGAATAGAATAGCATTAAGTGAAAATCAAGAAAATAACATAATGAACAATAATAACGATCCTTTACGAGATTCCTTAAATCCAGGTTTGTAGAATTTAATTTCGTAATATTCATTTTATTTTAATATTTTGTATTATATTATATCTTTAGTCAGATATTTATTATATTGATTAGCGACTGCAATATACAAAAAAAATAATTACAATTTTCCTTTTTTAAATATTAGGTGCAAAATCTCTCACAATGCATAAAAACACTATTATTGCGGATGATGTTAAGTTAATGAATGAACCCATTAACATTAAACCTAATATCGAAATAAAAAAAAGAAAGAGAACTGTAGAAGACACTGAAGAGAAAAGACTCGAAGAAGAAAAATATAATGCAGAATTGAATGAGAAACGATATAAACAATTGATGCATTTATTAAAAACAAGTAAATTCTACTCGTCACATTTAATGAAAAAGTTGAATGAATCAGCCAAATCCAAAAATGTTCCTATACCAAATGAAAATAAAAACCCTAAATCCATATCTAATGAAAATGCAGAACCAAAGTCTAAACAAACAAGAAAAGGAAAAAAAAAGAATAGTTCAGATAATTATTTTTCATCAGATGTAAGAGATTATTCGATATTTATTACGTTACACATAAAGAATTATCTCAACGCATATTACTGAAAATAGTAATTATTATTCATAATTTTTTTATTTTTCAGACAAGAAGAAGAATTAATCATAGTCTGAATAAATCAAACAGTTTATCCGCAGATGAAATTGAGAGGGAATTATCCATGAACTCTGATACAGAGAATGAGGAAAAGCCCTCTGTAAAAAAAGAACCAAAATACTTTAAGGGAGAATTGAGAGATTACCAGATACATGGATTAGAGTGGTTGAAAATATTATATGAAAATGGACTGAATGGTATTCTGGCAGATGAAATGGGTTTAGGAAAAACTATTCAAGTAATTGCATTGATTGCACATTTATTAGAAAAACGTCAGAATGGCCCTTTTCTCATTGTTGCCCCTCTGTCGACAATACCAAACTGGATTATGGAATTTGAAAGATTTGTGCCAAATATTCCATTAGTGGTACTACATGGAAATGCTGAAGCAAGAAAAAAAGCGCGTATTGGAATTCGAAAACGACATAAGATAGAAAATGGGTTCGAAAGTCAGCCTGTTGTTCTTACAACATATGAAGTTCCTATGAGAGAAAAGTCTGCATTACTAGCTGAAAAATGGAGGTATATAGTTATTGATGAAGGTCATAGAATAAAAAATCCTGATTGTCAACTAATACGGTAAATACCAATAATTCAAATAATAAATTGTCCTATTTATTGTTTTACAAATTATTTATTTGTACTTTCAGATTGTTGAAAACCTGTAAATCAATGAACAGACTACTGCTAACGGGTACTCCCCTTCAAAACGATTTAAAAGAACTGTGGTCCTTGTTAAATTTCCTCATGCCTGAAATATTTCACGATTTAGAAATTTTCGAATCCTGGTTTGATGCAAAATCATTAGACGATAAAGATGCGTCGGAAAAATTAATTAAACAAGAGAAAGAAAAACAGGTTTTATCATCTCTGAGGGAAATTCTGAAGCCATTCATGTTGCGTCGTATAAAAGCTGATGTCTGTTTAGAGATTCCTGGAAAAAAAGAAGTAGTTGTTTATGCTCCATTAACAGAGTTGCAGCACACATTGTATAGAGCAGTTATTTATTATAAATTAGAGAAATTATCTGAGGAGAAAAAGCCAGAATCATTAATCATTGATACTATTGATGGTGGTAGACCAAAGAGAAAATGTAGACAGCGAAATGTTTCCTACGATCCACATTCATTAACTTATCAGATAAAATCAGAAGATAAAAATGAATTAAATAATTATAACGAATTAGAAGGCGATTTTGAGTGGAAAGAGATAAGACCTATAGAGAAAGACTGTCTACACATTTGGAAGAAATTTGCTGAAATTACTGATGAGAACCGCGAATATTTTTTACGTTTAAACCAGGGCAAGCTTGAAGGTTATCAGTGTATGTATTTTGTGACACGTATTTTTAGATACTTATACATTTTCGTATAAATTCAAATTTGTCTTTAATTTTAGGGATATTACTAAAAAAAATAATAAATCATCCATATTTAATTCACTGTCCAATTGTTTATACAGGACATGTTGATGAAGATTTAGTAAAGACGTCGGGTAAAATTATAATACTCGACGCAATGTTGAAAAAATTAAAAGAGAGGAAGCATAAAGTTTTAATATTCTCAACTTGGACTCAAATACTAGACATGTTGGAAGATTATGCACATTTAAGAAAATTTAATTATGTAAGGTTGGATGGTTCGTCATCTATGGAGGAACGTAAAAAAAACATAAAAAATTTTAACGAAAACCCAGACATTTTTATATTTTTAATCACAACAAGAGCTGGAGGAGTTGGACTGAATCTCACTGGAGCTGATACTGTTATTGTATACGATGCCGATTGGGTGTGTGCATCATAATCATAGTGACTAATATTCGTTAACTCTAATAATGATAACTCTTGATTTTTTTCAGAATCCGCAAGCAGATATACAAGCTATGGCTCGATGTCATAGAATAGGACAATCAAAACCTGTTGCTATCTATAAGCTGTGTACAAAATTTACTATCGATGAGGTAATAATGAAACGAGCCGAAGCAAAACGTATTTTAGAAAAAATAGTCATTTCTAATAAAGAAACTCATCATTCGTTGGAAGCAAAAGAAAGTTTCATTGAGTTGAAAGAAATGTTAGAAAAAGGAAGTGCCGAAGATATATCAACCAGCGAAGGTAATTTCACTTTATGAATCAATTGAAACAATCCTGTTTGTTCTAATATGAATTTTTTTCTTTGTAGTTTTCACAGAAGAAGAGTTGGAAAAACTTTTAGACCGAAATAATTTAACTATGTAAACAAATCTTGATATTTTTTTAAAAAAAAGACATTCCATTCCTACCTTGTTCTTACATACTTGTTTATATTTATATATTTAATTTTCATATTTATTTATAAAAGCGACAAATTCGTTCAAAATAAGAAGTAAATACTTGACTATGCAGAAAGATTGATAGTGATTTAATTAAAAATATATTATTTTGTATGACGTAAAAGAGTTTTTATTTTATCATTTATTAGTTTCCTGTTGTGTAATATCGTTTTACAAAAAAGATAATTTTTTATATTAGGAAAAGAATTTACAATATAGATACTTTAACTATATATATATGCATTAGCAAAGTTTATTTGAGGTAAGTTACCGACTGCCGATTTATTACCATTGTAGCTGGAAAAAACGGTTTTACATATATACAGAAGCAGCACTGAGGTACTAATCTACATTCAAAATATAATTTTTTCATCGAAATAATATTAAGGTATAATTACTGTTTATTACATAGTCGCAACTAATTGATTTAAATGAAATATGTTTCACACTATTTACAAATTTCCATGAATATACTAAAATAATTAGTATTCTCAGACGTCCCTAACGTCCTTTACGTCAACAAAGATTTTTTAATTTACAAGTAGTGTTGAAAATCGAAAATCAAATTTGTTGTTCATTTTTACTTTTTTAATCTAGTATTACGATAATTTCAGTTTCTAAATAATTTATGTTTTTCTACAGGTAGATATTAATTCTTATCCTAAACTTAATCATGGATAACGATATTCATGAAACTTCTTTTTCAACAAGAAGTTTAAAGTCAGTGTTAGCAATGTACAGAAAATTCGAAATGATGGATAGTATGTTTTGTACAATTGATAATTGGGAGGACACGTTAACAACGCTCTCAGAGGTGAGCCCTTTTTAACGTCTCAAGAATATAAGTCAATGGGATATTATACTTTATAAAGCGACCAATTGTTTTTGTTTAGGAATTGGAATGTTTCAACATTATGCCAATATTTTTTGATAAAAATGATTTACAGTCTATAAACTCATTAAAAGAAGTTATAGTTTTATTAATCAATGCATTCTGGAAATTTATACATAAACACAGGACACTTATGAAAGTGCATAGCCAGTTGGATGAAGTACATAGCAGAATTTCAAATGACAGTAATAATCTTAAGGTGAGTTATAATTTTATTCCCCTTCATCTCAAATAGTTTTGTTGATAATACAATATTTAAAACATTCATGCTGCATAGGCTGTCATCGGTAAGAAAAATAAATCTATGAAATTCTAACATTTTAATTACAATATGTACTAAAAATATATGTAAGTAATAGATAATATTTGTTATAGAATCAAATAAAGAGACTTAAGGAAGATTTACACAAAAAAGAAGAATTACTATCCCAGGCAAAAGAAAAAGAAAGAAGATTGAAAGTGAAATGCGATTCCCTGACACGTGAATTAAAACATGAAAAAGATGAAGTAAGTAGATAGAACTTATTATAGGTATTGAAAAAATTATTTTCATTAACTGTTATTCAAGGTGTTGAAATTACAAAAACAACTGCACTCCAAAGATAATCAACATCAGCACGAACTCAGAAGAATTACACAGAATGGACAAAAGCTGCGTGAACAGTTGCATAAAACTATTGGTATATTCTGTAGAAAAATAATTTCTATTCCTACACTGCTGTGGCAAAACGATTAATTTTTGAATGGATTCTATTTTTAAGGAACTTCTGTAGTTAAGAATAATAGTGGGTTTAAAAGCAGCAATGTGCACCACGAAAAGGAAATTCGACTACATAAAGAAACAATTAGACGATTAGAAGAAAATAATAGACAACTATTGGAACAAGTTAATCATCTAAAGGAAACATTGTCCCTACATGTGGGAGGTGTGAGTCTACAAATGGAGGCTTCTGGGTTATGGGAAAACATTGAAACGTGAAATTTGTATTTTTGTCACTTTATTAATCATTATTATATACGTGATATTCGACCTAGTCTGCATATGAATTTGAGCTATAAGCCAATCTTTCCGCTATTCTTTAGCCGTAGATGTAGCAAATCGCACGATACTAATTTTAATTAGATTTAAGTATTAAACCATGAAATTGCACTCCTGATATTATTTAAAAATTTATTAATATTTTAAAGATTCGAATAATACATTTCGGGTCGATTTTTCAATTTAATCAATTTTCTGTTTTAGTTGTTTTTTTTCCTAATCGAATAACTTAATTTGCAATCGTTCCTATTTTATCATGTTATATTTTTGTGTTAACTAATTTTTAAACAAACGTTTTCATAATAAAATGTAATTAATTTATACAAAATATTTTTCATTAATAAAACTTCACTATTATCTTATTTAAGAGAGGTCGCGAAGATTTATCGATATTTCTGTTCAAATGAAGAGGCTTTCTCAAGATTATAGAGCTTTTTATGCTATATAGAGAAGAACTACACCGAAAGAAGAGGAAGAGCCTTAAATACACGAGAATCTCGTATTCCTAAACACGACGGTCGTTAGTCTCTAAACGCTCCCACTTAGCCCGGTGTGCGTTTCTATTGCTGAAAGCCGAGTTAGAGTGAGAGAGGGAGCGAAAAAAACACGTCGGCGTAAAATTTAAGATCCCCACCCCGGCTTTCAAAATGCACCGCGCGCGTGAGAGTGCGCGACCTCACGACTCGTGCGTGTCCCACGTGCTCTCGTGTGTACACTACCCCGTCGGAAATCGCTTGCTTCCTGTTTCGAGCTTAAGACCCTATCAATAAAAATTTAGAGTGCTTTTTTGTCACTATCCCCTTAATAGAGAAAAACACTCGAGAAGAGTATCAAGCTCTCGCTAGGGTACAGATATAAATATAAAATCTTTTTCTGTGCGAAAAACAGCGACGAAAGAACATTTTTATTTTATTTTCATATTATATTTCTTTTATCCATTGTATTCTTATTCGTAATAAAGTATTTCTAAAAATATTTTCATTTGAGTTTTGATAATTGAAAAATCCCAAATGCGAAGATGAGAAAGAAAGGAGGAAGAGAGAGGTAAGATATCAGCTCGAGGAGTCAGGCCAGCGTGAATTTTTAATTGCGCTAGATGGGAGTATCGCGTCTCGGGGGAGCGTCTCGTAAATGAGCTGCGGGGGGAGATGACCCGTCTCGAGAAGCACCGAAGACCAAAACACGCTGCCAGCTGGATGAGTGGCGGCCTCGCTTTTTCTCGGGGTAGGATCGGTAGTCGAACTCGCGACACACGAGACTACAAGAAAACAGACTTTGTAATCCGATCGAGTTCAATTTGTGAAAATTTACGACTTTCCCGAGTAGGGAAATATCACACATTTTCCATAATTTCGCCAAAAACGTCAGCGGTAAGCATTAACCCGTTGCACGTACTCCGTAAAATACCCCTGCCAAGTTTGATAAAGATTAATCGATCGGAAAATAAACTGCACCCGACAGATTCATATGACACGCTATGCATTATGAATTGATTATAAATTAAATATATCTTCGAATTCTATGATTTTCTATGTTAAAATGTAACGTATATACATTAGAAGATCCCCAGCAATTTGTAGAAATTAGTAAACGTAATACGAGAAAAGAAAGCGCGTCAGGAAGCGGGGGGTGGGAACGATCCCAGAGGAAACACCTCGTCTTGTACGTCTCCCGCTCGATAGTTCTAAATCCACCGATAACATTTTACGAGACTGACGAGCGCAGATGCAAACTTTTCCCGTACGTGCCTCGAGGGAGCGAGGGTGATGTTTTGAAAACGTGCCGATATCGCGAGCAATTTGGGTCTGTGGATTCAGCGAAAGGAAAGGAGGGAGGAGGGTGGAGGGTGTGAGAGAGGGGTGGAGGTGGGAGGGAGTGAGAGTCCTGCAGGATAGCGACCCACTTCCGAGCCCAACCCCGGAGTCCGATTTTTATCGTGAATTCATTTTTAGCCCGTAATTTGGTTAATCCGACTCGATTAACCCCCTCGATAGTTTGTTTTTTTCGAAAAATTTCCCGAGAAGGATGGGCGCCTGCCCCCGACCTACTTTCCCGCGTTCTTTGAAGACGGAATTAATGGAATTAAACCGCGCTCACGGTGAAAATTCCCCTCGGTGGCGCGGGGCAGGGGGAAGGGAATCGACTTACCCGACAAAGAAGCCAAAGAACCTTTTTCTCGTGGAAAAGAGAGAAAAGTGGCGAAGTTTCCGCGGAAAATTCGTCGGGGGTGCTCGTATGGAAGAATAAGCGACTATTTAGTTTGTCAATATTTGACTTGCTGGGAAAATTAACATAATATCGAGTTTAAAAACGGAATAAGCGAAAAACAGTGGCTGACAACAATAATAAATTTAATTAATCTAATCGGGACCCAACAGACAACCACGGTAAATTTTCACGAGATCCAACCTCTCGATTGAAAGTTTTGGAGTGGCGAACGCGGTTGGGGCATGGAGAGCGAAAGGAGGCCAGAGGGGGATGGAAAGTTGAGGGGTGGAGGATGGTTTGAATAATATCGAGTCATCTCGAGGCGCTGATACAAGAAACGTCGCGTCTTACGGACTACCCGAAGTACCTGAAATACATCTCTACTCGAAAGTTCAAGCACTCGGGCGAAAGCCGAATACGCTCGTACTTCTCGCGCCGAAATATCAAAAGAAGAGATTGGCCTTTGAAGGTTCCGAAACTTCCAGAGGAAATATCGCCCCGTTGAGGGAATTACACGGAGTCGGGTTCCCAGGAGGAAGTCCAGCGAACCGGATGGGACGTTCGATTGCAGTCGACCTCACGCGCTGTCGTCTTCGGGCTCTTCGTTTTTCCTTTCTTAAGAAGTCAATGTGCGATATTATTTTATTATTACATTTATCAATTTTATATATTTTAATCTTTGAATTCACAAAATGATAATAAATTGTAAGTATTTAATTGTCGATTTAATTTTAATTACCGTAATTGTGAAAATATAAACGGAGAAAATACAGAGCATCTCGGAGGAGATGTTTTCCACTTGGGACGTTTGAGCATGTTATTCCGAATGAAAAAGCCTTTTCACTTCTCCATTTTACGAGCTCGGCTTAATTAATTATAGCTAGAACGTCTTAATTAATCTCCCCTCTCAATAACAATTAGCTGTTATTCGCATTATTCTAGTTTGAAAATAGGTAGTTGGAGCCCCATCGGTGACAAAATTGTCGCTAAATTAAATCAACCTCACCCTTAATTCAGTATAAACAATTTATCGGGATAAAATCGCGAAATTCAAAAATAGGTTTATTAGCACCCGGCTCGAGATAACGTCGCGACGAAGTTTGGAATAACGTACTCCGCTTCTTCCCCCCGAGGGATTCTATCGCTTTCTCAACACCCGGAGGAGTACAAAGTGTCGAACCTCGCGAAAGATCCCGATAAAGAAAAATCGTAAGGGCGACAGAAGTAGCGCCCACAGGCACGTCATTAATAACTTTTGAGCAAACCGGTTGAAATATGCCAGAACTAATAGCACCGGTAATAGGTAGCAAACAGTATGCTGATTAATTACCCCAGTCCGTCTGACAAATGAAACCTCAACGGGCAAGCTGACGCGGGATTAAATGCCCCGTGTGGAGTTCGAAAAGATTCCCCCAGGAGCGAGATTGGGCAATACAAAACGCTCTTGTTTACTCAAATTCGTTTATTTCGATAGCTTATACATTAAACTTTTATATATATATACATTTACAATTCGGATTGTCAAAAATCGCTCTTGATATTCCAACTAAGGCAAACTCTCAGGGCTCTCGCACGGAGGTTCGAAAATAATTTCGAATCGACTAAATATTTTGAATGACACTTGAGTTTCGATTAGTTTTATTAGTAAAAATTTGTATGTAGCCTATCAAAATATTCATCTGCGTATGCCGAGGTAAATAGTTAGTCGATTCTTGTTTTCAACGTGCTTCTTAATACTGTACAGCTCGAATCAGTGATGAGAGGATGCGTAATGATTGTCAGGTGGAACTTGGATGGGTCCATTGATGCTCTGCACGATCATGCTGAGGCAATCTAGACTGCTGCCGTTGTTCTGGGACGATGCCGACTCGTTCTGCTCGAAACCTGCCGAGGCGAAATAAAATCTTCCTGTATTGAGGTAGTCGTAAAACAAAATAGTCGAAAAATAAAGTCTGTCGAAATCCGTGAAAATCCAGCTCGTAACTTTTGGAGTGTAAACAGATACGGGTGAGGTATCTCGCGATGGAGAGAGAGACAGCTAATGACGCGGCGTACGGCGACATAACGATATTTTAATAGACGAAAATAACGAAAATCGAGGAAAGGAAGGACGGTTGATCGATCGCGTTTAGCATAGAAGCGGAGGAGCTATGACTAATCTAACGTCGCCGAGGCGTTCATAGAGACGTAAAAGCCGCCGACCGGGCCGCGGGCTCCCACCGAATCCGATAAATCACCGAATATCTTCTCGCTACGCTCCGTAATCACTCCTCGCTCTATAAATAAACCGTCAAGCGAAATACATATAAATAAGCTAACGAAAAAGGTGAGGGAACTCGAGGCTCAATTAGAGGAACCCGCTAGCACAATGGGCCCGTTCATTGTCACTGCGGATACCCAGCTCATTAAAATCGGACCCGAAAAACACGAGCCGTGTTTTCGTACCGCTAACGTTGCCTCTCCTCTCTCTCTCTCTCTCGCTCTGCCAGCTTGACGTTTTCCGTGGATATTAACGGATTCCACGAGCACGGCAAAGTATGTATTTTGGCACGGCGATTTCCGCCGCGCTTAAATTCGCTACTCGTCCTCTCTCGCGGTACGCGCCACTCTACGCGGGACGCGACAATGTGTCATACTAATGTACCGTGGCAATATATGGCACTTGGGCCCGTCAGGGTACTCCTCTCTCGTCCAAAGGTCAATTTTTTACCTTTTTCGCGGAAATCTTTTTTTTTCTCGCCAGCCCTCCGCTATTTACTCTTCTTTAATGTCGCCGGGTGCGTAAATATTGACGATTCGCTGATGGGCCGTTCGCGAGTCCAAAGATAAATACCGACGAATCGGTTTGGACATCCCTAATTCGCGAAATTAGTGTTTGCGGGCTCTAGTGTGAAAATTCGAGCGAGAATTTCCGCTCTCCCCCTCTAGTTCTCGATTTTAGAAATCGAATTTCCCGACTCTCAAATATCAGCGGTTGATTCGCTCGGAATAAAAATTTGTGCGGGTGTTTACGCGCGATATGACCCAACACCTCGTATTAATCAGGCTCCCGATGAAGCCAGTTTGACAAACTTATTTTCCGAGTGAACTCGCGATATCGGGGGAAGAGGCACGAATAGCGGAAATTAAATGGCCCGTAGAGCGACGAGCATCAATTACGATAATCAGGGTGGTGGAGGTTCACGGTTCGACGAGCCGGTTGGCAGACTGAGTCCAGAGCGAAAGGGGAGAGGATCGTGAATCACGTCTCGGTCTTTTATAACCTCCCTAATGAACCTCCGCGCGATTCCCGTGGATCTTTTTGCGATACATCCCGCGAGTTCGATACGGTACGACACGCGCTCGCGAGAGAGCAAGATGGATAGCGAAGAAGCGAGCGAGAGAGGGAGAGAGAGAGAGAGACACGCACATTCGCGATATACACCTCGTCTATTTTCAGAATGTAGGCCAATTAATTCCGCCACATTTTCAGCAACGGCGAAAAACGAAAACTTTGCAAATGTCACACGGAAATAGAAAGGCCGGGGATAAATGTCCAAGTACTGTACTCCTCGGTATAATACGGCCGTTTCTCGGGCCTTTTCTCATTCACCTCGTCCTTCTTCTCTCGCCCCGGGTGGGTGAAACTCGCGTATATATCAATTAATAGAAAACACGTGTTCGGTATGACAAGCGCCGTGACCGAATGGAAAAAGGGGGATGGAAAATCCGCGCCGCGTAGGGGGGGAAAAACGATTTCCACGTAGCGAATTCCCGCGGACGCGTTTGTACAGTTTCGACTCTATGTTTAGAAGCACCGTACGGTGGCGTGTAACGAAAATCGTCGCACCGGGTGTCACTCAGCTCTGACAAAACTCATTAATACCGATCTCCTTAATGCCCCTGCGTCGCGTGTTCGGCATTAATCCGCGCAAAAATATACCATAATCCGCGCGGGGTTACCGATTTAGATCGTCCATGTCGGATTACTTAGTGTAAGACACGGCCAATCGGCCCGGAATCCTAAAGCCAGAGGGCATTTAACGCGCTTGTAAGACCGGCTTGTATACCTAGCCGGTAATAAAGAGCCTCACCGTTGATTGGTTGAAACCTCGCCAGTGGATCGGAAAATTGACGTAGCCTCTCCGTGACGTACTGAGCTGAATCGGTGTGCTGGAAGAGAAAAGTAAGTGATGAGATGCGAATTTTCCTACAAGAAATACTTTTGCTTTACAACTAATCTCAGTGTTTTTATATTTGATTTTATGCAAATTCACTCAACGGTCTTATCGCGTTATTATAGTTGGATTTTAACCACTAGAATCGTCGGATGCGAAGAGCTGTTTAAAAAATCCGAACGTGTACTCTACTCGGGCTGATTACTCTTCACACTACCAGCAACGAAATTCGATTACGTTCGATACTTTGCCGAGCAGCGAAGAACTCGAATAGGAGGAAAGTGTGATTGCGTTAGGAAAGGCGGTACAATGTTGTACGGATTTTACCGTATTCGTTATTATCGGACTTCCAGCGAAAATCATATCAACGACGAGGAAGAGGAGAACCGGGGCCGCGAGCCGGGCGTAAATTTCACGATTTAACGGCTATTTTGGTACGCGGGGCCGATCGAGTCTTCCGACGAAATAATTTCAAGTCGAGGCGTTTTATCTCGCTCTCGAGTATCGTCCCGAGTTTACGATGTTTGTCGAGCTCTCGCGAGTTACGTCCGATATTCATTGCGCTCCTTTTTACCCTGCATTAGCGCCGTAATGCCGAATCTCGTAAAAATGGAACCCACTAGGATAGAAAGAGAGAGAGAGAGAGAGAGAAAGAGAGAGAGAGAGAGAGAGAAGAGATGACAGGGATGACGAATCGCCGTTAAGCGAACAAGAGAGGGCTCGTCGTTAAAATATCAGTATACGCGAGTGCTTCTCGATATTCCGAGAAGCCATGAGCGTGCATCATCTCGCGTTATCGCGATGCCACTCGAACTCCTCCCCCCCCTCTCTCTCTCTCTCTCTCTCTTCAAGAATTTCGCCTTCTCTGTGATCTTCGGGGGGTCGCGGGGTGGATTCCCCACCTCATTCATTTTCCCGCGGACTTCGCGCTCCACTAAACACCCTGTATACATTTTATTCTCTGTTTGTTACGAGAGAGCGTGGCTTCTTTCCCTGAGTTCGTGTCTTTGCGTTTCGTGTCGTCTCGTCGCGTTTATTCTCGTCGTTCGGCCCGAGACGTGACTCCTCTTTCTCTATCTCGCTCTCGACTCTGCGAGCTATCTCTCTCGCGCGATCGCATCGATTGTCACTTGTCGAGAATTCGGCAAAATTTTTGCGCGACAAATTTTTTCAATCTCGTTCTTTTTCCGCTTGTTTCACGGTACTTTTTGAATAATTCAGAGGCGAGAGAATCGAGATCGATTATTTTTGCGAAAGTAGGATAGCGAGCTCTTCGGTTAGAGAAATCCGAGAGCTTTTTCAAAGCCCGATGTTTGCACTTGAAGATAACGGAGCCGACCCCGATGTCGCGGGGTCGTCACGCGTGCGCGCCGCTGAGTTACGAGCTTTTTGCGATGACTCGCTCGG
This sequence comes from Goniozus legneri, assembly GCA_003055095.1. Classification (NCBI taxonomy): domain Eukaryota; kingdom Metazoa; phylum Arthropoda; class Insecta; order Hymenoptera; family Bethylidae; genus Goniozus; species Goniozus legneri. The sequence continues at coordinate 158,598 of NCVS01000486.1, read as the reverse complement.
AAGCTTCCCGACAGATACATTCTGCGTGAACGCTCTGTCCCCGTTTCAACCGTGATATTGAAGAGCGAACTATCGAGAACGAGAAATAAAACCGAAGTGATGGAGCTGAAATCGTTTTCGACGACATTGACAATAATATTAGGGGAAACGAATTTGCGATTGTCGATATTTATATAACCAATAACGAACCGACTTTAAAATAATCATTTTTTTCAAATCGATTAATCGATACCTAAACAACACTCTTTACTTTCGTTCGGAGGACAAATTGATATTCGTCGATATAAAATAATTCATCTTTTCCCTGAATAAACAATTTACTTTTCTCGCCGAAGCAATTTACCGAAACTTTTTTCCCCACAGTGCAGTATCACGCTCCGGTTGATTTGCGGCCCTTCGAAGTCGAGCTATCGAAATTTTATATTTAGACGAGGGAGCCGCACGAAACTGTCCCCGCGTGGAAAACACAGAAAGGCAAAAAGATCCGAGGATATATATTTCATTGTGTAATCCCCCGCTTGCGGTACCGTCGAGTCTACCCATCCCCCTCCCCTACCGCGGTATAAAAGCGACTGTCGTCGTGCTCGTACGAGAGACCGCCCAGCGCGACGACTCGCTTGGAATTTTCTTCGTTCCGTCCTTTTGCCGATTTACATTTTGCCGGGACTCAATTTGTCTCACCACGGCGAGAAACCACCCCGTGCGATTTCCGATCGGAAAATTGGGAAAAGCGTCGATTCTCTTCGGGATCTACGCGAGGGCTTCTCGAGTACTCGAGGAGTGAAAAAAAGGAGTAAAAAACTAGAATGATGAGAGCTCGCTGTTGGGTAGGCTCGACGAGTCGCGCGAGCCCGACGGACTCCACGTGTCGAACATGTGCGTCGGTGTCGCTAAGAGTCGAGTGATATCGAAACTCGAATTCCAAATGAAACGATACTTGGCTCGTCACCTGACACAAAATTTCTGTACTAGCTAAGGTCCTTGTAAACGAAGAGTCAAAGGACTTTGAAAAATTCTAAAACTTCATCTCGACCTAGCCAATTTGCAAAAGCGTTTCAAATATCAGATCTCGAAGAGCCAAAGTCTTTCTCGAAAATCTCCAGGAAATTCTCATCTCCGAAGGACAGATAATCAGTCGTCCGAAGAAACGCGACGATCTGGAAATCGTGGAGAGATTCTTCGGGTTCTCGAACCCTCAGAGTTCCATTTCGGTGAAAACCCTCTTCCAGTCGATCCGGCGCGATAGAATCGAGTCCTTTCGAGCGAACGCGGAGTG
>NCVS01000486.1:121716-157266 GCA_003055095.1 Goniozus legneri | reverse complement strand
GGATGAAGTTCGCACTCTCGATTTCAGTCTGGAGCTCGCGCACGTGCACGACGTATGCGAATTGAGACACCCCGAGGCATTTATGCCCGGCTTCCGGCGAATTAGTCAAAACGCGATTGTTACTAATGCCAGCTGTCCCTGCGTATTTCTGTTTTTCTACACGCTGCGTGCTCACCAAACTATCCGGGGACGCGTGTTCCTGAGCCGAGGAGGATCGGTTGCCCTGGAGAAGAGCCTCCAAGCTCTCGATGTACTCGATCGCGTTCCGGAGAATCTCGACCTTCGGCAGCCGCTGATTCGGGTTGTTGCTCGTTCGCCTCTTCAGCACCTCGAAGGCCTCGTTGACCTGCGGATAACGAAAACAATCAACTACGGATCTTCTGGTTTATCGATCGGTTGTCGTTTTAATTGCTTCGTTACGATATCCGGCCGGGCTGGTGCACACCCATCGGTTCGAGGGAAATTGCGAAATGTTGCGGGAGTGATTAAATTTTTTTCGATAACGCGATATGAACAACGTTTTTGCTTTTATTTTCACCGAGGAATTTTAAACTTCCGATTGGGTCGATTGTTGCGCTGCTCTGTGAAATTCAGTTGCAGTTTTTAGGTCAATTAATTTTCATTATCGAGAAAAATTTAACATTCTTTTGTAACAATAGCATTTTCATTCCCGATATTTGCTGACCTTTCTCAGTCGTCTTCTCTCGCGAAGGGTGGCGGCCTTCCTCCTGTCAACCGTGACGGTCTTCTTCTTGCAGGCCTTGCAGGCCCAGAGAAGACACCTGCGTTGACCGTGGCTCGAGTTGGTATCGATCGCGTGAGGATGAGGCACGTGCTCGACGCCTTCGCTCTCGTTTGTCTCCTCGCCGTCGATCGACGGAGACTCGAGATCCGCGGACGCGTCCGCCGATACGATAGACGACTCGTCGTCCGAATCGATTAAGTACTGTGACTGAGTCCTTTGAATAAGAATTAAAATTATTATAAATGTACAGTGTTGTTCATGAATATGTAAAATATAAAATTTATTGTTATAATTTTTCACAGCCAAGGAGAAATATAAACAACGAGATAGAAAATTCAGTTTGTATTTTTCTTGAAAATTTTTCATCCCGCTCCGGACGAGCTTGGAAATACAAACTAAAGTGAACTAATATAATAATATTACAATTATCTGTCCGATAAAAAATCGAGAAATCCGAAAAGTGAAAATTCCTAAAAGTAAACGAATCACGAGGTCTATCAAATATCCTGAATTCAATTATGAACTTCCCGATTAACGTCAGCAATCCAACCACTTAGCGCATGAAAATCGAATTTCCCACTAGCCCGTACCGCAAAAACAGTATAATATAACGCCCGATAATTACGCAGAAACGCTAACGATCTTTTAATGAAGTGACTACGAATGAATTTTGTCAAGTAACATTTTCCGCGATTGGAAGCGTTCCAGGTGGTCAATCGCTCGCGTTACACGGCCTCTTACCTTCCTAACGAAAAGGAGCCGACGAGGGAAAAATTATACGGTGGCTCGTACGAGGTGAAAATGGTTTTAATGCGTCGTAAAAACGTCCGCGCGTTCCTGTCTGAAGTACCGGCGTAACTCGCGCGCGTGCATTAACCGTCGTCACTCGCGCCGAATTCTTTGTACTCTAATAAGAAAACTAATTGAGTTCGAGTCGAGTGCCGGGCCGATTCTACTTAGCTTGAATTTTCATATTTCTCGTTGATTATATTCCTCCTTTATTCCTATTATTCAACACGAAGTTATATGTGATTTATTTTTAATCGCATTTACCGTGTTTACTTATACTTTAAATACAGTTTATCTGTTTTCAGACTAATACTATTATCATACCTTAATCTCCGACTACGTAATGATCTAAGTTCATTACATTTTAAATACCTAGTTTGAAAATTTCTAATACTCGACAAAGCTATCATCCCAAGCAAACTTGAGACCCTATGACAATGTTTCAGAGAATTGTCCTAACGAACCTATTGTGATCGTGAGAGTACTGAGCCGAAGGATTGGCCGCGGCTCGATCGTCCGGCTCGGTGTCCGGGTAAACATGCCGGTGCCTGTTGTGATGATGGTGATGATGATGGTGATGGTGCCGATGATGAAGGTGATGGTGTCGGTAGCCCTCGTAGGAGGACCTCGTCACGGCCTCGTAGCCGTAGGGTAGCGCGTCCGTCACGAGGGTCATCATTTTCCCCTTAAACCCGAACGAAAGTGTTCACTTCACTCTTTCCACTTTCCTCACAGCACCCTTTTTCTCACTGAGGCATCACTTCCAATTATTCACTCGTTATCCCACCTTTGCGCTTCATCACCTCCCTGGAGGCAGCATTGGTCCCCTAGAAAACTCGGCGGGCTCTGTCGCGAGGAAGAGAGAGAGACGAGGAAGAGCTCGAGGTAGGTCCGAAATCCGTGAGCTCGGGGATGGGAGTGAGAGTTGGCAGTTGGCCGCCTCTCGGAGGCACATGCTTCCGAACGGTCTAATTGCGACGGGTGTCCATGTGTGCGACGTGGGTATGCACTCGTGTGCGTGCGTGCGTGTGCCTTGGAAGAGATACACGCTCCGGTGCGTGACGCGAGCGTCACGAGATCGACGGTAGGCGTTAAGTTCCCGCTTCACGGCTTCTTCTCGTCACACCCACCGCTGCTGTTTTAGCCTATTGCCGGCTGATTCACGTTCACGCGGCCACAACACGCCCTGGCTTCGCCAATTTCGAAGATTTTCGGTCCACGCCTACTCGACTAGCCCGAGTCCTCCGGTCCACTTCCGGGAGGAAGTCGTGGGAAAAAATGCTCCAGTTTTCTGGAAATGTAAAACGAATTGAATATTCGTCGAACAAGAATAAATCGTGTTGATGAAATGAATGACCATAATTAAAATAAAAATAATAGCAATATTAATATCAACAATTTTAAAGATTCTTATTATTTTCAACCTGGGATCTTATTTATTACCGTCGGTCAATTATTTCGATCTGGCTCGGCACCCACAAACCTCGACCGCTTTATTAATCCGTAGGGAATAAATAATCATCCAGATTAAACAATTTTTATTTTCAGCGTAACCACGTGCTTCGATACAATCAATAACCGAAGAATTATATTCTCGACGTTATAAATCGCATCGTTTTACGATATATTCGTCGCGAAATTTATTACCGCCTTTTATTTTTTCCTCGCTTTTGCTCCCACGACGTTCGATGTATCCTAGAAGACGGATGATAACGGAAAACGTTTCGACGTTCGCGATTTTCACGTCTCAAAGTTTTAATTCCATTTTGATACGCTGGCACGAGCTCGAGCCAAGTTACCATCGATGCCTGTCCATTCGTCGCTTGTTTTAACGTTTTTCGTAAAATAGAAATAAACAAATTGCGCAATCCCTGCGGAGCCGTCGGAATTCTCGTCGAGCGCTCGGGAAAAATTAACCGAGCCGTGGTGAGAAAATTGCGAAATAACAGTTTGATTTCGGGGCTATTTAACCTGATTATTAACAAGCACTGACAAAATATTATCGGAAGGAAAATTGTCCATATTTGAGCAATCGTTTCCAAATACCACTTTAACACTTTATCCCCGATGGAAATTAAAAATAAATTCCGTGCGAAATATTAAATCTTTTGAAAAAAAAGACAACTATTTGATCATCGCCGCACGGAAAGAAGAAATACAATATAAATCGAATAAACGTTATCGCTCTCAATACGTTGAAATAAATCTTTTATCGAATTAATTATTTTCATATGGAATATAATATGCAGTGCGGTCTCTTGTCCATCGAAACCCACTTTTTAATTTACTCCTTCTTTCGATTAACTCTTTTATCGAATATTGCAGAACGAAAAAATAACGCTCGTAAAAATTGCAATATCCGCAGGATGCGTTTCGCAATGCGAAAGTATATTAATTTTCCGTGGCTCGAAATTCCGGGTACGCTTGTCAGCTAATAAGCAAAATTACCCTCTCCTCGTCGCGCCACGGCAAGCGCAACTGCCAGCGGGAAATAATTTTGGCATTTATTCGACGCTACGTAGTTTACTCTAGCGAATAGCCCTCGGTGAGGACGGACTCGGGTGAGAAAAGGCAGGGTGCGCGAAGGACGACTCAAGGTCGTCGCGAACCGACGAACTCCGGCCTCTCGATTTCGATAATCCGAATCGCAGCCTGGCCAAGGTCGCCAAGAACGACGAAGAAAGAACGAAACTCGATTCTCAATTTTTAAGCACGCGTCACTCGAGCAGCGTTAACACGCAAGCACCACCCTTGAACGGTAACCCGATGACCTACAAAGATAATATTCTCTCCGTCTCTCTCGCCAGCCGAGTAAATAAAAGAGTCGCGAAACGTGGCCCATTGTGCCCGAGACACGTCGCAGTAGCGATTTCAATGGAACGAGAAAACCTCTTTCTCGCTCCTTCCCTCGGACCCGGGCCCTTTTTCACCCTCTCGCGTATGAACTACGCATAGAGAGCAGTTTCGAGAAGCTCGAGTCGAGCTCGAAGCTCCGGCGAGACAAAAAGAGCCGCTTAGGGGGTGGCTGAGTTTAATCCGAGCGACAGACGAGCGATTTGTCGACGATAGTCGATTTCGGATTTGATATTTCAGGGTGGCCTCGTCGAGAGACGAGGGGGTTGGCCAGTTTTCTCTCTCGCTCGCTCGCTTCTCTCTCTCTCTCTCTCGGGCGCGCTCGGTCGCGCTCGGGTGCCCTCGGGAACACGCGCCGAGGTGGACGAGGAGGGCCAGAGGGGAGGGAACGCTCGCGTACTCTCGCGGATTCCGGAACGAGGGAGACGGAAAATAGGTCACGCTATCCTCCTTTTCGGATAATTCGGCTCATCTCTCCCCGAAAGTTCAGCGGAGGGCAATGCCTCCGCCCACTTTTACGTAACACTACACTGACAATGGGATGGGGGTGGAAATCGCTCAATCGAAAATCGTCGCATCGATAGGATCGAGATCTCGAGCTCGAGAGCCCCTGCGGGTGATCTTCCACGAGTGCGAGCTGCACGACGAGTCGAGGATGTACAGGGGCTACTCCTCTTCTCAGCCAAGAAAAATTCATCTAGAACGAAATCAGGACGAGGTTCCCATTTGCCTCCGAGAACCTCTCGATCGCATCCAATTTTCAGATTCGATTTTCACGACGTACCGAGAGCGATATGTCCTGCTTACGGAGATGCGAGATTTGCAGGCGTACGGGCGCATAAATCAATCAAAAAATTCACGTCAAACAGTAGACACGGACTGGAAAGTATCCTCTTTCATCCTCTTTCCAAACATCGACGTATCGCAAGGAATTTTCTATCTTCTTTTATAGAAATTTATGTGTCCCAGTAAAGCCCTGGAAAGAAAAATAAAAGATAAGAGCTGGGTATACAGAGAATTTGAGGGATGCCGCGCGAGGCGGCACCTAATCGACGCTCTGTCCGTATATCGACCGGAGACGAGCGATTGTCGGCACGGCGCGTTTCGTTCTCCCCCTCCCCCTCGCCGTCGAGAAGAATGCCATTCTCGTTGTACGGGAGAGGCGAACAAAACGCGGAAACGCGCTCGGTGTTGCCGTTCCTCGGGCGCTCTCTAGGGCTCCTCTAATCTATCCCTCTTCTCTTTTCGTGCTTTTTCAGAGCCCTACAAGCGTGGAGAGGGAAAAGTGGCAAAACGATCGAGCGGAGAGGTTGGAAATCGATCGATCTCTCCCCCCTACCACCACGCTCGACCTTGTTCATTCGCACTAGTCGTGCTTCTCTCGCGCAATCCCGTTAATGATCGCTACCAAAAACGAGAAGAAGGTAGAAAAGTTCGAGCTACGCACACGAGCTTATAATCCCGATTCCTGAGAGTTTACCGATAAAGTGTCAGTGGGGTGGGGATAACGAGATGCGAGAGAGGGAAGAGAGAGAGAGAGGGGGGAGGGAGAGGGAGAGAGAGAGAAAAGCAAAAAGGCGAAAAACAGCGTATAGAGGGTGGGAATAAGATGGCGTGACGAGAGGGTTGGAGGGGGTTTGGCGGATCGGTCGGGTCGTGTGTTGCGGGCTGCTGCGGCTCGGGCGCGACAGTTCGGTCCCGACCACCGTAAGTGGTTACTCGCGGGCAGCTTTGCGCGCGCGCGAATCTCCACTCGCGTCGCCTTCGGCATTCGTCTCGCTTCCCGTGTCTCCCGCTTCTTCCTATCCCCGCTCCCCTTCTCTCCCCCTCTCTCTCTCTCTCTCTCTCTCTTTCAATCTCTCGCTCTCTCTATATCCTTCAGTCCCGTCCGAGGAGAGAAACGAAACGTGAGGACACGACAGGACGTAGGACGTGCATCGATCAAAGGCCACCTTGAACCAGTTTCGAAGACCTTCCGCGCTTCCACTCGCCTAGATCTCGCTCACGTGCAAGAAAATCGTTAGATCGATGCACGCGGCCAATCGGCAGGAAATCATCGTGAAACGAAACGCGAGAGAGCGGGACTCGGGATACCCGCCACCCCTGGGACTCCCAGTTACGGAGATCGCACGAGGATTAACGTTCAGGCTTCCAGCTCGTATTTGAGGGAGGGATAAACACTATACGCGTGTTGCTATGTATTCGGGAAGAAACTCGAGCGAGTTTCGCGTTATGAGAGTCTGTTGACGAGTGATATATTATATTATACGAAGAGTTGAATATATTATATTATATATAAGATGTTTAATGACGGGTTAAATGTAGATTCTATATAGCCAGTAACGCTCGGCTCTTGTTGAATTATAGAAGAGGTGTATATATTGTTTTACGAGAACGTTACTTTATGGATATATCCGCTGGTGAGTGCTCGAGCAGGATCCGAAGCTGATCCCGTGGGATATCGCAAACTGCCAACACAAGTGTATACACACACACTAAATAATACTCGCCAATAAAACGCCAATTACGAAGGTCGGAGATAATTTTTCTTTGTCCCTCAACGAGGAGGAAGAATTTCGTTCGGTGCTCAATTAAATAATAAGTACAAGGAAGGAGTTATTTTTGATGAGGAAAGGAAACAAAGGCTATCTATCATCCAACTGTCCAATGCACACTGTCCAGATAACCAAAAGTCAAACTAGCCAGTAAGGTTGTATTTTAACATTAATCGAGGAATAATAACGAAGAAAACCGGAAGGAAAGCGTTTACAATTATCCAGAATCTACCTCAGCGCGATAAAGGATTTCGCTTCCATTACCCGAAGCAATCAGTTTCTCGGTCTCGCGCGCGCACGAGTGAGACAAACGTTCTCTCCTCTCCCTCCCTCTCGCACGTAGCGTGGAATTCATCGGGGCACGAGTTTAAACGGAACGATACACGACGGTAATCCTCGAGTAAGCCCGAATCGATTACGCGCGGGGGGAGGAGTTCGAAAAACTCACAGAGAGAGAGAGAGAGAGAGAGAGAGAAAGCAAGAATTTCTCTCTCGGGAGGACAGGAGAGAAAGAAAGAAGAGATCGCGAGAAAACCGAGGATAATTTATCGCGCGAAAGTTGACGAATTTATCGCGAAAGTAAAACCGTATCTCAAGTGTTCCCTTTATTGCTTCATTTCGAGGGTGGAAAAAGGGATAACGAGAGGGGCGAGAGAGCTCTCTCGCCGATCGAGTGCCTTGGTACTGCGATCTTTGAGAAAGAGAAACGAGGAGTCTCCTTTCATATCAGATTTTACTCCCGGAGAGAGCGAGAAAAGTTTCGTTCCGAGCGGTTCGGTTCGATTTCGGGTAGAGAAAGAGAAGAGGGTACGCGAGATCAAAGAGAATTAATTCCACGAGAAGAGAGGAGGAGGAGGAGCTGGAGACGTCATGTATTGCCTGAGCGCGGCGTGCAAGTGCGGTGCCGTGGACAATGGTGGCGGGGAGAGATGAGACTGGAACTGGAGGGTGGAAAAACGCGACGAGGAGTGGGACAGGGATAGCGCGACGCTGCAAACAAGGGCCACAGCCATGTCATGGGAGTCCATTACGTCTAGGGATTACCTCGGGCAAGTACCGATAACAATACCTCCGTTATTTTTTCCAAGAGTCCTTTGTCCGACCAGAAGCTCGAGGCGGAAGATCTCGTCGTTTCGTTTGGCTAATTTTCGTCACCTGGAAAATTCAATCTGTATTAGATACGAATTTTAATTGCATTCGCAAGAGTATAACATTAGGATGACAATAAAAAAAATTATACGCTCGGCTTTTTCATAAGCGAAAGAATTAAAGAAGTATTACAGTTAGAACAGGGAGGGATAAAGTATTTGTCGGCGAAACTGATGATTGAAATAAAAACACTGGGGTGGGGTAGGAGGGGGATGTTGCAAAGAGGGCAGAGAAGCTGGCACGAGTGACCTCACTAGTACGTATATGGGACATGAAAAGAGGTCGCAGGTGCCTCGCCCACCCAGGAGATCCGCCGGAATAGCACTAGTGGCGCACTTTGCCGCGTGTATATATATATATATGTTGTACTGGGTGATTCACGATGGTTGGTCCTAACCAAAATGGTTAGCTAATAACATAATATACCGATAATTGTTAACGACAGATTAATTTGAAAAATTGGTGGTTGGGAAAGCACTTTAACCTTTATATATTCTGCAAGATAACTCATAATGATTAGCCCAGACTGAAATAGTGGTTGGTTAATAGCATTACTTTCTACTAATAATTATTAATGATAACACTGTTAAGAAAAAGGTTCTAAAGGAGTAGTTTGCTATTTATCCTCTACAGGGTGACTCATAATCATTAGTCCAGCCAAAATTATCGAGTGGCTAATGGCGTTAATTACTGCTAATTGTTGGAAACAACACTTAAAAAACGGGGTGGCTAGAAATTGGTGCAAATTAGTCTGTGCATTATACAGAGAGATTCAAAACAACTAACTTCTGGTTTTGCTTCTCAATCTCTTAACATTTTCCATAGTACCCTGAGTAGTTAAATAAAAGAAATAGATATGAAGATAAAATGAAAACAGCTTTAGCTGTCCATTAGATCTCTCTGGACAAAACATCGTGAGTCGCCTTGTAGAAACGAAACCCAGTAATTCTCGCGCGTACAGCGTGAAACTGCGCAAAACAAACACCGACCGCCACGATTTACTAAATAATTATATCGCCCGGTTTAATCTCCCCGGTTTATCGACGTACCCGACTCGTTTCGTGTAATCAATTTAGACCGAAATTCGATATTCCAAGTAGTGCAGCTCAATGGCGAGTGATAAAGGCTCACGATAAACGATCCGCTTATAGAGAACGCCCTTGCGAGAAATAAACTCGTCCTCACCTCGATATAAATCCCGAACTCCACGAATTATTCACAGTTCTCTCTTTCTCTCTCTCTCTCTCCCCCTCTTTCTCTCTCTTTCTCTCCCTTTTCTTTCGTCTTCAACGAAGAATTAGCCGTGCCAGGTTGTTTCGCGCTGGAAACAATGGGAACGTCAACGGAGCGAGATCGCGAAAGAGCCACTCCGAAATGAGCTGTCGGCGTTGACGTTGAACGTTGTAACGCGCACCCAAGCGGGAACAAGGGCGCGATAGAGGTGCACGTAGACACGCCAGCCTCGAATTTGCGCTACTAATGAAGCAGGGGTGCTCGTTAAAGTCCTTAAACTCGGTAGCTCGAGGGAGTCGTTTCTTAAAGCACGACCTTCACCTTTGAAATGCGCTCGGTTATGTTAATTCTCAAGTTTAAATGCGAGTGGTAAAAATAATATCAATTCGAGATTAATTCGCGCGATCTCATTCTCCGTCTTTCGGTGCTCTGAAATTGTAATTTCCTGAGAATATTATGCAGGCACCGGAAGAAAGAGAGAGTAAATAAATTATTTAAATGGCGTCGACTAGAGTTGTTCAACAGATGACAAGTAGATATATTTTGATGATTATACCTTTTTTTTTAATTTCGCTGGCTAAGTGATTAAATAATGTTTTCGAGAATTTTCACTCTCATTCAAACCATTCGTACTTGTGAAACTTGAACCCGATCGTATAACAAAATGCGGGTGAATATCGATCGGCACATTTAATTGCCGAACAAGTCTGAAATTGAATGAAATCGTTTAATGAAAATAAAGAATTAAAAAATACTGATACAATTCACCTTAATACCAGTTTCAATTACCTCGATATTGGAATTTATTCAACGTAGCTCGTCAATATTGACGATATTGCTTGTCGGCGTCGCGAATTAAAAAGAAACTGATAACGTCGATATCCTGCATAGCGAATAAAATTCGATTAATCTGGTCTGTTTACATACAGCAGCTCGGTCGGTCATCAGCTGTCCGCCACCGCGTTGCTTGGCAGCCCGGATGGCTCGCGTCACCCTCTCGACGTTTGCGAGTATGCCGAGGATGACTACAGCCAGCAAAACGGCAGCGGGAGCAACGGCCATCATCAGAATGGCCGGCCTGGTTCCGGAATATGGGATTGCTTTGTTGGCTGCCGACGTCAGCTGGACCAGCACTTCGCTAGGAGAAAAGTGAGTTCAGTATAGATTCTTCGGTAAAATCAAAAGAACAATTCCTACCGAGTGAAATTTCGTCGGTAACATTTTTACGATGGATTAAAATTAAAAATTCTATATTTTACTTGACTCTTTAATAAGATCAAGAGACCCATTTATATGAAGTTGAATTTCGTTCACATCTCACGGACAGGAATTATAATTTTAGAATTCATAAGGCCCCCTTAGGAGTTGACCTAAAAATTTCAAATCATGATGAATTATGAAATACAATTTATAACTATGGTATACAATTATGAAACCAATTCATACCTTGAAATTTTAATTCCGCAAAGTAATATTAGAATTTTTTTTCAATTCTTTTCTTCATTAACTCCACAATTCTCAGATTAAATATTAGATCGCTTTCGTTTCATTTAACATCGTGAGCTGCAAACGATAATAGAGGTGATGAGGGTGGTGGTTTGGTAAACCATGAGAAACCCATCGGTACACACAAATTACAAATTCTCGTTTACAAGTGGCCCGCGTTACCGCCAAAAGACCGGGAAATTACACAGCTTGAGCAGTGCAACGAGAGACAGAAAGCGAGAGAGGCGAGGGGAGGGTCGGCAGGAGTAGCTCTCTCGTTTGGAATACCGTATCGATTCAACCCTGAACTTTGCCGTGGAAGCGATGGATCGAGCCCTACGATGAAAATATAAATAGCCGGCCATGCACGGGGGTTGCTTTTACCAATCCCGATACTCCACGATCGAGCTCCTTTTTTTACTCTCATCACGAGCTTCCGCCTTTCCCTCTCGCGAGATAAGCGCGCGCGAGAGCGGAATAATCTCCAGCCGTAACGAGGGTATATTTAGATACCGAGGCAAGGTTGAGCACTCGCGGGCGAATGAAATCGGAGGGTGGCCGAGTCGGAGAAATTCAGCCGATCGAGTGCCGTTCTCGAGGCCACTCACGACTCCCGCTCGTGATTTATTCGACCCACCCTGAGTGCCCGTCGATCATACAAAACGAATCGATCACCGTCGTTCTCTGAAAGAGTTGAAAGCAGCTTCTCACTCGTCTTCGATAATCTTTACTGTTGGTTTTTTTTCTCTCTTGCTATTCCAGGTGGAGGAAGGCCTGAAGCTGTACAAAGCCCACAAGCAGCAGGCGGCCGTGAGGAAATGGCGTAACGCGCTCAAGAACATTCGTAAGCGCGAGGACAAGTTCACGTTGCTCGGTTACTTGTATCAGGCCTATATGGACTGGGGCAAGTACAGGTGAGAAAAATGTAAAATTTTTCCTCTAACCGAGTTGAATACATTCTTCGGTTGTTGAATTTGTTACGATGAACCTAGAAATATAGAGATTTATAAAAAACAAGCACCATACTTTCAGTGAAAAAGTGAGAATCACCTTTCTTTGACAATTATTTCAAGTAAAATTTTTAATGCTTTCACATTGTAGTGGAAAATTATTCGTTTTCTGCCACTCAAATTGAAAATTAAATATTTATCAAAGAGGAGAAAATAAAATTACATTTTTATACCTTTTTATTTCTTCGTTATTACTTTTTCTTTACCCCTTTCGAGTCTCCTATCTTTACATACTTTTCTTAATATCTAAACACATTCGAGTATTTAAAAGAGAGCAAAATTTAATATTAACATTTTTTTGAATCGTCAATCTCAGCACACGCGAGTAAATATTTACTCGATCTAGCAATTCTGCTCCCACGAGCCTTCCGCTCGTTTAATTGCTACATTAACAAGCGATCGATTTTTCCGCTTTGTTCCTTTTATTATTTTTTCTTTCTCTCTCTTTCTCCCGTTTCACGAGTTTATCGCGCATGTTCAACCGGACGCGAACCAATCGACAGAGAAAGCGGAAATTGATGTTCGCCGTTCTTTTCTCTGTCTCGCGTGTGTACGCGAGTGAATGGGTGCATTCGCTTTTCCAGAGACAGCATCGATTTTGGACAGAGGCAGCTCTATATATCGGAGGAGTTGGACTCACCGAACATGCGAGCCGAGGCTTACTTGAATCTAGCGAGAGCTCACGAAAGACTGGGCGCGCTCGACAGAGCCCTGGATTTTGCCCGGCACAGGTGATTTTCCGCTCTTCTAGTTACGATCATTTCCGAAATATCCTGTGAAATTAAACGAAAATTAGTGTCTTTGAAACTTGATAAATTAAAAAAAAAGTATTTCTACGGCGCCATAAAGATAAGTTAACTGCTATATTTATTGCTAATACTTTTTAAATTTGAACTTACATAAAATTGATCTTTCCATGAAAATTTCTGACATCTATTAATCTCAATTAAAATCAAATTTCCGAGGGTTTCGAAAAATGTCTGAAATACCGTGCTATATATTGACAGCCAATAATAAACCAACGATTCAGCAATATCACGCTATATATCCCATATTACACGAAACCGCAACGTAATCATGCTGTGTCGATATTGGCCCTCTGTATGGAACTGAGATTAGAATTTCAGTGAGGATGTCTAACCGTCGCTTAATTTCAGTCTGTATAACGAATGCGATCAGTGCGCTACCGCCGGGTTGGTGCACCTCACAGTCGGTAGGGTTCACCTCGAGCTCGCCGGTTTCTGCAAAGCCCTCGAGGCCTTTCAGCGAGCTCACAAAATCGCACATTCTATTCAGGATCCGTCCCTGGAGCTGCAGGTAATTATATTCCATTATGGTTTCCACGTATGAGCCACTACCGGGATATTGAACCTACACGGAAGCTAGAAATCGAGGAATCCATCTGAATATTCTTTTCCCGTATGCAAATATAGATTTTAAAATAAATCTTCACTTGAAGTCCCGCAACCCAATCTACATTCAAATGAGAAATAGTTTTACTCGATATTTTCTAGTTCCATAATAATTTCTATTATAACGTTACTTATTTTTTCAATATATATTCTAATTTTATATTCTTCATGCCGATATTTATTTGCCGTTGTTCGTTCTATTTACTATGGAGGTATACGTCGGTCTGTCGGAACTATTCTGCAGACTACAGGACGCTGACAAGAGTGCGGGTTACGCCGCCAGGGCGTATGACTTGTCCAGGAGTTTGCAACTGGGTGATCTCAACTCCCGTCATCACCGTGCCGCCCTGCTTCAGATGGCAGCGGCGCTTAGGAAGAAGGGCGAGCTCGGCGACGCCCATGACTATTGCTCGGTATTTACGATTAACAGTGAAATTATAGAATAATAAATCAACCTACAAACATAAAGAAAATGAATGAACAAAAAAGTTATGAAAACCAATATGAAATATTGATATATTCATATAATATCGCAATCTGTTATTATTATGAATATATTATTGTGAATGATAACATTAATTATCGTAATAAATAATATATTGTTACTATAAATATATCATCCCCTATATTATTTATTATTATTATGAATAATATATTATCATCTTATTTCACAATATTGAAATTCTAAATACCAAATTTTTATAGGAAGCGACGCGCCTGTCCCTTGTCTCAGGAGACCAAGCCAGCTACGCCCGTAGCATTAGGATCATGGGTGACATATACAGGAAAAAAGCCGATATAAACGTAAGCGACGGTGAGAGCCATGTCCCGAACGTTTAATCAACGTGGAAACGTTGCAGAAAGCGTTCCGGCAATACGAGAGCGCGATGGGCTCGGCGGCGGCTACGGGGGACAGACTGTGCCAAATGGAGGCTATGGACGGCGTGGCCAGGTGCTTCGAGGTTCTCAGGCTCCAGCACAAGATTTGCAATTGTCGGCCGCTCGAATTCAATACGAGATTGCTGGAGGTCGCCGGTTCTGTGGGTGCCAAGGTACGTGCGCTGCCAACCGAGTGCAAACTTTGAAACTCTGCGTCTCGATAACTATTGATTCAGAGTTTACCCAACTCTTCGCTCTAAAAATATCTGATAATAAATAGAGGTTGGGATTCTTAGAGTTGGGTAGATCTTGTTTGTCATATCAAGGTCATACCAATATACTTGCTTTCAGAAAACAAATAAGTTTCCTTGACTTCTTTCATATGTTACATTCCATTTATGAATTTACAAGACAGAAAATAATTCTATAAATCATTTTTCTGTGATACCTATAAAACTTTTAACGATATTCTCGTGTAAATATTTTGCCTCTCAGTTACTCGTGAGAACCGTAAGATCGAGGTTATCGCGGATCTACAGCTCGCTGGGCGACGAGGAGCAAAAGAATCACCACGAGAGACTCGCCACGGCGTTAGAAGAGGATCTCGAGCTCCGGTGCGGCAGCTGCAACGAGCCCTTCGGTTTGGAACCAGATTCGCTCGAGGCACTGCCCTGTTCGCACATATTGCACGCTAGGTAAATTATCTATCACGCTTCGACGACGATACGCTTGCGTTCGCTGAATTTGCCAATTTCCCCTTTCCAAGGTGCGCGAGCGACATACTCAAGCGTCGGGATAAAAAGAAGAAGCGCCTATGCCCAGACTGCCACAAGTCGGTCAGCTCGCGACTCTATCTGCACTGCGAGGATCCGCACGGCATGAACACATTGAATCACAGTTCCTTGAGCCTGGCGTCGCTACGGGCCAGCAGTCTGGCTACTCTGGAGGATTGCCACGCGACGAGTAGCGTCTAAACAAAGAGAATCCGATTAAAATAACGTTTTTGTCACTCTCGAGCGAAAAGTTCAGATTTCTATCAGAGGGGGAAAATTAGAACTTTTTGTACGTTAAATTGCTGCGGTAACATGTGTGTGAGAAAAGCAAGATTTTCCTACTCATAAGTTACCATGGCAACATTACCTCCAGACAAAAAATTGCTCTTTTCGTCCCTATGAATAGCCACCCGCATCAATCTTTGACAATCCCAAGTCGGTTGTATATAAGTCTTGTATCAAATCGAACTTCGTACACAGCTAAATTGAAATCGTCAAAAATTAATGTGGGTGATTATACGACCGACATCTGATCTTTTCAGCACGGGTGTGGTGAAAAATAGTATACGTCACTCAGGAGGGAAGATCCTACCTCCCTCCCCAGTTACGTAATAACTAATTCTTTTTGTTCCTCGAAAATCAGAAAGAGAATATAATTTGACGAAAAAAAAGATCGTTTTATGGCAATAAAATCACACGCCCGAACGCGCCTGTTCGTTTCTTTGCCTTTTCATTCGTTGTACGTAGCGATAATAATTGCTCAACCCTACAATCGACACGTCGTTCAACCGTCTCGAATGTTTGCCTCTTTCCTTCTCGTTTTAATAATCCGTCGTCGACGATGCTTCGCTTCTCGAACACTTTCGAGTTCGTTCACCGCTCTGGAGCACCATCGTCAACGTCAAACGGGCGAGTACCTGAAATCGAAGTTCCAAGAATGGTTAATTGACGATTAAGAATTCGAATTAACATAATGACGAGTGACGCGACGTACCTGGGACTCGAGGCATGCGCAGATTGTCGCGCATGTGCAGAGTTGCTCTGCATGTAATCAACGTTTAGGGGCAAAGTCGAGTTTCAGATGGCGGGATGACAGTTCGACACGAACATGGCGTACGATTTGTAATCGATTCGAGATCGCACATTGCTAAATATAAATATCGAACGTTCAGGAGAATTGCATAAACTGGCGAATGAGTCGCATTCGTATCTCATGTCTAGGCGCCGATAAAAATGTGCAACGAAATATCGGAAAGCGAAAGGTAGATCTTCGTTACTTCGAATTACGACTGAAATACGAATAGAGGTTAGGATGAGGGGTATAACCAATTTTTTGAAAATGTTTACGTCCTTTTTTTATGATTACGCACGTGGGCTTTCGTACACCATAATGACAATCATGGTTTTATGCTATTGTCTGCACCCGGCGAGATTCGCGTCGCACTATACGTTTATCAAAAGCGAAGATATATATGAAGAACTCGAAAAATCTTACCCGCCCAAAGATAATTCCTGTGTACTGTCCATCGGTGGTAGACGTTCTTCCCAAATTTTATATCCGGACGAGCATCCACGAGAAGATCCAAACGCGATGGCTCGCAGATTGGGTATTTTACCAGGTGGCCAGTGGAAGCCATCCAACTGTCATCCTATCTTCAATGTAGCTATAATCTTGCCATACAGAAATCGTCAGACTCAGCTTACGATATTTATGAATTATATTCATCCATTCCTGCAAGCGCAAAATCTTGATTACAGAATATTTGTTATAGAACAAAGCCCGATGAAATTATTCAATCGAGCGAAATTGTTCAATGTTGGCTACGCAGAAGCTACCAAAATCAATGATTTCCATTGTTTTATATTTCAAGATATAGATCTGATACCTCAGAATTTAGACAATATATATGCATGCACAAAGATGCCACGTCATATGAGCTCAAGTGTCAATACCTTCAGGTATAATTTACCATATAATGGACTGTTTGGTGGAGCGATAGCATTAACCAGAAAGCAATTTGAGAAAGTCAATGGCTTCTCTAATATTTTCTATGGCTGGGGAGGAGAAGATGATGACTTTTACAGCAGATTACAAACCAGAAACCTTCAGGTTTTATAATAATTCTTATTGTAGTTTTAAAATGTAAAAATGTACACAATTCATAATTATTTAAATTTTCTCACAGGTCACACGTTTTGGTCCTGACATTGCCCAATATTACATGTTACCACATAAAAAGGAACCTCCAAGTAACGAAAGGTTCGAAAACTTAGAAACAGGTGCCAGGAGATACGATACCGATGGTATCAGCAATTTAGAATACAGAGTACTGAATCATCAATTGCGACCGTTATATTCTTGGATTCTGGTTGATGTATAGTTTCGGTACAAAGTTTCTTAAATTGGGATATTTTAAAAAAATCACATTCAATATCCAAATGTTTTTGAATACACAGAGTGAATATCAGAACACAATCACGAGTGAGAAATGAACGTTTTGAAAAATAGACATTTATATATCTATAAGTTGAAAAAATGTGTGAGTGTGAATGCTTAATTGAACACAGCTACACGTGATAAAGCATAATATTTATAAATTCTCGTTTGATGATCAAAACTGTTGTGATAATTTAAGATTTATTATTATTCTTTAAAAATTAGACCGAACAGATATTAGTTTGAGTCTAATAGGATTTTTTCATTATACTTTTTGCTTTGTTATTCGTTGATTAAATATACAAAAAAAACCTAGTCAATTCTGAATAACAAATATTCAGTTCGAAACAAACTTGAACAAAGTCATATTACGATGATAAAATAGTTATTCGTACATTATCTAATGAAATTTCATTTTATATGAATTTCAGTGATCACTATATGAAAAATATATATTTTTAGTTAAAATTGATATAAGATTACTCTAGTCTTATTAAAGGCAACTAAAAAACAGCATAATGCTACAACCAATTCCAATAATTATAATAAATTATTTAACGACCGATTTTGATCGGTAACGTATTTCTCTTTTGACCATGCTGCGTTTAACGCGTATAGCCGGGATTAGTGAAAGATTATTTTAGAATAGTAGTTATGAATGAAAGACTCACTTTTCGAAGATAACAGTAATGCATCTGTTCATCTAAGAATGTTTGCCGATAATCACCGATGTGTAATTTCGGTAGCACAACACTGACTCACTAATTCGACTAACAGTATTAACCACTCTTATAATTATACTCTGACTTTTACGTGTGAGCGTGCATGATATTTCTATTATTCTCCATTGCGATTGTCAAAAATGTGGCAGAGTGAGAAGCGCACAAAGTCACATAAATATTATATCAGAAAAGACCAAACTTACCGATCAGAACTGATAGTATCGAGAACATTGTAACAATGTGTATTATGTTAATTTCCTAATCTTTTATTCCGGCTGTCGAACGTTCCCGAATATCTGTATTTTTACAGATGTGCATACTTCAACAATCGAAGGCATTCTTTTCCCGTTAACAATTAGGACATTTGAATTTGAATATCTATGAAGTTAGCTTTCTTTTTGGGCAGGACTACGTTGGTTTTTATTTATTGTAAACGAATTTTCAACTTCGGAAATGAGTCGGTTACAATAAATTTCAAAAAATAATTAACTCTATCATTTTCAATCTTTAGAAAATTGGAATTATACTTTTTAAAAACAATCTATGTAGCTAAATCGAAATTGATTAAAAAATCATACTCACTTAAGCTAACTTCAAGGACGTTACCTCGCATCAAAGAAATCTATCTAAATTGCGATATGTAACAATTCAATTAAAAAATTTTTTGTTATTAATAGAAAGATTTATGTTATTTATTTATTAATAGTTTGGGAAAATAAAATACATTAAAAAGTAATTATTGAATGTCTGTTTATTTTTCTGTATCACCTTTTTGGTACATACATATGAAGCAGTGGATTAAAAAAATTAATAATAGTCTGTGAAAATAAAGATAAGAGTGTACAACATAATACATATCGACCCCAAATAACAAATTATAATCAAAAGCAGTACTTGATTTTATATTATATGTGTTTAATCACATATTTACGTAACATGCCAAATAATTTTATCATCTAGGACGTAAAAAAAAATCATCTTCTTTTTACAATGATTTATTTCTTAAAATATAATAAATATTAGATATGCAGTGTAATTCATTATGTTGTTGTGAACAATAATTATCATAAAAAAATATTCAAATGTAATCGCATTTAAATGAAAATGAAATTTTTTCGTAAAAAATACATTACAAATAAATTCACAGAATTAAAACTACATAAACCAATATATTACAAAAATTCGTTTATAATTCTTTGAAGATATCATTATTTAAACTTGATTTAACAAATGGTGCACAATATCCGTGAATAGTACTATCTAGCTTATATATATATATACATATACATATATATATAAGCTATCCACATGACTTATTTAACCATTAGTACAGTTAATCAACTTTTCGTTTTAGAAAAATTCTGGCCATGATGAAATTCGAGATATTAATCTCAAATTATGTTCATTGATTGAAAATAATTTTATTACTAGCGACGATTGAAATGATTTGAAATGTCTTAAAAGACAGAATTAGTTGGAGTGTGCGAAAGTAAAATAAATACAAAAGGTACCAAGGTCCTAGATAGCAATACAACACAAACAGTAGATATTTAGTATGAGATTCGCGAAAATCTAAACAATATTTCGTGTGTTCTCGTTTCCCTCTATTTCTTATAATACGACGCCTGCAATCTATGTGAAATATTGCCTACATTCTTTCGCACGATATAAGCGTAATATGCAATCATTTTACGTCTAAAATTTTTTCCTGAAAAAGTTTCCATATCGATATAATCGAATTCACATAATCTAACATATAACTGAGCGTTTTACGTATCAGATAATTCCTGATAGCGGGCATACATCATTTTCTTTACACAATCTTTGTAAGTGTCACCTGGCAAGGCGCTGTACGACGAAGATTTTGCCCCCAATCCGGCAGTAGGAACTCGCCTTTCAGCTTCTATAATACTAGTTCTACCTTGATTCGATTTTCCCAGACCCATACCTTCGCTCCAACCCATTTTTTGCAAAAGTTTATTTCCCACATTGTCCGATCCTATTCCGGCTCGGGTTGGCTCTTCATATGAGATGGAAATATCCTCGTTTCTAGTTTTCAAGTACTTCTCTTTTAACTTGTTTGGTTGTGGAGGTTCCGGCTCTCCGTACTTGGCTCTTCTTTCCTTTGCACGATCTCTGTATTTGTTGTTTCTTTGTTGAGGATCGTTTGGATCAAGACCACGAACCTGATACCAGTTTTCGAGATTTTGCTTGTGCAGGTCAGATAGTTGCTGATGTCGTAGCAGAGCTTCTTTACTCGGAAACTGCCTTTTACAAAGTAAACAAGCCAGTTTATTCCAATCAGTGTGCTGTCTTTCCTCTTGTTGCACATCCTCGATTTCCTCCTCTGTATCGCTCCCGCCACCATATGCAGCAACTAAACCATTGTTACCCGATGTATCCTCGTCTTCGTGGTACGTGTTAGCCAAACTCTTCTTCTCTAAAATTGCATATCCAGCATCAGCTGCTCCGCTTCCAGATCCTTGATTACCGTCAGAACCAGAATATTCCGAACTCCAATTACTTTTCGCGTTTTCTTTCTTCTGATTCAAGGTTTTTGCCCAACGCTCCATGTCTTTTGCTATCTTTTTAGCTACTTTCACTTTGTCTTGTTTGGCGTCTTTCTTCTTGCTTTCATCGTCTTTTAATAGATCTTGACTTGTAGTGGGAGCCGCAGATATACCAGATTGATTAGTGAGCATATTAGAATTATCAGTACTTGTGCCTACTACAGAATTACTCATACTAACTCCAACCGATTGAGATGTGCTTGGAGGTACCTACGATTATAAATTTCCCATTTTAATATTTTCCAGTGTTTTCGTATGATTGAAAATTTACGAAAGTGATAACTTACTTTCGCTGGTTGATAGGAAAATGATTCGGCGTCCCAATATAGGAACTGTTGTGTATGGCTATTATAATAATATTGGGAGTTAGGATCATAATACAGTCCAGTACTTGGATCGTAATAATAACCCGATGATTCGTCGTAGTGATACGTGCTAACATCAGGTACAGCTAGAAAGAAACGATTAAATACAATAAAATAAATTAGTTATTTCTCTTTCAATCGATCAAATAAACTTACAATACACTTTACCATCGCTGGCATGCGCAGGCACTCTTCCACTCGCTAAGGATGTGCTCGTAGGTGCCGTAGGAGTTGGCCGACCTTTCATTTCGTCAGCATCACCCATCTTCCGAGAAGCTTGCAGTTGCTGAATCGCAGATTGAGCAACTGCCGCCGCTGCATTCACCCGATCAGTTTGATTTAACGATGGTAATGTAATGGCTGTACCTTGTATTATCTGATTCTGATAATATTGAGTGTAGTATTGCAAATAATGAGCCTTCTGAGCTGGCGTCTTCGCATACATATTCGCGCTGTATTCTGCAAGTTGGGCTACATCGTCCAACGTGTACCTTTGAGTTTGATTTTCGTTTGATTTCCAAGCATTCGTGTTGTTCACTTGATGAAGCTTGCAGTACGCAATCTCTACTTTTCTATTATCGACAACCAATCCTTGTTTGGTGAGAGCGGTGTGTAAGTACATAGCGTCAACTACATTTCCCATTTCTAAATAGCAAACACCTCTTGAGGTATTGGTGAGAGAATCTCGACCTATACGAATGCTGCGAATTGGCATTGAAGATAGAGTTTTCATGGCTTGAAGAACTGAATCCTCGGTTGTCAGAACATCTAAGCCACGTAAAAGTACAGTGTTTGTTGGATGTGGACTGATCTCGTCGCTGCCTTCTCCACCCTCCTCGCTCTCCGCTCTCGAAGCCGAACATTTAAAACACGTTTCACGTCTTTTGAAGTTATGTGCGCCACACTAAAAATTATATTTCGTTGATTGTAGGATTCAAGTATGAAAAATTTAATTTTTATCGTACCTTCACACAATGCCAGTCTTGTGTGTTTTTTGTCGGTGGCTTATCTATGTGGCAATCTTTCGGAATACTGTATTGCATCAAAGCTCGATACTGGTCCTGCAGCATCAGCACACCCTGAAACAGAGAATTTTAGTGTTATCCCGTCCAGCGTCTTCCATAGGCCTCTGATTTTTCCCGTAAACTTCCTTCTTGGTTGACGAAATTATACTATGTAAATGTGTATAATGTGTGTGAATGTGTGTGAGTGAATGTGTACATGTGTTTATTTTATTTCTACTTCATGATTTCAGTCTTGAACGAACGATAAAGAAAATATCGTAGATTTATTTATTGTGGGTCATTCCACACGACTTGCTGACTGAATATTTTTTTTTATATTTAATGCGATTGCAGTCGGAGCATATTAAAAATCAAATAAAAGTACAATAAAAAGAAAATAATTTAAAAACTCTAGGACCGTGCAAAAAAAATCAGAATAGTATTCACGAGGAGTTCAAGCGTTTAAACAAAATGATTTCATGCCCAATAATGCGCTTTGGTGCATTATGTCATGACCTTCGATCTTTCTCGTTTACGATTGAAGATCAAAGGACATTAGCGAACAAATGAGTTATAAATAAAAATTTAAATAATAAGAATAAAAACCGAACTGCGAGAGATATCAAGTAAAAGTCTGCAAAGTACGTGGGGATTTTTCCTAGATAAATTAATTAGATATGGTAGATTGAAGTAGCCTTTTTCGTTTAGGTGCACAGCCATGACCATGGGGTAGGCCAGGGGGCTGCGTTACCGTGCCTTGCCGCCACGGGGCGTCGGTGGCACGCGAGCAACGCATCGGTCTCGTATTTTCTTGGATTGAACTTCTTTTCTACCTGTTTCATCTCCATCCACCGTGCTGCCTCCTGTGTCGCGTTAAACTCGACGAATGCAAAACCTCGCGAAGCACCTATACAGAGCAAATACACACATATCCAGAGTTAATCCACGTTTTGCCTGGATGTCTCTACTCTGAGAGGGCAGGCAATCACAGCACCAACCATTGACAGACTCAGTTTTCAACGAAGTGTATTTCTTCGCTTCGTCGCTTGCTTTTCTTTCCCGCATACCTAAATATCTTTTTTTCTCGGTTATAACTATCTCGATCTTCACCAATCGTTAAACTTTTCTTTCGATTATTTATCTAATGAAAGATTGAGATTCGTTTTTAATACCGAAGATTTGTCTAACTCGATTCTTTCAATCTTCTTTTACGAATGGATTTCGTTTGAACAGAACGAGAAATAAAAAAATAAAATCGATAGTACTGACTATCAAAGGCAAGTCGACGATACAAATAAGAAATAAGCGTCGAACGATGTACATCAATTCGACACTTAACTTTCCTACTGAACTACAAAATATCTGTTTTGTTTCCATAAGGTGCGCTACGTTATCCTTTAGCAAATCTTCTCGGTTTCAATTAAATACTTACCTTTCCAAAACGGTATTAGTTGAGTTATTATCTACTTTACTTCTATTTACACTCAAATAGCTATATAATTTACATGATTGGTACTAAAGTGACAATGGAAAGTTTTACAATTGAAATAAGTTTCTTAATCCGAATAAACATAGCCACAAGTTTAAAAGTTTTAAATAGAGCTGCTGGCTGTTTCAATATAGAATTGTCTGTCAATAAATAAATACTTTCTCAGAGTATTTCTTATTCAAAGTACATTATCTATTCAAACAACAGTCAACTCTGTTTAAATTGGCCTATCGAATTCTATTTAGAACATTTATCTTACATACAAGAAAACTGAGGAATTTAACTATTATTACATTACTGAATTTTGTAAAATAAATGCTGGGATTTACCTGTATCTTTTTTCCGAATGAGCCTGATGTCCTTTGGCATGAGACCACAGTTTAGAATGTCTTGCCGCACCTGCGATATATATATATAATAATAACAGTGATGCACTGTATCAAAATTAGGTCGCGAGTGGCCAAGATCGTCGGCCACTCCATCGACAACCTACGTCATTTTCTGTAATATGTTGGGCGAGCCCACGAATCATTATGGTGTTGTTAGGCGACTGTGATTTGTAATGGACACCCTCCATAGAAGAGCCATAAGTTCGGCCATGGTCATGATCGTAGTCTGAACTTTCACGGCTATGATCGTCATCACGGTCTCTATCTCTATCTTCTCTTTTGCCTCTCCTATCACGGTCTCTGTCCCTATCTCTGTCTCTCCTGGATCGATCACGATCTCTATCACGATCACGATCCCTGTCTCTATCGCGCTCTGCCGAGTCACGATCTCTCTGCCTACTATAACGATCTTCTCTGTCTCTATAACTTCTATCTCTGTCTTCCCTGTCACGGCTTCTATCTCTTCTGTCCCTAGAACGGTCTCGTTCGCGATCTCTGTCCCTTCCTCTGTGATTTCTGTAGTCTGGGCTTCGATGCTCCTTTTCTCTGTGTTCGTTGTCCCTACGTTCTCCATACTCTGGAGACTGGTTGCTTCCATACTCTGATCGATATTCATATTCAGAATTATGTCTTCTTTCGGGAGCAAATCCTGGCTCCCATGGATCAATATTATTATTATACATTTTGTCCATTTTTGTATAAAATACAACTGTAAATACAAAAGATTTGTTAGTCCAAAGATAAACTAAAAAATTATTAAATTCTTCAAATCAAAAAAAAAATTTTAAAGCATCCAATTTCTCATCTTGTAATTTATAATTACTAGGAATACCAAATGCTTGCTACTCGTAATTACTGCGAAGAAAGTAAGTAGGATGATCTGACGTAGTATACAAAAACTAAAAGATTCATGATCACTAACGAACATCCACGAGTTGGTTAATACACCTTACCTTTCACTGTTTTCAGTAGCGACTACAACGTTTCCTAAAATCTTTTATCAAAAAAGCGAAAATGTCGCAACTGAAAATTGATAGAACAGACTTCGTAGCACTCAATATTAATAACTGGATGCGTCAAAAAAATTACAAGTCTACATACAATGGCGTGGTTATAACTTCTCGTTCTTTGCGCATAATATGGCTGACCTGCGCACAACACAGCATTTATAACGCGATGCCAACCACATAAAAGTATAAAGATTCTCCACTTTGTGGCTCGTCATCTAGATTAATACTTTTCCATTCCACACTATAGATGGAGCTGAAGCCAGGATTCAAAGTTTCAAACTGAATTGCTAGATGGCAGAAATTCTCCCTTTTCATCCGTTAATATTTATATGATTCAAATATAAAAATATAGAGGTTATGGAGTGAATTTTAATACTGAGGTAACTTGAAAAAATTTGGAAAGCGTAAAGCAAATTTTATGAATTTCTAACATTTTGAGTCGACGAATGATTAAAAAATCGGTAGGTAAGTATATCATTAAAAAGACAAATTTTTTTATTGTGAAAATTTTGTTACACATGCTTGAAACTATTTTTCGTTAAAACAGAAATAATAGTCACACCTGCATCGCTATGCATGATGCCATAACCATCTGTTGGTTTCCCGCGCTCAGTGAATTCCATGTTAACGCTATCTACAATATGAAACGATAACAACCCTTCGGGATGATTTTACACGAGCAGCTTTTCGACGCTTCTGCAGTCGAATATTCTTTGATAAAGCAGGTAATTGATCCAAAATGTA
Source organism: Goniozus legneri (assembly GCA_003055095.1). NCBI lineage: Eukaryota > Metazoa > Arthropoda > Insecta > Hymenoptera > Bethylidae > Goniozus > Goniozus legneri. Next base: position 131,653 of record NCVS01000486.1, on the reverse strand, counting down.
TCAAAGGCGATAACGTTTCCTCAAGGCTGTTTTTTAATGAGAACGTTCAGTAATACAACGCAATGAATTATTAATGACTCTCAACCACACCGCACACGAAAAGTATAATCGAGAACTTCAATTGAGTTATTTTAAAACCCTCAAAACGAATTCGCCGTGCCATATCGATTAATACACGAGAATTACGAGAGAAGTGAATCGTCATCCGATGCAACTCAACCTACAAAAAAAAGAGTTAAAATGGACCAAACTAGATTCCTCTCCTCCATCTTGTTATCAACGGGAAATCATCCCCGAGTCATACCAGGTACAACATTTTCTCTTATCAACCAGAAACTCCAAAAATCACAGGAGTTTCTGAAATTCTAACATCCTGGCAACGGAGAATAGTCCGCCAGGAGAGAGATAACCTAGAAATCTGACGAAAAGGTCGCAAAAATTCGGCGTGATATTGAAGTTTGGTTTTCCAGGGTGAAGTTCCGAGAGAAAGGAAGAGAGAGAGAGAGAGAGAAAGAGAGAGGACGGCGAACCCCCCATCAGCGTCGTTAAAACCCCTCAGCGTTTTGCTTGAAGGGTGGAGAGCGCGCAGGGGCCTCCGGATGCGCGCGTTTTGCGCAACCGCGCAGCCGAGTACGCGCAGACGGCTCGTCTATACATTTGGTTCAACGACCACCGCCCTAGTCTCGGCCAACCCCGTATCAGCACGAGGGGGATAGCTGGGGGGTGTCGGTGGAGGGCTCGACCGGAATCGAGATAGAGTACACGGACACGGTAATATATACATATATATATATATATATATATATACGTCTAGGTGTAGGACGGGTGGGGGTACGACAGGGGGATGCGAGGGCCTCGCTCGAGGAATCGAGCGAGGCGGACCAGTTCCGTCTCGAGCTCAGGGGTAGAAGAGCTACTGGCCGCTTGTCTGCTCCCTTCTTTCGCTATAGTTTCATTTCTTTCCGTTTTAGTTCCTCTTCTGTTTTCGATTGATTCACGTATATGTAAATATATATACATCTATATATATACCACCGCGTGTATATATTAGCAAGACATATACAAACGCACACTCGTTCGGTTCGTTCGTTCGTTCGCTAATAAAAATTAAAGAAGGGAGAGAGGATCGAGATTCTTATAAATACTAAATAATCGTCTATCTTCGTCATATGTATCCGTAAATGCACGACGGCACGAGCGCGCACCTGCGTATCACTGGTTACGTATTTCCTGTCCAGGTGTACAACGTCGCGTAGAGAGAAAGAGAGAGAAAGAGAGAGAGTACCTGCGTCCTCCATTCCATCCATGCGCGCAAACAGCCCGCAGGTTGTTTGAATTTTAGGAACGTATTTACCGTCGCATTATTCAGGTACGTGCCAATTTTTTTACACTTTTACCCCAACAATCCCGGAGCGATATTTTTCCCCTCTCTTTTCAGAGTCTCGATCGACAATTTTCTCTAACTTATAGTATTTTTTTCCCTCGCATCTGTTGCGCTCGACGGGTGGGGAACCCGTATATCGATACCAATTTTCTTTCTTTCTTTTTTTTTCTTCTTCATCGGCTCGGCGTTTTCGGGGCCTGTCGGGGTTTCGCGCGCTCCCTCGTCCCGACCTTCGATTTGTTCCTGCCGGTTGCGAGATCCAGACCGCCCCGAGTCAGCTGATTGAAATCGATTATGGCGAGCCGCGGCGCGGTCTCGATCCCCGCGGAACGCTCGACGCGCGCTGGTGCGCCCGGGCTGCGGTGCCGGTTCCGGCTCGGGCTCCTCGTCCCACCCGCGGTTCCTGGCTCGATCATTCGCGTGCCGCTCATCGACCGGTAGTCCGATCGTATCGGGGCTTCCATCTCCTCGAGGAAGTACCTACAAAAGAAATTTCCCTCTATTTTTATTCACACTCTAAATTCCAGCGGCAATGATTAATGATTTTCCCAACGAATTCAAATTTTAAATTTCCATGTATTTTCCGAGTAGAATTGAAAGTATTTGAGATTTCGTTCTCTTTTTAAAACTTCTAATCATTAATCATTATACCGTACTATGTATTTTTAATTTTAATTTTAATTACTAATTAAGAAAATTAGTAACCCTTTAAAAAACAATTAGTTTTACATGGAGAAACTCTTAAGCACATCAAAAGTTACGACTAGGGTTCTCGCTGTAAGCAGAATTTTCAAGAAATCTCGAAAATTCACTTTTCAGCGACAACAAATCTTTGGAGTATTAAAAAAACTTGTAAATTTTTATCGCAGAGTTCTCAAGTGTATAATTTCTCCATGAAAAATCTCGTTAGCGATAAAATCGCGCAAACTAGTGGAAAACAGGTGGAAAAATTCGAGAGGAAAATTCCGTCGCGTCGTTGTAAATAGCGTGACTGCGAGACTGGATAGGAACGAGGGAAGGAGTGACAGGGTGAAAGAAAGAGAGAGAGAGAGAGAGAGAGAGAGAGAGAGAGAGAGGGTATGAGAAGTGCTCGATCGATTTTACTCGTGTATACTGGCGAGATGCAAGGGCGCCGGTCTCCTGGCCGTGCGGGGTCGTGGATCCCTGAACGGGCGCTTACGCTGACGCGATTGACGTCCTCGTTTCGTGCTCGGTTCGTACGGTAGACCGGATGGTATCAGACCCGTCAGCTTGTAGTACTCGAAGAACGCGCGCGCCAAATTCCGGCCGAATCGATAGTCTGAGATCCGTTAATGAAATTGATAGTGCGACGATGAATTCGTTTATTCTGAGCGACCCAAGTCCATTTATCAGTCATGTTCAACTAGCTGTATGTTGGAGGCTAGCTATTATCAAAGAATACTTAAGTATAAGAAATGGACTCGAGTCACTTATAGATTTTAGAAAGAATTCGAAAAATTAAAAGGATACAAGCTTCCTCGGTGTACGGCAGAAAGCTGGAAGTACCCTTCCTGCAGTAGCCGTACATCGATACTTGAACTGTGTAGCAATTCACATGCTCCTTTAAAATCGAGCAGAGGTACCTCCGAGCGGTACCAGCCTTGTGCGGGTCTTGGTTATACATCGTGCCCGCAGGGTCGTAATCCTCAGCCAGTTGGGCGATCAGTTTTGGTAAAACTATATGCCTCTCGTACCTAAATTATTAATTTTATCGAGTCTACTCTCAAAGAAATTCCAAGACGACTAATTTATAAAGATTTTTCAAATTTTAGAATTTGAACTGTAAAATTTTTTAATTGCACTTAATTTGAACCGAGTAAATTTATTTGCTATGTGAAAACTAGACAATTTCCCTGAAGTAACTGTAGTGTATTTTTGTAGAAATTCAAACTTACCTATATACGTCGTCGTAAGTGTTTCCGTAAACGAATGCACCAGTTGCATTGGTATGCGCGTGGAGGTCTAGTACGCAATCCAGTGGTTGGCTAGAATCTTTATCCAAGGACACAAGCTTCGATTTGGTGGCTAAGAGGGTCGGATGTATCCATTCAGAAATTCGATTCCAGGAGCGATTCAAGTCCATCCCCATTAGGGTTGATCTTTCAATTCGGTAATTTAATTATTATTATTTATAATTGATTATACTTAATTGTTCTTCGGATAGTATTATTGTTTTCTTAATTGAACGATTGCACAACTCACCTATAATTCCCAAGAAATACACCGTCGGGATTTAGCATAGGGATGATCTTGAAGACCACGTAATCCCTCAAGACTTGAGCTATCGGATGAGAACTGACCAGAAAATCCATGAATCCCTGACACACGAAACTCGCGGGTGACTCCCCAGGATGGGATCTAGCCAGCACTACCACAACTCTCCTGGGGTGCTCGTCGATCCCGTCAGGGTTCGATGCTATCGTCACCATTTCCACTTTTCTCTTCTGGATCGAATTGGCTATCAGCTCTCGCCTCGTGTATTTCAATCTCGTGCATAAATTGTCCAGGTGTCCTATGTATCTGCTGTAAGAATAAGGATATGACAACGTGAACTGATAAACGTCGTCCTCTCGGTCGAACGCGAACGCAAAACTCAGCACGTAGTGATTCTGATGCTCCACCGATTTGTAATAGAAAACCTGGAAATTTTGTACATTGTGTTATTTCTTCGATTCAATTTTCTTGACACGAATCTCACTTGATCCGACGGAATTCTCTGCCACTTTGGTCGACTACTGCTCTTCACGAGAGGCGTCATTCCACGCCGGAAGAGGTTCGCGCTCTTCGAGATGTTGACGATGTTGAAAATGACACGTTGGTCGGTCTTGACGTTGTCGACGGTGAAGTTGAACCAGAGCCTCAATCGCGGGCAGCACGTGTCCGGCCTGATGAAGAGGTCGTACTCGTACTCGGACACGAGATCCACCCGTCCGAGATTGCCAGTCTCGAAGGACGCATCGAAGCATATGTGACCCTTCTTGGCCTTGCCACTGTGACCTGGAGGTCTCATAACGAGCTTGTTGACGTTGCCCAGGCCGCCCTCCGCATCGCTGTCCTCGCTCTCTGTGAAAATTTTAGCCCGTCAGCGCTCGAGGACATTGTTTTGGTACACAGAATTTCTCATGGAAATTGGTTGTGTAATTCTTTTATTTTAATTTGTAATTAGAGACTGAGTTCAAATTTATCTATTTGGAGATTTATTCTACACTTAAGGATTTTTCATTTAAATTGGCGATTTTCGGTCAATTTTAACTGTTGGATTCACCAATAATTTAATATTTTTAACCCGAATATTTTATTAGACACGTTCTAAACACTATTTCTGAGGGAACGAATTGAATTTTCTAACCAGCTCTCTGATAGAGACTAGTGTGCTCTAACGGATCGCGACCCTCGCCCTGGAAGCCCATAACTTCGACTAGAAGCTCCCGGATAACGCGAACTCGATGCTTTCACCTAGAGAGGCTTTAACGGGTTCTCACCTCGTGTGGGTGGTCACGTTTTCGCGTGGCTAAATCCAGTCTCGGAAATTCGCGCCCGATCATCGAGCACGAGCCGATTCGCGTGGCTGACAGACGTCAGGGTGAGAAATAGAGCCTCGTAAGCATCAAAACGCTATCCGTACACTCTCCTCGCGTTTCTGGTGGATAACGTGCGAGGAAATGGGCGAGCTACCCGCCCGATCTAACACGTCTCTCGTTATCAACACGAAATACTGTATTCGAGTATATTCCGTGACGAGGTGGGAAAAACTGAAAATATCCAATACCCCCGTGGCCTCGTTTAATGCGATTTTTATCGCTTCACGAGTGTCGATAAGTTCGCGCTTTCGAGTCGATTTTCACGTTCTTTTTACACCGTTTCGCGTTAAATTCTCATATAAATGTATGAGCCCGTGTAATAGAATTCGGGGAAGAGGCTCCTCGCTCGAAAAATTAGCTCGTGTATCGTCTTGGGTAGGCTCTGATCGTGTCCTGATTTTCGTTTCTTAATTTTACTCTGATTAAGTTTGGGGCTTATATAGGGTTTAAATCTCAGATAAATGCAAAATAAATTTTTTTTATGAAGCATTCAGCTGAAAACTAAATAAAAAAATTAAGATTTAGTCAATCTGGCTACAAGTAAAGATTCAGCAAGAGGGGAACAAATAGAGTAAATGTAGGATCAAGTGTCGTAAGAATGAATACTCTAAGACTAACAATAAATCGAAAAACCTCGAATTACTCATTTTGTCTAAATTCGTTCCTCTGATCTGAACTCACAGGGCGTAACTTTTGTACAAACGAGAGAGAGAGAGAAGAGAGAGAGAGGGGTGTCGTGTTTGACGCGTGATCGGCAAATGTCAAGGTGCAGCGCGCAACGGACGACGGCATTTGATCCTCGCGTGACCTCTTCCTCGAAAAGCGTAAGGTAGAGATCGATCCTCGTTACGTTTTATCGAGTGGGCGCACGTCGGCTCGCCCCGACGAGATAGAACGTTTCGATTTCGAGACGGCAGCGTATCCCGCTTTCGTGCCGTCACGAGACCGTAAATCGATCGATCCCGCGGAATCGCGCGAAATCTTCGCACACTTACCGGTCTCGTCGGCCTCGGACATCGCCCGGTGCGGTTTCTCCTCTCGGTTTCGTCCTCGCGAGCCTCCTCGTCGACGTGGCCAACGTAGGAAGATACGTGTCCGCCTCGCGACGACACACTGTCCTCGAGGACTATGCCTCTCTCGCCGTCTCCTTGGCTTCCGTTTGGTCGATACGCACGCCTTTCCGGTCCCCCGTACATCGCGTAATGAAAGGAGCACGACCGTATTCGTTGTTCTTACAATGCCCGAGGCATTAGGAAAATATTTCTTGGTGCATCGAACGTAATATAAATACCACTATCTCAAAAAAATCGCGAGAACAATAGTCTATAAAAAACTATAACTCAAAAAGGTCGATAGATCTAAAAATATTTTCCGACACGTTTCGATACGGTTTTTCATATCTAGATATACTTCATATCAATAACTGATACTCTTGCGTAATAACCGGGTAAATAAAATACGAGATAACGTGAAAACATAACTGGAGAAAATACACTAAAGACATATTATTTTTTGTAACCCGATCGTGTCCTCGTCTGCATATTTCATACGAGTTATACCTTTTGTTTGGCTTTTTCATAATTCAAAGGGGGGCGAGTGCGAATCGATCCGGATCGAAATTCGCATCGGGAAAAGTCGCTCTCCTCGGAGATTAGAGAATGGTTTTAGCGAATGGCTCTAGTGCGGCCGGTCGAGTGGGGTGAACGAGACTGGGGAGACGTATAACGAGGGGGATCCCCACCTCTCGAAAAATCAATCTCCCCTCGTGAATCGAAAAAAAGAAGCCAAGAACTCGAAACGCGAAATACTTTGGCGGAAATTTCTCTCGAGAGCCGAAAAGATAACCGAATATTTTTCTTTCGGAGTTCTAGAGAGAGTTTTAAAAACGATTTCGGTCGATTCCGAAATTGGACTCTCTCTCTCTCTCTCTCTCTTATTTGCGTTGCGTATACGTACCTTCCTCTCTCTCTCTCTCTCTCTCTCTCTCTCTCTTTCTCTCACGCGAGGGCTGGTAAACTCTCTTCCGCAAAGCGTGCAGAGGGACCCCTCCCACGAGCGAGGTCTTGCGCGGGATATGGCCGCTCCGATGGTGGGAAACTCGTCGAGTGAGAGGAGAGGGAGGGGAATTACACTGGAGAGTGAATGACTGGGAGAATACCGGGGATCGATATTCGAAACCTCTCCGTCGTCTGACACCCTCTCTCTCTCTCTCTCTCTCTCTCTCTCTTTCGCGGCGAGCGAGAGTGGGAGAGACAGCCCTCGAGAGGGGGAAGGAAGCCAGAGGGGGATGAAACGCGAGGGGGTACGTATAGCTGAATTACGCGAGCAATGGCAGCGAATTAAATCCACGGGACAAAGAGCCCGAGCTGCCCGCTTTTATTGCTTCGCGATAAATTTCATTTCTACCTTTTTATCTGCATTCCTCCACTCCGTTATTAGAAAAATTTTTCGCTGAAAATCTGAGACGGATGGGATTATTGGTTTTTTATTTTTTTAGCATATTTCGTACACAATTTACACGGTGTATAATTTCATAGGCAATATTTCTGCGCCTGTATTTATTCTGGAAATAACTTTCATATTGCTTCCGTCAAATTTTTGAATACAGTAATACCTCGACTTACGCTACCCCGTGTTACGCGAATTCGTAGTTACGCGGTTTTGAAATCTTAAAACCGTCAACATCAAAATAATTTTTTTTTTCCATTTGGAATTTAAAACTCGTTTTTCTATTTGAAATTTAAAATTCGTTGTTATTTTCAATACTTTATTAAACGTTTTCTTCTTATATTATCTTTTTATTTTGTCTTTTGTCTCAAAGATGCATGTAAGTATTTACGTCATCCATTGTACCCCGACTTACGCGAATTTGATTTACGCGATAACTGTTCGGTCCCACCTATCGTGTAACTTCGAGGTATTACTGTATTATCTTTGTTGCGAAGGGCATGATTGTACGTAAGAGATTTTTATTCTCTTCGCTCCTTTTCGGGTGGACCTTATACTATTAGACCACATCGATTGAGCGCAACTTCATAACACGCCACTCGAATAGTTTACAAATACTCATCGTGTGTATTGTATGTCCTTTGTTTACAGAGGCCAAATAATTGTGTGTTTCGAAAATACATTCATCTCTCTCAGTCCTTTTGTGGCATGTATTTCTTTCCCTAAATCTCGTCCTATATCGAGAAAATAGAATTGCTGGGTTGGACAAATATTTATTTCCTCACGTGAGGATAAATTGCTCGTGTCTGTTGTTAGATACAATAAGTTTGACTCAATTTAAAAAGTTATTTCAGCGATGAATATTCTTTTCGATAAATTCTCCGTAAACGATAAACTTTCCGTTGGCAAAACATCAACACGTGACGTAACGAAAACGTGTAATACGATTTTTTCCTACCTCCAAACCCCTCCGTCTACCCTCTCGGTACACACGAACGCCCACGCGAGACACGATGGGATCGCGGATAAGATACGGGGCGTCATTACGAAATCGAATCGCTAATACGCGTACGCATTATCGATCCAGTTTCATTTGCATCTCGTTCGTCATCGGCTACGCCCGAGCTGGCGAAAATAAAAACAATCGAGCGAGGCGTGAACTTCGCTTTCTCCGGGGGTGAGGAAAAATCGCAAGCGGGAGGGAAACTCGATGGCGTCGGACGGGAAAGAAAGTCGGGTTGCGGTTCTCGAGGAGCATGCGCGGCCCTCTCGCAAGCGAGAGAAAGATCTCGCCGCAGAGGGATTGCGAGGAGATCGAATTTTTCTTATGGAGTGGATATTCTCGTCTCGTTTTATTTCGGAGCCGCTCATCGATTTTTCACCAGTCCGTTTATAGCGAGCTATGAAAAATTTTTTCTAATTACTCGGAATCGTCGGGACACGTGACTTTAAATATAACACACGAGTTGATGTTATTTTCTGAGTTTAAACAACAACGCGTATCGACAGTGATTAGAATACTATACTTCGATAATTATGTTATTGGGTAAAAACGTACGAAAAAAAGTTTCACAGCTGATTTGCGAATTAAACAATTCCCTTCCCTTTTATTATCATTTCTGTTTCGGCTGGAGGCGGCGAAACGGCAGCCACCGTAGGCTAATCACCCTCTTCGTAAAATTCACTCCCCCCTTTCGGTGTTTAGAGCGCTGCGCGCACCAGCCGCGCGCTCGCTGCTTCCGCTTCCACTTTTTCCCAGCCCGGCGCTGGGTAACGAGGCCGGCACAGAGCCTCCCTTCCCGGGATCCTCGCTCCGGATCCGAACTCTCCAACAGCGAAGCTCCTATCCGAGTCCCGGATGTTTCGGGATAACGTTTCTGTCGTCCGGTCTTTGGAAAATTGAAAATGTATAACATATAGGAGTTGAGAATACCGAAATGTCGAACCAAATCTTTATAAACATGAATAATATCAACTATTTTTTGTATATAATTTAAATTTGAACATCGATTATGAAATTTTAAATTTTCTGCCTCAATTTTTATATTGTTACACACACAGTGTAGATAGAATTTTTTAAAGCTAGGGAGAAAAACTCAAGCAGCGAAATTTTTCATCCCCGCGGCAAGAAAACGCTCGATTATTTCGAAGACGATCGGAAGAGCTGGCACCGGGACACACCGCGAAAATTGCGCGAGGTGGTGGGCGTCCGGCGCCTGCGCACCCCGGCCACCCCGGCGGGGTGGCATTCAGCGAGGTCGCGGGGCGACCAGGGCCGAACCCCGAGCTAACCCGCGTCAGTTTAGTTACCGCACCACATAAAGGCATTGCGTTGTAGACACCGTTTTAAACCCGTTAAAGTTTCTATTCTTGCTTGTCCTTTCCTCATTTTTCTCAGTGGTTCTCTCGTTTCGTCCCCTTTCCTTCCCCCCAAAATTCGATAATCCAAAGAGCACAGAAAAACGAAAATTCCCCGACACAACACTCGGACATTCGATACGTG